>LPNX011017715.1:114669-176902 GCA_001517045.1 Pseudotsuga menziesii | reverse complement strand
ATTTCTATTGCAAAATGAAGTAGTTCTTCTTACAATATGTCATCACCAGTCTTACTGGGGAAAAAAGCCCTTATTCCTTCTACGCTTCCTACTTTTATAAAAAAGGTCAAAATGGTTGGGCTGCCCAAAGTGACCTTTGGGCTTCCCAACCTTTTGCTCTCCCAATGCTTCATTTCTCAAAAACTTTTACAAAAATATTAAATTATTACAAAGTTTGACCAGTCCTTTATGAGAAGGGTCCCGCCTGAATATCTAAGAACTTCTTCCATGCTGCTGCTTCAGTAGCAATGCCTTCAAAAGCGCATGGCTCTAGGAATTGAATGTTGATTTCAAACTTTTCAACTAGGTTCTTGATGGCCTCGATCCTTGCTGGACTCAACCGAAGCTGATCTTCTAGAAACTGCATGCTAACGGCTGCGTGGCCTACCTCGTTCTTCAGTACTAGGTCATCAATGGCTCTAATCTGCTGAGTTTTGGCCCCTGCATCTTGATATCTTTTCTGTAATATTTCCATAAAGGCCTCATGGTCTAGGAACTCTTCAAGCCTATTCTCAGCCTCTGTTTAACATTGGTTGTACGTATTCAGGAGCCTTCTGAACTACTTTGAGCATGCTCCCTGCGTCCTTTTTATAGCCTTCTTGAAGTCTTCTGCAGTACTGATGGCAAACTCTATCAGGTTGTGATCTCTCTTGAGGGCTTGATGGTATTTTTCTGGTAGCCCTTCTGGAGTCTCAACATCATCTTCCGGCCTTGCCATTCTGGCACTCAAGACCTCAAGAACCTCCTGAGATCGATCAACGAAGTATGAGGAAGTTTCCATGATCTCTTCTAGCCTGCTGTCAATCTGAAGGACTTTGCACCTCTCTTCTTCCAGAGCAGTCTGCAGTTGTAGCATTTTAGCCTTTTGAGCCTAAATATATTCTTTAAATGGCTACAAATCGACTTGCTGTTCCTTGGCTGCCTCCAGATCAGCAGTCAGAGAAGCTAGCTGCCCTTCATAGCTCTTGAACCTGGGAATCACTGGCCTCATAGATGATCTTCTGCTGTTCTTCCAGATCTATCACCTTTGACAGTAACTGCTCCTTTTCCTTCTTTAGACTTTTGGCTTCCTGTTGTACATTTTCTAGGGACTCCTGTGCTATTCCCTTTGCTTGCATCTCCACTTGAAGGGTATAGAATTCACCTTTTGAGGATTCCAGTTCCCTTTGCATGTGCTCATATTTCCTCTTGAGTCTATTACCTTCATCTCTTTCTTTTCTCAGTGTGTCTTTTAGCTGAGCAGAGGTCTTCTTAACTGACTCTAGTTCAATCATTACCTGATTTATGTTATCTGAGGAGGCATCGATTAGTGCAGCCCCGGCTCTTATCGTGATCCTAGGATCCTTGTCTGTCCCTAGCATGACGGTTGTATCTGTTACCATCCTCCCTAATAGGTCTTTTGCTTCAACCTTCTTTTCTGTCCTCCTCATTATTCTTTTGGTGGCCTTGTCATAATAGACAGTATTGAAGTCGGGGACTTCTTCACCCTTTTTCTGGATGAAAGGCACTAGCTGGAGCGTAGGAGTCACCAGGGTGCTAGGAGCAGGCACTTGAAGGATTTGTACCTCGGGGTTTACCTCCTCCTGGGTCTGTCCTGTTGATGTTTCAGCAATTTATTGTTGTGGCAGCTCTATTTTTTCATCCTCTTGCTGTTGGGGCTCTTCATCTAGCTTTCTTTTTTCTTCCTCAGCTGCCTGTCTGGCTGCCTCTTATGCCTTTTCAGTTGCTTCTTGGGCAGCTTTTCTTTTTTCTTCTTCTCCTTTCTGCAGCCATTCTGCAGCTTCCTGTTCTATCTTCTGGGCCTCTTCCTGTCTCCTCTTGGCCTCTTCTTCAACTCTGGCCTGCTCAGCTCCTTTTCCACCCTTGGTGGGGTTCTTAGGCTTAAACCTCCTTCTCAGAGCTGTCAAGTTAGGGACACTTCATAAGACAGATTCTTCCTTGTCAAAGTGGTGAGTGTACTCGAAATGTACTTTATGTTCTTTATAGTGCTCTGCCATTTTACCATGAGTGTCATTCCTTCAGAAAGGCATCTCACCAAAATGGAACTTCCCCAATTCTTCTATGAACTCCGCAGCTTGCTTTACCTTGGAAAATATGTAGCTACCTAGTTTGAATGGCAGCGGAGGATATGTAGCCTTCTTTTGCTCAAAAAGGTAATTCCCTATTCCATCAATGAATACCTACCTGACTTCCTCTTTATGAATAACATAATCTGTTGCGTATTTCGGCAGCAATAAGGGGCATTTCGTGCCACCAAACATTCTGATGTACATGCCATTCTCAGTCAGGAAATAGTCTGCATGCTCTTCTATTACCTGCATAGCCTCCTCTGACATACAGTCACATTCCTTCCGGAAGATGAGTGTGTAGAGTGGCATAATGAACTGCTCGCAGACCTCCCTGTAGTGGCTATGGTACTGCTGAGCCCACAATGGTCTATAGGCAGCATACATAGGCATCCTTTCCCTGTCCCAAACACACTTGAGACCAGGGAAAGGCTGGTTGCACAGTATACAATTTACCAATATCGAGCTCATGTAGAATTCAAACTTTTTCTTGGATTCTCCTCCCAAGGCAACAACCACGCAAGAAGAAAGACTGCTTGATACTAGGCTGGCCCAATTGAAGACTGTTCCTTGGGTTTCTACGTGGAACATAATGGGTATCCATTCAAATTTGAAGAGTCTGCCATGGGCTCTCCCGAAGATCCTATTCAGCATCAGGGCTATAAATCTCTAAGGAGCCCTCAAGCTTGCTGTATCATACTCTCCAGTAGCTCTGTGTCTGTACAGCTTTCTCAGCAAGAGCATTCTCTTAAGGGTTTCTATCAGGTCCATTCTGATGTTATCCAGCCAAGCATAAGATAGAAAGATTTGAGGTTCTGGAAGATGATAGGCCAACGCCACATATCTTGGGCTAAATGCAGCATAGCCCTGGCCTTCCACATTTCCTATGAGCATGGTGGCTGTATTTGTATGGGGCAGAATCCATCTAATCACCTGAGAGCAAGGGAACAACTCTGGTCTGGTAGCCACCTTCATGATGGCGGATTTTTCTATGTTTGCATAGATGGGTTCTTCTTCAAGACCCATGTCAGGAACTTCCCTGCGGGAAATCAATCTGTATATGTCACCCCATTTATACTCAGGCTCCACACCAGAAATACATTGGGTGTCTTCATATATATATTCAGTCTGTGTGACGACCTCTATTGCTGATTGTTCTTCGACCATAGGGGCCTTCTTTTTCTGCCTTTTGGACATTGTAAGTTCCTCCTGCCATGTATAACATTGTGACATTAAGCAATTCGAATTTGCAGACATAGTGCAGTAGTTTATTCTTTCTCAAGTGTATCATGACTGTAACCAGTCAATGAAATTAAGACATAAACCCTTCAGGCTGAATAATTGAACTAGTATGCAATACTGTGCAATGTGCTATTGTCCTATGCCTAGTATGATAAGGTTCAGTGTATCAATGCATACATTGCTTAGCCCTATAATGCCTTGAGACTAGGGTGCAACATTTTATGATCTGATCTACATGAAGCAAGCTTATCAACCATACTTATGCCAGTATTAAATCTACATTATTCTGCAACATGCCACTTTTCCCATGGTAGCAATACATTGAAGCAAACATATATATCATATGCAAGGTGCAACATTCAACTATTATTCTATTGTATAGCAAACACAGCGAAGGCTCGTGCCAGTCAACACTTTAACCATAAAGCCCAGAAGACACATAAATCATGAAGACTCATGTGACTCGCGGCGGGAAATTTACATTAATTTGACTATACATTTCACGGGGACTATTTTCACTTTCTGCACAGGATAATTCCATAAAAACACTACCCACACTGTTTTCAATCAACGACTTATAATGGCGACATATCCCCTTTAACCAGCTAGGGTTTTAGGCAAATGAGCACTACAGGGTCGTGCGTGATGGCGCGAGCAATAGGCTGGGTCCGAGTGGTGAGGGAACAACACTGGTGACCGTGAAATCCTTTCAAAAACCTATACGCCCCAGGCAAACTACGGGTTCAACATTCAAACCTCGACGAGGCCGCGCAGAAACGTGAAATGGCTATGGTTTAAAAGGCTGGGTAACGCACCACGGGAATAACAGTCGACCAACAAACCCTTATGGTCATCCTCAGACCTATCTATCCTCTGCCTATCATGGCTGAGCAGGGAGGTTTTGCGCAGACGGTGTAACGGCCGTCTGCGCCGAAACCCCTCAACCCCTATGCATTCGAGGCAGCAAAAGGCGAAAACAAAACTGCTCAAAGGGTTAAAACGCTTCCCTCTTATGGTCAAAAGATGAACTTCCTACTCCTATAAGCTTAAGACCTAGCCAGATGAGGGAACCGCTGGGAACATCTAAACTCCCGAGAGAAAACCATTAATAGTTTAAATGCGATGGGGAAAAAGACCTACCTGGCAATCCGGTGAAACAGGCGAGTCGATGACGGTTGGAAATTTCACTTCTGCCACCTAGAAGCTGGTACAGCGACAGTGGGACCTTCACTCCCTCCAAAGAATGATAGCTCAACGTGATAGTGCTCACCACGACAGTGCTCGATAGCGAAAATAACAATATAAAAACCAAACCGTCGCCCCCGTTATATATAAACCTTTCACCCGTGCGAGGAGACCATAAATCGGGCGTCGGAGGGTTTTCATATCGGCAGTCGAGAGAGATCTTCCTTCCGCAATGGCAGACGGGTCCAACGTTTATCATGCCGGGTATACGCGCATGGCGGGCAAAATTTGGCCGATCGGCTGTCGGACGGTTCTCTAATCGAGAGGTGAAAGCTTAGACTCATCCGCAACAATGGTATAGAAGATGGTGAAGGCTTCCGCTTTTGTTACCTGCGTTGGACGTCGGGGGGATTTCAAATCGAATGGCGAAAGCTCAAAACCATCCGCAACAGCGGGATAGAAGATTGAAAGATTGTCTGATTCCTAATCAGAAAAGTGCCCACCATAAATAAAAGGAATCGACAGTCGAAAGGTTCTTAAATCGGGGGGGGGGGGAACTTCACAACAGCCGCAGTGGCAGAAAACTCAAGCAAAACAACTTCCAATTTCAACAAGCTTCAAGTACGTTCAACAGCAGCAATCCAGCTAGTTTCCAAATTCTTTCCAAGTCTTCAAGCATTAAAAAATTCTGAGAAAACAATGCATCAAAGTAGGGAAGGCAGAACAAGCTAATCCAAAACAAAGGAGGGTCCCATAAGTTTTTTAGAATTTTGGGAAATTGTTGCAGTTGCAACAATTGGCAACTACCTGGTGAACCCCAGATTTCTGAATTAACTCTTTTCCCAGCTCAAGACTATCTGACTAAAATCAAAATCTTCTAGATGTCTGCATTCCTAAGCCAGCCCAAATTATGCATTAAGTTACTCAATTGAAGCCCATTCTTTCGGGAGAAGGTAACATCAGTAGTTTTTTAGGTCTGAATAACTCTTTTGAGGCCAAGATGTGAGGTTTATTTTGCCCGTCCTTAGGTATTTTCCAGCTTGGACACCACAGGATTGTAACAGATAGTAAGCAGTATAATCCTTTTGTTCCTCATTCCCATGCCAATTTGCACTTTTGTGCTATTTAAATTTTATTCCTTTGATATGAGTCCTCCTGCAGGCCTTTCTTACTGAATTTTAATTCAGGATCCTCTATCCCATAGTGTCCTTTTGTGTGAACAAGATACTTCATATTTTAATTCACGGATGGAGAGGATCTTGTGGCCATTTTAGTATTTCATTCTTGTCAAGCTTTGTTTTGGTATGTCTTATTCCTTTCAGGAGTTTTGACTCTTGATAGCTTTTAGCTTTTCTGACATTATGGCATGGGATCATTTATATATGATATACTGTCTTACTCTGCTTCCTTTCCATGGATCTTATGCTGTCACCCCCTCGGATATTAAAATGTGAGGTGGACAGAGCCTTGAAATAGTATTCCAGACCTCCTTTACTTCTGAGTTATTTACAGGGGTTAAGTGAGACTTCAATGAATGCATGCCAGTTAGGAATACGGTTACTAGAAGACATTCTTATGCTTTAAAGCACAGTCTCTCACTCAAGATTTTAATTAATAAAGAACCCTGATGCTTCCATTGCAACCAAAAGTTTGCCTCTTTATTCAAAACCAGAAGGAAAGAAAGCAAAGTACTAAAGGAAAACATCAGCAAAGCAAACAACCAAAGAAAGAAAAACATCAAAACATTTAAAGCAAGAAAACCAGCACCTAGTAAAAACAAACAATTTATTTATGTACAAAAAGAAAAACAAAAGAAAACAAAAATTTTGCCCATTCCTGAAATTTTAAAACTAGAGGACTAAGGAATGAGCTAGATTTAGACATGAGTTACCTAACCATGGTCCAATTGTACTGTTATTGAAATGGAACCCATATCTAAAATCCTGTAGTCATCACTTTCAGCCTAAGGGAGTTGAAGGAGCTCAGGCTGAGTGTCCATCACAGGACTGGCCCTTTTCGAGGAATGATGTCTTAGCTTAAGCTCAGTCAGGTAGTTTCCCAGGATAGAATCAGCAGACTCATTGCCTTCTCCTAACTTAGTGATAGTATACTTCATGTATGGTTCTCTCATAATTTTTATTGGATTTGGGGTACCTTTGAGAGGCAACCACAGGTGAGAGCAATCTGAAGCAAAATAACCTTTCAACATGGCAGTCCAATCTCTGTTGAGAATAAGCCCATGGTATGTCAGCCACCATAACGTCAATAAATTGACATATCTTGTTGTTTGCAGCCAAACGAATGAGGACATTCTTCATTTCTCCCACCACCTTGACACCTGTGCGATCCAATTGCATTACTTCATGAGGTGTGGACTCTAGCTGTCCATTAATATTTTTACAAATCTCAAGGGGCATCACATTCACTGCTGCTCCAGAGTCTACTAAGCAATTATGCACATTGTAATTCAGCATCTCTAGAGTCAAGAGAAAAGGTGGGGTGTCAAGGTTTTCTTTCCAACCTGGTTCTTGGTCTTCTTTCCCTAGTTGGTTTTGAGTAGGTATATCCTTTGTTAGCTCTTGGGTTTCATCACAGTTTTCCCCACTACCACTTGCCTGTTCATCTACAAGTTCGACAGTCTCAATGATTTTCTCGGTCCTCTGGTTGAGGGTAATGTTCTTATGTGTTTTGCCTTCGTCCAACTTCTTAACATTCTCCTGCACATTGTTAATTTTAGAAACCATTTCATTTTCTTGGTATATGACTCCCATGTCCTTTGTGGTTGTAGATGTGCATTCAGATTTAGGAGTGTCATCTTCAATGTCAAATAGTGAAATACCATTCCACGAGAACATAGTATCATCCTCTGGTTTTCTTATGATATGTTTCTCCTTTTCTTCCTCCCCACTGTCCTTAATCAATTTAGGGTCCAACAACTTGTTCATCACCAATGTTATTGAATGTAACCATTGAGGACACTTCTTCTCAGAATGAGGTTGCTGGTGAAAGGTACAGAAATTATCCCCTCCCACTTCTGTTATGTTTATTGATGTCGAATTGGAAGGAGAAACTTACCATTGGTCGTTGTTTTCTCTTTTCGAATAGTGAGGCTTATAAGATTTCTGAATGTCTGCTTCCCTTTCCAGATCTATTATTCGGTTGGATAATTTCGGGAGCATTTTCATCATTCCCTGATAATCATGTGGTTGATCTTCTCTAGGTTTTGACAGCAATGAGATTCTTCCCGTCTTAATCTTGTCTTCAAGTGAATCAGGATAATCTTCTACACTCTCACTTTCAGCCTCTACCCTTTCAGCCTCTTCATAAGTCTCTGCCAGTGTAGGCTTGACTTTCATCTTGGCAAACATGGCCAATTCAGGCCCCAGGGCTGAGGTGTAATACTCAATTAAAACCTTGTCTGAAGGTCTGTCCACTGCGAAAAATATTTTTAGGTACATTGAAAATTTCTGAGTGAAACTATGTACCTTTTCACTCTTCTCTTTTCTTAGCCTACCAAGACCATTCATCAATGAGGCATGTGTCTTCTGAGCTATATATTTACTTCTGAAAACTCTTTCAAAGGTGTTCCAATCAGGAATGGAGTTTGTAGGCAGACTGAAATACCAAGATGTTGTTGCTCCTTTCAGAGTGTCCGGGAACAGCCTACAAACCACATCTTCATACTCCCCAGCCCTTAGCCCTTCTAATGCTAGGTAAAAGCTTTGGAGGTGATCATCGATAGCAATCCCTTCCTCAGGGTCAAACTTAGGCAAAATCTTGTCAAAGGCTTGAGATAGATTATGCAAAGGAGGTGTTAAGTTCAGAGGGGACCTAGCTTTCCATGCCGGCAGAGGGTTGGGTTGATTACCAGCCATGAGCAAAGGTAAACAGATAAGTCGCTAGGAAAAACAATCCTTCAAGGATAGTACCGGAATCTACAAATTCTTGAGTTAGGTTGCAAGCTTCGAAACATCTGCTGGTAGGGTAGTCTCGGGGAATTAAGTTCCGCGGCCAGCCATTTATTGGTGGCCCTCCTTCTAGCACCAGAATTGTTTAGGCCTGGAAATTTGCAGGCGGCAACAGTAAGGGATTCTCCCCAATCAACGTTCCCAACTAGCCCGTTGACTGTTTGGTATAGGGAATCCGTCCGGTTTACGATCTGGCCACCGTAGGTCAAAGTAACAAAAAAGAGGTTTACTGGTTGCGGCCCAGTCCACCGGAAATTGTATTTTTTGACTTAAGAGTGGGATGCAAGTGTCTACCTAATTATGCAGGGTGGTGAAGGATGCAAGGAGCATTCACAACGTGATGCGCAGGTTCTTACCTCTCATCTTAGGCTCACTAGCATCTGAGTCACACATGCAGCAATGAGATGAGCTAACTACCTATCTATCTGCCTATCTCTGTCTACCTATCCCCGAGGAGCCAACTTATATTCAATATATATGAGTAATGCAGATGTGCACACATGATAAAAGCAATTACAGATAGCTGACATTTACTTTTACAAGCATGAACAATGAAAGATATTTCCACAACCAGGTAACTAATTGTTTCATGATAAGCATGCATTAATCATGGTGGTTATTTCATAAAATAAATCAGAAATCATTTAAACAAGACATAGGTCATAAAGTTAGAACGATCTCACGATTCATGGACACAATGCTGAAAAACAAAGTAGTTCATCTTTCCACTATCCATGGAAAAACATTTGAAATCCCACCGATCTTCTTTCAACAGGCAAACTGTAATTTCTATTGCAAAATGAAGTAGTTCTTCTTACAATATGTCATCACCAGTCTTACTGGGAAAAAAGCCCTTATTCTTTCTATGCTTCCTACTTTTATACAAAAGGTCAAAATGGTTGGGCTGCCCAAAGTGACCTTTGGGCTTCCCAACCTTTTGCTCTCCCAACGCTTCATTTCTCAAAAAAATTTACAAAAATATTAAATTATTACAAAGTTTGACCAGTCCTTTATGAGAAGGGTCCCGCCTGGCTATCTAAGAACTTCTTCAACGCTGCTACTTCAGTAGCAATGCCTTCAAAAGCGCATAGCTCTAGGAATTGAATGTTGATTTCAAAATTTTCAACTTGGTTCTTGATGGCCTTGATCCTTGCTAGACTCAACCGAAGCTGATCTTCTAGAAACTGCATGCTAACGGCTGCGTGGCCTATCTCGTTTTTTAGTACTAGGTCATCAATGGCTCTAATCTGCTGAGTTCTGGCCCCTACATCTTGATATATTTTCTGTAATATTTCCATAAAGGCCTCATGGTCTGGGAACTCTTCAAGCCTATGCTCAGCCTCTGTTTGACATCGGTTGTACGTATTCAGGATCTTTCTGAAATACTCTGAGCATGCTCCCTGTGTCTTTTTTACAGCCTTCTTGAAGTCTTCTGCAGTACTGATGGTGAACTCTATCAGGTTGTGATCTCTCTTGAGGGCTTGATGGTCTTTTTCTGGTAGCCCTTCTGGAGTCTTCGCATCATCTTCCGGCCTTGCCATTCTGGCACTCAAGACCTCAAGAACCTCCTGAGATCGATCAACGAAGTATGAGGAAGTTTCCATGATCTCTTCTAGCTTGCTGTCAATCTGAAGGACTTTGCACCTCTCTTCTTCCAGAGCAGTCTGCAGTTGTAGCATTTTAGCCTTTTGAGCCTAAATATATTCTTTAAATGGCTGCAAATCGACTTGCTATTCCTTGGCTGCCTCCAGATCAGCAGTCAGAGAAGCTAGCTGCCCTTTCATCTCTTGAACCTGTGAATCACTGGCCTCATAGATGATCTTCTGCTGTTATTCCAGATCTATCACCTTTGACAGTAACTGCTCTTTTTCCTTCTTTAGACTTTGGGCTTCTTGTTGTACGTTTTCTAGGGACTCCTGTGCTGTTCCCTTTGCTTGCATCTCCACTTGAAGGGTATAGACTTCACCTTTTGAGGATTCCAGTTCCCTTTGCATGTGCTCATATTTCCTCTTGAGTCTATTACCTTCATCTCTTTCTTTTCTCAGTGTGTCTTTTAGCTTAGCAGAGGTCTTCTTAACTGAATCTAGTTCAATCATTACCTGATTTATGTTATCTGAGGAGGCATCGATTAGTGCAGCCCCGGCTCTTATCGTGAGCCTAGGATCCTTATCTGTCCCTAGCATGACGATTGTATCTATTACCATCCTCCCTGATAGGTCTTTTGCTTCAACCTTCTTTTCTATCCTCCTCATTATTCTTTTGGTGGCCCTGTCATAATAGACAGTATTGAAGTCGAGGTCTTCTTCACCCTTTTTCTAGATGAAAGGCACTAGCTGGAGTGTAGGAGTCACCAGGGTGCTAGCAGCAGGCACTTGAAGGATTTGTACCTCGGGGTTTGCCTCCTCCTGGGTTTGTCCTGTTGATGTTTCAGCAATTGATTGTTGTGGCAGCTCTGTTTTTTCAGCCTCCTACTTTTGGAGCTCTTCATCTAGCTTTCTTTTTGCTTCCTCAGCTGCCTGTCTGGCTGCCTCTTCTGTTTCTTTGGCTGCCTCTTGTGCCTTTTCAGCTGCTTCTTGGGAAGCTTTTATTTTTTCTTCTTCTCCTTTCTGCAGCCATTCTGCAGCTTCCTGTTCTAGCTTCTGGGCCTCTTCCTATCTCCTCTTGGCCTCTTCTTCAACTCTGGCCTGCTCAACTCCTTTTCCACCCTTGGTGGGGTTCTTAGGCTTAAACCTCCTTCTCAGAGCTGTCAAGTTAGGGACACTTCAGAAGACAGATTCTTCCTTGTCAAAGTGGTGAGTGTACTCGAAATGTACTTTATGTTCTTTACAATGCTCTGCCATTTTTCCATGAGTGTCATTCCTTCGGAAAGGCATCTCACCAAAATGGAACTTCCCCAATTCTTCTATGAACTCCGCAGCTTGCTTTACCTTGGAAAATCTGTAGCTACCTAGTTTGAATGGTAGCGGAGGATATGTAGCCTTATTTTGCTCAAAAAGGTAATTCCCTATTCCATCAATGAATACCTTCCTGACTGCCTCTTTATGAATAACATAATCTGTTGCGTATTTCGGCAGCAATAAGGGGCATTTCGTGCCACCAAACATTCTGATGTACATGCCATTCTCAGTCAGGAAATAGTCTGCATGCTCTTCTATTACCTGCATAGCCTCCTCTGACATACAGTCACATTCCTTCCAGAAGATGAGTGTGTAGAGTGGCATAATGAACTACTCGTAGACCTCCCTGTAGTGGCTATGGTACTGCTGAGCCCACAATGGTCTATAGGCGGCATACACAGGCATCCTTTCCCTGTCCCAGACACACTTGAGACCAGGGAAAGGCTGGTTGCACAGTATACAATCTACCAATATCGAGCTCATGTAGAATTCAAACTTTTTCTTGGATTCTCCTCCAAGGTAGCAGCCACGCAAGAAGAAATACTGCTTGATACTAGGCTAGCCCAATTGAAGACTGTTCCTTGGGTTGCTACGTGGAACATAATGGGTATCCATTCAAATTTGAAGAGTCTGCCATGGGCTCTCCCGAAGATCCTATTCAGCATCAGGGCTATAAATCTGTAAGGAGCCCTCAAGCTTGCTCTATCATACTCTCTAGTTGCTCTGTGTCTGTACAACTTTCCCGGCAAGAGCATTCTCTTAAGGGTTTCTATCAAGTCCATTCTGATGTTATCCAGCCAAGCATCAGATAGAAAGATTTGAGGTTCTGGTAGATGATAGGCCAACGCCACTAATCCTGGGATAAATGTAGCATAGCCCTGGCCTTCCACATTTCCTATGAGCATGGTGGCTATATTTGTATGGGGCAGAATCCATCTAATCACCTGAGAGCAAGGGAACAGCTCTGGTCTGGTAGCCACCTTCATGATGGCGGATTTTTCTGTGTTTGCATAGATGGGTTCTTCTTCGAGACCCATGCCAGGAACTTCCCTACGGGAAATCAATCTGTATATGTCACCCCATTTATACTCAGGCTCCACACCAGAAATACATTGGGTGTCTTCATATATATATTCAGTCTGTGTGACGACCTCTATTGCTGATTGTTCTTCGACCATAGGGGCCTTCTTTTTCTGCCTTTTGGACATTGTAAGTTCCTCCTGCCATGTATAACATTGTGACATTAAGCAATTCGAATTTGCAGACATTGTGCAGCAGTTTATTATTTCTCAAGTGTATCATGACTGTAACCAGTCAATGAAATTAAGACATAAACCCTTCAGGATGAATAATTGAACTAGTATGCAATACTGTGCAATGTGCTATTATCCCATGCCTAGTATGATAAGGTTCAGTGTATCAATGCATACATTGCTCAGCCCTATAATGCCTTGAGACTAGGGTGCAACATTTTATGATCTGATCTACATGAAGCAAGCTTATCAACCATACTTATGCCAGTATTAAATCTACATTATTCTGCAACATGCCACTTTTCCCATGGTAGCAATACATTGAAGCAAACATATATATCATATGCAAGGTGCAACATTCAACTATTATTCTATTGTATAGCAAACACAGCAAAGGCTCGTGCCAGTCAACACCTTAACCATAAATCCCAGAAGACACATAACTCATGAAGACTCATGCGACTCGCGGCGGGAAAGTTACATTAATTTGACTATACATTTCGCGGGGACTATTTTCACTTTCTGCAAAATATAATTCCATAAAAACACTACCTGCACTATTTTCAACCAACGACTTATAATGGCGACATATCCCCTTTAACCAACTAGGGTTTTAGGCAAATGAGCACTACAGGGTCGCACGTGATGGCGTGAGCAATAGGCTGGGTCCGAGTGGCGAGGGAACAACACTGGTGACCGTGAAATCCCTTCAAAAACCTATACACCCTAGGAAAACTACGGGTTCAACATTCAAACCTCGACGAGGCCGCGCAGAAATGTGAAACGGCTACGGCTTAAAAGGCCGGGTAACGCACCATGGGAATAACAGTCGACCAACAAACCCTTATGGTCATCCTCAGACCTGTCTATCCTCTACCTATAATTGCTGCGCAGGGAGGTTTGGCGCAGACGGCGTAACGATCGTCTGCGCCGAAACCCCTCAACCCCTATGCGTTCGAGGCAATAAAAGGAGAAAAAAAACTGCTCAAAGGGTTAAAACGCTTCCCCCTTATGGTCAAAAGATGAACTTCCTACTCCTATAAGCTTAAGACCTAGTTGGATGAGGGAACCGCTGGGAACATCTAAACCCCTGGGAGAAAACCATTAATAGTTTAAGTGCAATGGGGAAAAAGACCTACCTGGCAATCCGGCGAAACAGGCGAGTCGATGACGGTTGGAAATTTCACTTCTGCCACCTGGAAGCTGGTACAGCGACATCGGGACCTTTACTCCCTCCAAAGAACGACAACTCAATGTGATAGTGCTCACCACGATAGTGCTCGATAGCGAAAATAACAATATAAAAACCAAACCGTCACCCCCGTTATATATAAATGTTTCACACGTGTGAGGAGACCATAAATCGGGCGTCGGAGGGTTTTCATATCGGCAGTCGAGAGAGATCTTCCTTCCGCAACGACAGATGGGTCCAACGTTTATCACGCCGGGTATACGTGCATGGCGGGAAATAATCGGCCGATCGGCCGTCGGACGGTTCTCTAATCGGGAGGTGAAAGCTCAGACTCATCCACAATGACGGGATAGCAGATGGTGAAGGCTTCCGCTTTTGTTACCTGCGTCGGACGTCGGGGGGATTTCAAATCGGATGGCTAAAGCTCAAAAGCATCTGCAACGGCGGGATAGAAGATTGAAAGATCATCCGATTCCTAATTAGAAAAGCGCCCGCTGTAAATAAAAGGAATCGGCAGTCAGAAGGTTCTTCAATCGGGGGGGAAAGCTTCACAACATCCGCAACGGCGGAAAACTCAAGCAAAACAACTTTCAATTTCAACAAGCTTCAAGTACGTTCAATAGCAGCAATTCGGCTAGTTTCCAAAGGCTTTCCAAGGCTTCAAGCATTAAAACATTCTGAGAAAACAATGCATCAAAGTAGGGAAGGCAAAACAAGCTAATCCAAAACAAAGGAGGGTCCCAGAAATTTTTTAGAATTTTGGGAAATTGTTGCAGCTGCAACACAATCCATTAAAACAAATAATATCATGTATTTATGAGTATTTTTTAAGCGTACATAATAACGACAATGGATTACTATTATTGCACTCTCAATTATGACTTCTTTTGAGATCAAGATGATGGAATGGAGGGAAAATTGGAGTCACTATTGCATGAAAGGAGACTGGAGATTAAATGCATCATCAATTTGGTCTCTTGCTAGGGCATCGTGATTGCTAGCACTAAAATGATATATATATATATATATATATATATATATATATAGACCCCCTCGTAAAAAATTGCAATGTTTTCTATTGTTGAGCTATGACACATGACTAGGACATCATGAACACTAGCACTAAATTGATATATATATATATATTTAGACGCTCTTGTCAAAAATTGCAATTTTTTCCATTGCCGAGAAGTCACACACTAGATGGTCAAGAAAAATTCCGTGCAATTGCTTTGTTGGATATCTAAAGATTGAGGTGCATGGCACCATTACAGAAAAAGGGTTTTCCAACATATATATCATCTGGGATCTGTGATCCCAATATTATATCTGGAAAGCAATATGAACGTCTAAATCACATCGTCTGCAATAATCCACAATACCCTAATACTATCCTGACCACCTGGGAAAAACACTAGATCTTCCTAACCCCACAAATTCCATTTTGGATTCAGAATTGTTAACCTGCACATATTCGGAGATAGAAGGTAGACAATTTACAAAATTTACTAAATTGTAACACTTCATTGTCACAATTGCAATTTTCCATGACACAATTAAAAATGACTACCATAAATGACTAATTCATATTATCCTAGCTAGTCATTTTTTATGTTGTGACTAAATTAGTCATTTATTTTAGTCATTTTTAACTCTGTGACTTATTATTTAGTCATATTTGTTAACTAGTGACTAAATTAGTCATTAATTTTAGTCGTTTATAGTTGGGTCAATCAAAATTTCTCATATTCAGTAGTAAATCACTTAAAAAACCTGTGGTGACTATAATTTTTAGTCACCTAGTAGCTAATTCCTCATTTGTACTAGTGACCACACAGTCCCCAAGATGCAGTGCAAACATATAAAAACAACTCGTACGATTAAAGACGTTGTAACACATCTCTAACCTATCACACTAGTTACTAAATATTTTAACCTAAAACAACGCTTAATTTTATCTTGTATGGTTAAGTGAATGCATGGAAAGTTGGACTTGACTCAAAACCATGCACGTATGACTATGCAAGTCTTTTCTTTCATTGAGAACTATATATGGAAATGAGAGAGATATTTTCTTTTCACAAAATGAAGATTAAAAGGTAAACACAATATTTCAATCACCCACACAATTAAAGAATTAATCCAAAGAACTCAAACCAAAACCAAAACATGCACACGAAAATGAAATGCAAATTTTCCAATTCCAATGAATACTATCTACAGAAAGGAGCAAGAGGTTTCAAGCAAATAATCAAATGTAAAATCCCATGCAAGAAACATAAACTTCTCTTTGAATGCAAAGAACATATAAATCAAAGAGACTGCAGAATATCCGATTCATGGACCCCGTTGTCCATGAGGGAGGATTTTTTTTTCAAAAATACACTTCATTTTCCTCAAAAACTAAGCCAAAAACACTCCAAAAAGCGGAAGAAATAGATATGGAAATCAATATTCACTGTGACACACAAACTATACTTCCAGAACTGAAAAATATATCCCAAAAATCAAATTTCAAACTAGAATAGAAAGTACTTACCTGGTATCGTGGGTTGTTGGGTTGAACCAGAACGTTGGCAGTCCAGTACCACACTTTGAACACAGAGATAGAGTGGTGGTGCCGCTCCCTGTTAACTGACAAAAGGATGTGGCAATGCAAGTTACACTAAGGAAAATAGCAATGGACGCACTTTTTATACAACCCAGGTGTGGTGTCCCAATTTAATATTTGAAAACACAAAAACACGAAGACGAATTGATTTAAAGTCCAAAATACGAATCTAAATGTCGATTGGAAGTATCAGTGAGCCAATAGCATAAAGGTTTGAAGGTGAGAAGAGGATGATCTATGAAATTCAAATCAAATCTATCAAATTACAAGCAGACCTATCAAATTACAAGCATATCTATCAAATTACAAGCATATCTATCAAATTACAAGTAGATCTATCAAATTACAAGTAGATCTATCAATTGAAGATGAATATTTCAACTTAATAAAAGATCAGTAATTCGAACTTCCCTAGCAGAGTTACGAATTTTGTTGATGGTATCTCAGCCAATGTGGACAAAGGTTGTTTCCCTAGTCTGAATGGTTATGATCTAAAACAAAACACATTACAATAGAAAGAAACTTTTCCTAGAAATATAGATTACTTGAATTAATTACCTCATACCTTTTAACCTGCGGATCTAAAGGTATGAACTTGTTGTGCTTCAGCTATGCGATGAATGAACCTGCAGTAGACACAAAATGACAAATACCACATGAAAGTAAAAAGACAATCTATACTTCTATGTCGATGATCAAGGAGAAAGACAATAAATGATGCTTTATGATAAAATATATAGTGTTTATGGGAAATAAAACAATGTTTGTAGTAATGATAAAAAAGGAGAGATTAAAACGAAGCCTTGGTGTTGGGGGATTCTACCAATGGAACCTTGCTTCCAATGACTCCAAGAAGGTCTACGATTATTTGGACAGAGTCTTGATGCTTTAACACAATCTTCCTCCCTTTTCCCATGAGGGCTGACCACTATTTAAAATCCATAATGGATAGAATGGGTTGAGGATTCAAAGGAGAAGGTTATGGGACCATCCCAAGGATAGGGGAATTCAATCACAACCTGTCTATATTGTTAGGGATGAGGTTCCACGAAGGTTCCTTCATTAAAATTCTCAAAACTTCTTCTTTTTACCTTTTTAATTCGAGCATCGCTCTTTGCATAAGAGTAACAAGCGGTGTTGAGGGGTTTGCTTGTTACAAGAAGGAAACAAGTGGAAGTACCCCTCCTTTCCAATGAGCAAGGTGCGTTGCCAACTTGAGTACCATCTATTGTCCATTGAAAAGGCATGGTGGTGGCTTAGATCAAGGGAAAATAAGGGAATAAGCCTTCTTTCTCCGTTCTTTCACTTCATACCTTATGGGATTAGAACAAACCACGGGATATTCATCTCATAACATGATGGTGACTAGATTTAGTTGTAACAATTTGTCCCTGCTTTCAATGGATAAGAGAGTAGAGGATCATTAAACTCCAAGCCAACACCTTCATTGAAAAATGAATTAAGAAGACATGGGCCACATGAGCTACTATTTGACACCTGGCTAGTTGCAATATTTGATGTGTCCAACCCTCCCTTTAGTCTATCATCAAATAAATTGATAACCAAATCCCTTTCCGCCCCCTTATCTTTATATATAATTGGGACCTCCTCTAAACCTACCCTATGCTCCTTAGAAGGGTCCACCTTGGGATATGAATCCCGAAGGAGCAGATCAGGAGCAAAGTCATCATCTTCCTTAGCCACCATTTTTCTCCAAATATGTTTGTGAAAAGAATGAGACAATTATACAATAAAATGACCATATAAGGACAATGAGCACACTGAAAAGGGACGTTTATATACTCCAACTATTGTGTAAAGATAATACCCTCGACCAACAAATCGATTGATTCAAATGGGTCCACTCTTAGGTAAAATTATACAAGGATGCGAGCAATTGATCTTGTTTGTGACTGAAATAGGTCCACCCCCATTGCCAAAAATTTACCGATAGTACCAGCAATGAACTTCATACCCTGACAGGATCATAATTCAAGTGCCATATGCAACAACTTAACCCACATTGGAATGGCCTCTAGATAGTACTTTCAAGGGTAAAAAAGAGGATGCTATGCCTTTAGAACAAGCATATTTTTATCCAAACCCCAAATATGTTTAGGAATATAATGGGAATTAGTTTCATTATCAAATTCAAAACCAAACCAGCCTCTGGCCAAGGGATTGACTATTGGAGCCTTACTAATCAGGGGGCTCCAGCTCTTCTGGATGCATTGGATTAGCTCTCGTGCACCAACCCTCTGATCACAAATAGTTCCTATTAAGGTCCTACCTTCCATCCTTGGGATGTCCAAAACTAGGATGTCTTTTCCCACAACTAGCGTGTTACACCTCAAAGCTATTGCAATGTTCTAGCATGGCCAAATCCAGAGCAGGAGGTTTAATTTTTTTATTATAAAGGCCAAAGTGGGGTTATATTGTATGGATATTTGGATAAAGGGTTGTTTTCCCTTATCTAGCACACCTCCTTCACCCACTTGGACCTCATTTTAGCACAGAAAGCCCATCATCTAGTAATTTGGACTATGCCATCATCCTTCCAAAATTTACCCTACAAGCTTGGAAAGGGGGGGGGGGATTTGAGGGATAAAGCACTTCTAGGGGTTAGTTGGGGCATGGAGTCCCCTTTTAGCTCGCTTTTACATCAAGTGGAGCCTTGTTTAGTAATTTTTTCTATTTTATGTCTATTTTAGGGTTTAGTCGCTAACTTATGGGGGGTTTACCCTAAAAATATCCTAATTTAATGTTGACTTGTAGGCTCAAGAAATTAAAAACATTGAGGATGAAAAGTATAAATAGATTAGCTCACCTTCATTGTAAATAATGAAGACAAGGGTTCAAATATGTTTTTTGATATTTTTCTCCTACTCTATGAGGCTTTGATGTGATGGAGGCTTCTCTTGGGATGCTTTCTTCTTCCTTGAAGGTGAATTATGGAATGTTAGGGTTTGATCTTGCACATTCTAGAGGTTGATGATAGACTAGTTGGATCAAGTCATGCATAGCGGTGACTTAAGGTCTTCTCCTTGACCACTTCTTGTTAAATGTTGGTAAGATATGGTCCTTGCTAGGTTAAATGGTGCTTTTATGGTGCATTTGCTAAATTGTTAGGGATTTTTTCAACATTTTGTCATCTTTTGTATGAAGAGAACGTTCTCCCTAGGAGTTATTTGTTGCTTATTAGGGCCTAAGACTTCTTCATTTTCCCTGGTTAGGCTCTCCTACTGAACCCTAGAGGTTTCTAGGTGATGCCTTAGCTTGCAAGTGTTGAAAGACATTTCAAGAGAGCGATGTTGATCATTCATATCTCAATTCCCTAGGAATTGAGAGAAACATCATATCCCCTTGCTTGTCAATAAAATCACTCTTCTTTTTATCAATTTATTTGCCTTTATTTTTCTGCAAATTTATGCATAAAACACCTAAAAATATGAAAATTAATAAAACCCCCAAAATATGAGAATTCTTAAAACCTAAAAATATAAAAAATTCCCAAAATACAAAAAACTTGCACTCTCGTAAACTAAATCCACCAAAAATTGCACCCTTATTGAATTGTCCACGAACTTTGAAGGGCGTCTTGTTTAAAGCTATTGTTTTGGGAAACATGAGAACCCTATATCTTGCTAAGCTTGGGATATGTTTTACTTTAATTTGACATATGGATTCTCCCTATCCCCCTCCTTCCTCTTTTCTTGAAGGCACACCTTTTTGAGAGGTTTCCTTGGGATAGGTGAAGGTAACTTGGTATGTGTGAGTTTGCATTGGAATTGTGGAATGTTTTAAATTGGAAAAGTGATTGATGATGTTGATGAATAACTATTGGATTAAGTCTTAAATTAAATCTAATTATATTCTTGATACATTGTTTGACTCCATATAAGGCACTGACCTAGTTTCAAGGTTGTAGAAAGGTATTTGCATGTTTGGTGTTTGTAGGTATCTTTAAGGGCTCTCCCTTGGGTTTAGGAGTTACCCAAAGAAGTTAAGAGGCTAGGCTATGGTGACATTTGGGTCTAGTCCTCTCCCATACACTTACCAATCACTAGAATTTAGTTTACATCGTGTTGCTTATTTTAGACTGCTAGTTTGAAGGGTAACACAGGGAATCCCCCAATCCTTTAGACCTTATCACCTTTTTTTTTTCTTTTTCCTCGCAGGGAAACAACCAACTGATAGATCTGAAAGATAAATCCTACTTCCAATATAACTGTAATACCCCAGTTTTGACCCCATTTGCATTAAAATATACATGATGTATATTTTGTAATTAATCGTGGTGAGGAGCTAAAGGCAAAAGCCCCACCATCGATTTGGTTGTGTATGTTTCGACAGTAGGGATTGTTGCCGATGGTATATTATGCTATCCGACACATTATAGTTTTGACATCATGTAAATATGCACATCGAATAAATAAACCCACAACCAGCTACGACGGTGCAATGTTAAATGAAAAGGGCATGATTCCTAAGGTTAAGGGGGGGTTGTCTAACCCGTGGGGGCATTGGGAGTTTGCCATGTGTCACCTTAGTTATTTTGTTGTTAGTGGGGATAGCTATGGGCTGGTAGGAAACCACTACACTCATGCCTATGCTCTCTCCATGATGCGTTGGCTGATTGTTCTATCCACTCTCCCCATCGTCGGCCGTTCATTTTCCTCACACCGAGCTGAGTTAAAAGGATCCATGATCCATGGATTGGGGGTTCGGCTCTCCTTTCTCTCACCAACTGTTTCCTTTTCCTCACGCACCGACTGGGCTCTGGGTATGATCTTCCTCTGGCCTATACACAGAATGGATTTCCCCATTTTTGGATGACTGTGGTCTGTTTAGGTTTTTCTTCAACGTTTTGTTCTTCCTCACACAGTGAGTCATTTTGTTCACTCTCCTTACGCACCGGTGGAAAATGGGCATGGTCCTTCTCACACAAAATGTTCTCCTTTGTTTTGGGACTCACGCAGTGAGTTGGGAAGCATGTTTTGTTATCCATGATTTCATGTGAATGAGCCCTCACGTTCGGTGCGGTGTGTAAGTTCATGCTTGTTCCCCTTAGTGATGGCGGTCTGCATTTATGTTTTTCCTTTATCTAAGTTTGAGAATCAGACTTCTCTCCTATTTTGGGACTGTGTAATGTTGCCATCATTTTCATTATGAGTTTGGGGCTATTGTCTTCCCCTGGTTTTGGGTTTCTTCTTGGTTGCTGAGGCTGTAGACTTACTTTGGGGATTTTTGTTGAGTTGTTTTGGCCACGCTAGGGCCAAGAACAACTCTGAAGCGTGGTTTGACCTGAACTATGTTTCACCTTTTTGTTTGGGGTTGTCACCCTGTTGTCTTTGACTTCTTCACAAAGCTATGAACCATTTGATTTACTGCGGCATGCAGTGGTTGGTCTTTGAACTGTTGAGAGCAGGATTAGAGGCTAGGTATGCTTGAGAAAACTGGTGTTTGGAGCCACTCAGACAGAGTTAGACTGTTGGATTTCTTCTCCACAACCCTTGAAGAGTATTGGAAAGGGAAGTTAGGGCCTGAGGGACTGTGAAGCAAAGAAAGGACCGATTCCTAGTGTCAGGTGTGTGGATGTCTTAAAATTCAAGTTAACTTTGGTGTAGGCATCCTTAGCTCTCCATTGAGGCCACCAGCTTAGCATTTAGCCTTTCCTAGCTCCTTGATGGCCTGATAAACCCTACTGTGTGGGCTTGGCTGATTTGTGTACCTTGGCTATGTGTAAGCCTACTTTGACCCTTATTCCTTGAGGAATCATGCCCATCTTGGGGGTGGAAGTTTTGCTGAGAGATTGATGAGCACGCTGGCCTATGGTTGGGTGGAACGTTGCAGCAACGTAGCTGGTTGCGGGACGAATCATGTTTAAGATAAATATTCTTGACTATTTCGTCTCTACATTTATATTACTGATTAATGAATATAATGAACATGTGGCATGCTTTATTGAATGTATGTTTGCTTCCGCTATGTATATGAAGGATTATGCATCTTAGTATGTTTTATGTTTTAAGAATTTTATTTCAGCATTATATGCCTGTTCATGTTCATGGGGCTATTTTTCTTGTATGTTTGGTGATAGTAGCGTCTTCTTCACCGGTTTGAGGGTCGGGGATGTTACAGTATGGTATCAGAACTCTAGTTGCAGCATGGGCCTGAATGGGCCATGGAGATGCAATGACAGAGCTTATGTTGCAGCATTTGGGCCTTAGAGGGCCATGAGAAACAACTAACATAGGCAGGTTTCCTACTGCCCATAAGAAACCAGGAAAAATGGGTGAAGACAAGAAAATTCACAAAATTTTCGAAGTGCCAGAATGTTAGCTCATCGAAAAACTTAGTGACAAGTTCTTTCGATGCAGTGGAGCACTTAGTGGGAAGGCCACCCAACGGATGGTAATCGAAAGGAAATTGAGGAAAGGTTGCATTCATCGGCCGTCGGCTCACTGGAGAAATTAGTGCGAAGTTCCTCTGACATGGCGGAAATGTTAGTTTGAAGCCCACCCGACAGCAGAAGGTTTTGTGAAATTTTGTTTAAGTGTTAAAATCGTCGGCCATCGGAACATGTTAGTGGTATTCATCACCGATGAATAGAGGAAGAAATTATTGGTTCAAGCGCTGCCGTTGTGGAAGCCTAGTGCACTAATCCTCCGACGAATACAAGTTTCGCTTACCGATGTCATGATGGTTGTGTTTCAGTTGCTGATTGGAAGGGATCAAGGGATTGTAAACCTGCCGTTGCGGATAGCTAGAGGACTATCCTTCTGACGGATAGAGCCTCCAACCACCGAAACAGTAAAGAAAGTTCAAAAATTTCTCTAAGTAACGAAATCATCGGCCATAGGAATATGTTAGTGGTTCGTGCACCCACCGTTGCGGAAGCCTAGAGCACTAGTCTTCCGACAAGGAAAAGTTCCGACTGTCGATGCCGATGTGCTTTAGCTCGCCGGGTCAGAAATCATTAGCGGATTGGGCTGCCGATCAAAAAAGGATTGAAGTTGATAAGCCACAGTTGTGGCTACTGATTTAACTACTCCGCCAATGCACTAGTCCTTCCAGTCACCGATGCCAAGGTGTTTAGTGAACAGTAATTCCGGGTTCATAACTATGGCGATGAAAAACAGTTGCTTGATCACCGATGAATAGAAGATAGTTGAGCCGATGAAGCGGCGGAAAGGAAGAGTAAAGAGAAAAATTTTGAAATTTTTTCTAAGTTGTAGAATCATCGGCCATCGACGATGTTTAGTTGATCACATCATTGATGCTTAGATGATTCAGTTGCCGATGAGCTACGTCGAATAAAGTTAATTGATCGAACATCTACCGTTGTGTCTGATTCATAGACTAGTCTACCGATGGACATTGTTTCGACCGCTGATAGACCTGTGGTTGCAGAAGGCATAGAAATATCGTGGGCTGCTGTTGTGGCCACATAAAGAACTGATCACCTAATGAGCATTCGAGCGTCGATGCCACAAAAGGCTAGTCACTCTGACCATCGACAAATTCGTGAGCTGCAGAAGACATAGGAAGATTGTGGGGCGCCGTTGCGGAAGCTGAAAGGACTAACCGTCTGATGCGTAGGGCACCTGGCCACCGACGCAGCAGTTAGGAGGACGAAATTAGACCTATTGAAGGTGCCTGTTCTGGTGAAGTATAAAAAATCATAATGACATATATAAAGAAGAAAGCATAATGACATATATAAAGAAGGATGGAGCGGCTGACGCCATCGAGAGGGGGTCAGGTAAAAGGAGGATTTGAGTTTTTACCAATACCCTATAGGGGGATAAAATAGTAGACCACTACAGGGCCGATACAATGGAAGGGAATAGACAAGCGACACGCCGATACAGCAGAGAAAGTTAGAGGTTTCAACCGCTGAAACATCGGGAGATTAGTAAGGAGAAGATCCGAATAGAAGAAAACTTTGAAGAGTATAAAGTCATCGAAATTTTTTTGACGATCAGGCCGCCGATCGAAAGGAATCAAAGGATCTTAAACCGGCTATTGCGACAGTCTAAAGCACTATCCCCCCGATGGATAGTAGGCCCGATAGCCAATAGATGTCTACGGAAACCATAGTAAGATCACGTTCCACCATTGCGGCTGCTCAAGGGACTGCGCACCCGATGAACAGACGATTTTCTTGCCGATACAGATCGAAAGTTTAGTCAATTTGACCGCCGATGAACTAGGTGTTTTGGCCACGGAAGTATCGAAAATATAGCTGGGAAGAGGTCCAATTGGGCCTAAGGAAATTGGGGTTTTCGAGAGAATTTCTCAGTGATTTTTCAAGCAGTTTTCAACCGCCTTTCAGTAGGTGGATAAGCATTGGAAAGATTATCCAATGGGGAACAAGGGAGAGTCACCCGAATCTGAGTGTGGAGCAACAAAGTGCTAGTGATTGCTTGAAAAGCAATGTGATGCTACCAATATGGACAAATCCAGGAATTGCATGCCTAGAGGTAGAAATACCATGAATTCAAACTAGCTGTTGTGTGGAAAAGGAGTTCCATGCAGGGATGAGGGACTTGAAAAGGGAAATTTCCTTAAACCCTATCTTGCTAATTATAATTACATTTATAAGTTCATACATGAAATGTATGAAGATATGCCTTGCATGCATAGGATATTACATGTTGGTAAGATTAGTAAGAATTATACATGTATAAATGAACCTCTAATTGTAGTTATTGCATTGATGTTGGCATTAGTGGAAAAACCAACAACAACATGGACATGGCTGAATATGTTGCTGATGTTGACGAATGTGACTAGCAACCCTATGGAGAAAGGGATAAGGCAACAAGTCCAGAACCAAAATTTGGTGAGAAAATTTTGCAAACTCCTGCAAAGGACTAACCAAACTGGTAATGTCGAGGGTGTAAGTAGGACCCATGAAGGTAAGAGTTTAATTATGACAACTGCATGGAGTAGTAAAAGCAAGAGGTCTCATACCATGTGGGTATTTGAATTTTATACTGCATTCATATAGAAATGTGTCATGCCTGTATTATGTGTTGTTATGAGCCTTAGCAGCCCAAAGAAAGTAAGTACCGATGGTCTTGATTATAGCAATGCATCCTATATGAAGTAGTCATGGTTAGGACCTGCATGGTATGATTGAATGCATCATATTCCGGAATCAATGCAAGGTAGCATTGAGTGGATATGCATTAAAAGGTTTCATAAATCTTGTGGTTATGCATTGAACAGATGCATATGAAAAGTATGAGTAGATGTTGTGATGCAATGCATGAATGCATAGAGATAGTGTATGTGTCATTATGAATAACTAATGGCTGAAATGATGAATTGATGACAATTCTGGAACCATTTCAAGGGCTGATGTGAATGCAGGATAGTAAGTGCATGAAGAGGGTAGTCATGATCAATTGGCTGCTGGAAATGCTCTATGGAAGGGCAAGGTGGTATAATGATACGCTTGTGAAGTAAGGAGTATCTAAACAATTCATTCAAATTGCATAAATGATGTGACTATACCTTGCAAATGTTAGTATGACAATGATTGCGTGAAGTAAATGATTTTTGGTAATATTGATGTGATTAACAACTGGAAGTATTTGAATTTTATAAATTTTGAAAATGCTTCAGTGCTTGTTGTAGCAATGAAAAATTTATATGCATCAAGACTTACTAAGTGTTTGGCCGACTGAGGTTCAGGTTTCAGGTAGATTGTTGGGGCATGGCATAGTGGGTAAGACCATGACAAAGGCCGAAATCTACCATGTGAAAGAGCCAAACCTCATGAGAAGAGTCTCATGGCTGTGAAACTAGTTTGTATCCGTAATGAGTTGTAAATTTAAATTTGTGAATTTCGAATTTAAGAAATTGCTGACAACTACTAATCACTATTGGCTTGCATAAAATTGTGTTAGGAGGACGCACTACAAGTGGGTATTCATGTTATGCTAGTAAGCATAAAATTATAATGGGCATAGTGGTGTTTCTTACAAGAGACCCACAATTGAGGATCACCTCATTGCCAAGCAAACCAATTTCTGCAGTAGATAGAATTGCAAATTCCTATTGAATTTAATTACTAATGTCATTGCTTGGTTATGGAACAATCAATTTGGATTGTATTATCCGATAATGATTGATTGTTTGGCTATTTGATGAATGTGCCAGGGGTACACACTACAGGAAGATCATGTGTGATGGCTTGTAGGAGCCAAACTTCATGGGAAGGTTTTCCCTTATCTTGGAAATGGGTTTCGGGTGAAACTCCATTGGACATTTTGGAAATGTCTCATCTGCATTACATGTTTGGTAAGCCACATGAGTGAGATGGTATATATTATGTCGGTAAGACATGTGTGGATATGAAATGTAAAAAGGAATTGGGATGGCAAATCGAGGGACTGTGAACTCAGAGAAGGGAGCCCCCATTCCTCCTTAATGAAGGAATATTGACTCGGCAAATGGATAAGTGTTCTATAACCCTAGCTAAGAATATGCATGTCAAATTGTTGAATTCAATATGCAGAACATGTTTTGGTTTTATTTCCATTGTGGCAGATTTATTGAGTATGAATAGGGCCTACATGGCACACACCAGAAAAGGGTGCACACTTTTCTAATGTTGAATCAAGGAAGGGTTTTTCAATATTGATTATACCGTAGGGAGTGGATGCACTCCTGGTGTCTCAATACTTGATAGTGAATGATATGAAATGTGATTACAGTTTTAGAACAATAATGCTGATGAATATGCTGATATTGCTTATGTTGTCAGGCTAAACATATGTAGTCTGGTGTTGTACACTAAATGGAAAATGGCTTGAGCTCATCCTACCTTCTACAGAGAAGGAGACATTCCTGAGGGACTGTCAACTCAGAGAAGGGAGTGGTCTCTCTAAAGAGCATAGAGAAGGAGACATTCCTAAGGAACTATTAACTCAGAGAAGGGGGTGGTCTCTCTAAAGAGCACAGAGAAGGAGACATTCCTGAGGGACTGTTAACTCAGAGAAGGGAGTGGTCTCTCCAAAGAGCACATAGAAGGAGACATTCCTGAGGGACTGTCAACTCAGAGAAGGGAGTGGTCACTTGTGTGATATGGGGTAGTGGAATTAGAGATCACAATCAGAAATGAGACCTGGAAATAGTCATTTATTATTGATATAAGTGCATGTGTTATTGTTGATGGCCTGATAAACCCAACAGTGTTGGCTTGGCTGATGATTGGTTGTTGATATAAGTGCATTGTTGATATAAGTGCAAGAAATTTGTTGATGGTCTGATAAACCCAAATAAAGGTTGGCTTGACTGTGCCTGATACATGTATAAAAGGATGTTGTGAAGCAGCCTGCGTGCTAGTCTAACATCCAAGTCCATAGAGGATCCCAAGGCTTGCAAAGTGAAGCAGGATCCTGTGGACCAACGAGGAAATGAACAATACAGATAAGTATTGGATCATTTTGCAATTCTTGCTTATGAATATGCATGTGTATATGATTTGGTTATGATGTTTTAAGCTCTTGTTTAAGAGATAAAAACTGATGAGAATAAACTAAACATGTGAATTTATTCAATGTTTGAATATAGGTATCGTTGGAAGCGAGGACTATGAGAGCATCCTAGGGGTGCATGTGGACGTGTGATTGTCCTAAAGAGCTCAAAATGAGCAGTAATGAAAAAGGTGCTAGTGAGATTGTGAAGTTCCTGGCAGCCGAGACAAGCCATGTGGGGAGGCTCCATGGTTGAGAGGTCTGAAATAGACTGGAGACACTAAGTGTCATGACCAAGAGGGATTGGTCCAGCATTCACAGTGAAGTGAAAGAGGCTGAGAGCATGAAAATCCATAGCGGTGGTGTGGGTTCTAGGATGGAACAAAACAAAGAGGAAAAAAAAAACTCTTGCTGCTCTCTCTTTCCTTTTGATTATATATATATGCATTGTGAAAGCAAAATATTGTTGAATGCATGTATGACTAAAAATAGAATGTGTGTATTTGCTTAAAGTAAATTGTAAATGCTGGGATGGTTAATTCCCTGCCCAAGAATGGACATGAATGAGCTCAGGTGCCTGTTGGGAAGGCATGAAAAATATGAAAGTCTCCTTGATGAGACTTGGACTGTCATGCCAATTGGGCAATTAATTGACTGATATTAATGCCTATATTATGCTTGGTCTAATAGAATTTCAATGATGCATTTCACAGGTGAGAAAGGTGAAATGCAGTGGTGCACATTGATCATGGCAGCAGACCAAAAGCTACTAGACTTGGCTGGAAGTCTCCTTCAAACGATTGCCAGGACCCAAGAGAATCTTGGAGAAATGCTTAAGATACAGAAAAGGCAGAATGAGATGAACCACTAGATTTTGCAAGACTCTATTGGTTTGCAAAAGGAGGTAAAAATCCTTCTGGGGGAAATCCGTAAAGGCAAAGAAAGTGTATCAATGATGGGACATTTGTCCAAGCGATCGGTTAAGAAATGGTCCAGGCATGAAGAATCAAGGGAAATTGAGCAGGTAAAGATGAATTAGCTAGCGAAATGTTGGAAATGTGGAGGACATCATTTACAATGGGATTTCCCAATGAGGGAACATAAAGAGGGCAGCAGCCACAAAGTTCCTCGAGTTGGGGATGAACCGAAAGCTAAGAACCAACAAGAGAAGCTTGTGGAAGCCGAGGGGCTTGGTCCTCAAAATTCAAAGTAAATAATTGAACATGGGATAGATCTGCAATGTGCAAATGGTTATGCATTCCTATTGGAACACCGAGGATGGTGTTATTCCAAGGGGGAGGGGATAGTAATAATCCAGTTTTGACCCCGTTTGGATTAAAAGATACATGATCTATATTTTGTAATTAATCGTGGTGAGGAGATAAAGGAAAAATCCCCACCATCGATTTGGTTTTGTATGTTTCGGAAATAGGGATTGTTGCCGATGGTATATCGTGCCATCCGACACATTATAGTTTTGACATCATGTAAATATGCACATCAAATAAATAAACCCACATCCAAATACGATGGTGCAACGTTAAATGAAAAGGGCATGATTCTTAAGGTTAAGGGGGGGTTTTCTAGCCCGTGGGGGCCATTGGGAGTTTGCCATGTGTCACCTTATTTATTCTGTTGTTAGTGGGGGCAGCCATGGGCTGACAGGAAACCACTACGCTCACGCTTGCGCTCTCTCCACGACGCGTTGGCCGATTGTTCTGTCCACTCTCCCCATCGTTGATCGTTCATTTTCCTCACGCCGAGCTAAGTTAAAAGGATCCATGATCCATGGATTGGGGGTTCGGTTCTCCTTTCTCTCACTGGCTATTTTTTTTGCCTCACGCACCAATTGGGCTCTGGGTATGATCTTTCTATGGCCTATATAGAGAATGGATTTCTCCATTTTTGGATGGCTGTGGTATGTTTAGGTTTTTCTTCATCGTTTTGTTCTTCCTTCCTCACACAGTGATTCATTCTATTCACTCTTCTTACGCACCGGTAGAAAATGGGCATGGTCCTTCTCACGTAGAATGCTCTCCTTTGTTTTGGGACTCACGCAGTGAGTTAGGAAGCATGTTATGTCATCCATGATTTCATGTGAATGAGCCCTTGCATTTGGTGCGGTGTGTAATTTCATGCTTGTTCCCCTTAGCGAGGGCGGTCTGCGTTTATGTTTTTCCTTTGTCTGAGTTTGAGAATCAGACTTCTCTCTTGTTTTGGGACTGTGTAATGTTTCCACCGTTTTCATTATGAGTTTGGGGCTGTTGTCTTCCCCTGGTTTTGGGTTGCTTCTTGTTTGTTGAGGCTATAGATGTTCTTTAGGGATTGTTGCTGAGTTTGTTTGGCCACGCTAGGGCCAAGAACAACTCTGAAGCGTGGTTTGACCTGAACAATGTTTCACCTTTTTGTTTGGGGTTGCCACCCTGTTGTCTTTGCCTTCTTCACAGAGTTGTGAATTGTTTGTTTTACTGTGACATGCAGTGGTTGGTATTTGGACTAATGAGAGTAGGATTAGAGGCTGGGTATACTTGAGAAAACTGGTGTTTGGAGCTACTCAGATAGAGTTAGACTGCTGGCTTTCTTCTCCACAACCCTTGAAGAGTATTGGAAAGGGAAGTCAGGGCCTGAGGGACTATGAAGCAGAGAAAGGACTGATTCCTGGTGTCAGGTTTGTGGATGTCTTAAAATTCAGGTTAACTTTGGTGTAGGCATCCTTAGATCTCCATTGAGGCCACCAGCTTAACATTTATCCTTTCCTAGCTCCTTGATGGCCTGATAAACCCTATTGTGTGGACTTGGCTGATTTGTGTACCTTGGCTATGTGTAAGCCTGCTTTGACCCTTATTCCTTGAGGAATCATGCCCATCTTGGGGGTGGTAGTGTTGCTGAGAGATTGATGAGCACGCTGGCCTATGATTGGGTGGAACGTTGCAGCGACGTAGCTGGTTGCGGGACGAATCCTATTTAAGATAAGTATTCTTGACTATTTTGTCTCTACATTTATATTACTGATTAATGAATATAATGAACATGTGGCATGCTTGATTGAATGTATGTTTGCTTCCACTATGTATATGAAGGATTATGCATCTTAGTATGTTTTATGTTTTAATATTTTTATTTCAGCATTATATGCCTGTTCATGTTCATGGGGCTATTTTTACCATATGTTTGGTGATAGTAGCATCCTCTTCGCCGATTTGAGGGTCGAGGACGTTACAATAACCCATTGATTTGACATGTCATACGAAGGAGAGGGAAGATCTAAGAATACCCTCTTGAACAATATGAAAGGATCCAACTCATTAAGGAAATGCGAGGGGGTCAGGTTATCATCCTAGTGAAAATAATTATGAAAAGAATTCATCCTTTGATCTAGGCCTTCACATGAGTCATGCCTACCTATATTGACTCCACCCGCACCACACAAAATTGGAGAGGAACGTAATTTAGTTATATGATTTGACATAACCCATTGACCTTCAAAATATCCAAATCCTTTTGAGCCCGTACTACAGGAGAAGAGCCACCAAGCATAGGGTTCACACAAGAGGCATAAATGGTTGAATTGTACTCCTGATCACTACTAAAGATGGAGGATTCATAATCCTCCTCATCCAAAAAATCAATGACCTAGATGTCCTCTGCCATATTTATACTTCTAATGAGAGATCGAAGCTGAGACAAAAACCCTAGCCGTAGGTCCATTCGCCTCCCTCGAGAAAACCCTATCTACAAATCCCAATCCATTTCTAACCTTCAATTACATTCATCTACATTCTAATAAATTATATGGTCCTTGTGATAATAAGAGGCCTTGTTGTTTCGTTGTTAAAAATAACCATTGTTTCCCTTACAGTTATTATTTTTATGTACAATGTTCGTCATCAAATGGAAGAAACATCTTTCCCAATATGAGAAATCACTTTAATTATTAATCACGCTATATGGTTTGTTTTGTTATTAATCATTTTCTTTATTTAAGTCTTAATCACTATATAATACCATGGAAATTTAGTAATAAGGATATTAACATAATTAGATGATAACTACATCTCATAAATTGATTAATTCATACAAATAATAATTGTCACAAAATAACTAAAGTTGAAATACACAAATAGATATGTACATGCTAAATTAAATCTAATTTAGTTATTAAATAACTTATAGGCAACTTAAATCCAACCTCTAGTCATCAAGTTTCACATTGGTAAATAACTAAAAATAACATAAATGAAAAAAATTCAAACAAATTTAGAAGTATGAGTTCCACTATTTAGAATTCTATTTCTTAAATTATAATAAAAGCATACTTGAAAATCAATTTAGAAATAAAAAAAAAATATTAAATAATATTGAATAATCGTTTATTTGTTATAAATATATATATATATATATATTAATTTTGTCAAAAACATGTAAACCAATCAATATTCATCATAATGTCCACGCTAATCAATATGTCAATACTTTTTTTTCAAAGGAAAAAATACCAGACCTTGATATTCTATTATTAAATCAAAGGACATCATATACAATCAACCTATAATAGGCAAAACTGGGCTTCAGCATAAACATATTCATTTGGGAACCCCTCTGATAACTATTCAGTGAAGCATACCAAGCTGCCATAATACATGGGCACATAAAAGCATAAAGTCTACCAAGGGCAGACTTTTCTCATCATTCCTGTTAAAACAGGTCAGAAAATCTTGCTGATATATAGATCGAAAATGACCAAAAAACTTACTAGTCTTGAGCATAACAAGAAGGCTGAAAGACTCTTCCATGTCAGCTAAAAACAAGTTCTAACATACATAGAATACATGCCAAAGAAAAATAGAAAGGGAAAAGCCCGACACAAGCTAAAATAGATGAAAATTCCCTCGATCAATGATCTTACCATCCAATGATTCGGTATAGTTCCCATAGCCGAGGACCAACAATGGAGCCTGTTTAGAGAGACTGTCAGCCTGCTGGTTATGCTCACGATAAATATGCTTGATGGTCACTGAAGGGACATGTTGCAGCAAAGATATAATGTCATCACACTAGTGACTCAGATGGGGGGCATTTAGTGATGTTGTTCTTTTAACCCATGAAATAATGACTAGTGAATCACCAAATATAGTAAAGAGAGGGATCCCCAAATGATTGGAAACCGAAAGAAGTGCCCATAGTGCCAGAAGCTCTGATATGGTATTGGTGCTTCTACCACAGCCCAGAGAGAAGCTAATAAAATATGAAGCACTCAAATGTATCACAAAACTAGCTCCACCATGATTCCTTGCAGCAGGCCCATCAAAAAAACCATAGGGGTATCCGATCTTAGGGCCTGAGCCAATAAATCTAGTTTTTTTCTTCTTTTTAGGGACCGGATACAAATGCATGAGATCATCAATTTGCTTACAAAGAACATAAATAGAGGTTAGTTTATTGTAAAAAATGCATCGATTCCTTTGTTTCCATATACACCAGAAAAAGAAAAGGGGAAAATATCTGTAGATAGAGCTAACAGGAGTACATATGAACCACTGTTCTAGAAAGGATCTGACAGAAATATGTGGAATAGAGGGTAGCCCATAGTAATCACCAACAACTGAGAAAACTCTTCTGGAGAACAAACAGTCCATGAAGAGATGCTGCAAAGTATATTCCCCACTTCGGCAAAGAATACACAAGCTTGGTCCCTATCTACCACGGCTTTGAAGGTCCCAAGTCAAAACTCGACCCCTTACCAGTAACCAAATGAAGTAACAAATTTTGGTTGGAATGTTTAGTTTCCAGAGAAATTCAAGTACCGGAGACTGACCCGAAGTGCAATAAGTAGATGCAATACACTCATATCCATGTGATGTAGAAAGAGCCCCAATGTAATTGTCATGAGACCAAAATAGAGAATCCTTTTGATTTGAGAGTCTAATTCTACCAAAATCCAGCCCCGTAGTGTATTTTTCCCAATGAAGCTTCTAATCACCCACCAGATCCAATTCCTCAGCCGTGAACCAATAATTCTGTGCACTATTGTTAATATTCCTAGCTTGGTCCAGCGTGGAAATACCAAAATCCTCCAGATAGTCCCGAAGATCAAGAGGGAGAGTAAAAGGTGAGCCCAGGCCAACAATCAGGTCTAGTCCCACCCGAATAGCCTTACCATTACCAAACATCCATATAAGACCACTGCCCAGCCAAGAAAGGGTATGGAGAAAACCCTTCCATATCACTAATACACCTCTAACAGAAAAGCGAAGCCAAGTTTCCACAGGGAGTTTTTTCATATACTTCTCATATAGTAGAATGGACCAGATACTAGTCCCATTGATAGCCAACCGAAAACTTTTAAGATGAAGGGAGAGGCTGAACCAACCCAAGTGTTTGATGCCCCAACCTCCAAGAGAGGTCGATAAAGACAGAGAATGCTAGTCAACAAGATGGTACTTTTTGTTGACCACAAAAGAGCCCCAAAGAAAAGAAAAAATCATACTTCTGAGCTTGTCAAGTATGGATTTAGGAACAGGAATCAAGGCCATCCAATATACTGGCAAGCTAGTAAGAACCGCTTTGATCAATACAAGTCATCCCCCAATGGACAAGAGATGAAGGTCCAATGATGGATTCTTTTCTCAAATTTCTAAATGAGCCAATGCCAGTCCTTAACCAAATACCCAAGGAGTTTTAAGTAGTATCCAAGGTAATTAAAACCCTTGGTGATATGCTCAAATTTGTAAGGAAGAGACCCAGCTATCCTGTTCATAATACCATCACCCATATTATTATGCAAGAAGCAATATTTATCCATGTTAATTTTCATATCGGAGGCTTCACAGAAGGTATCCAAAATGACTTTAAATGCAACCCACTCTTCAAATGTACCTATGCCAAACATAATCACATCATCCACAAAGAGTAGATGTGTGAGAGAAAGCCGAGGAGAGATCTTAATGCCCCTAATATTCCCATTTTTTTGAGCATCCTTTATAAGCAAACTCAGCCCTTCGATAACCAGTATAAACAGTAGTGGGGACAAAGGTCAGCCTTGCCTAATTCCATGGGAAGCTGTACAATAACTAGTAGGAGAGCCATTGACAAGAAGAGCAAAATTGGCAGAAGACAGACAGCCCAATATCCAGTTTGCACCCACCAGAGGGACACTAATTTGTAGGAGAATAGGTCAAAGATAGGTCCAGTTCACCCGGTCAAAGGATTTTGAAAGATCCAGCTTTAATATTAGAGCACTTCTATTTTTTGTTTTGACAGTGTGAAGGAATTATTGAGTTATAGCCAGGGGTGCTGTAATCTATCTATTCTTTAAGAATCCAAATTGCTGAGGAGAAATAAACTTATCCAAATAAGGCTTAAGTCTCTGAGCCACAACTTTAGAAATCAGCTTGTAAACCAGATTGCAAAGAGATATGGGTCTAAAATCAGAAAAGGAAGTGGGCTTTTCCTTTTTAGGGATAAGTGCTAAGAAGGTAGAGTTCAATGAAGGAGTAACCCTGCCTTCCCGCCTGGAAGTTCCAACCACATTCACAAGTTCAGGTCCCAAAATGTCAAAGAAAGCCAAATAAAATTCAACAGGCCATCCATCAGGACCCGAAGACTTATCTTTTTTGAAATATTTAAGGGCTGGTTCAACTTCCTCCAGGGAGATTTGATAGGTGAAGGACTCCCTCTCGTTAGAATTAATAAAGGAGGGAAACAAGTGAATAACTTTCAGTTGAGCCTCAATGTTTGTTAGGTGGTCATCTTGAAAGATTTTCTTGAAATGTCTCACCCCCATGTCCTTAATGCCAGAGTCATCAACAATCAGATTACCATCCTCATCTTCTAGACCCCATATAGCATTATGATTCTTCCTAGCTGAGGCCACCGCATGGAAGAATTTAATGTTTGCATCACCATGTGATGCCCAAGTCAATCTACTTTGAATCCTAGCAGATTGAAGTTCATCATCCATCCACCACTGAAGCTCATGTCTAAGAGCCTGAAGCCTAGAAGAATCCCGGGCACAAAGTAAACCAGAAAATGAAGAATCAAGAAGACATTTGATTTCTACCTCAATAAGAATAGATTTTTTTCTCATCTCAAGGGTTTTGACTCTGGTCCAATCTTTGAACTTTCTTTTCAAAAGGCAAAGTTTCAGAGAGAGGTCGGTCATACTATCCACAGGATCAATGGGAGAAAGAAGAGGCCATTCCAATTTGATCATCTTAACAAAGTCCACATTAAACAACTAGGAGTGATTAGATTTGAAAGGAAGAGGATATGAAACAGGGTTATCCAACTATTCAAATAGAACAGGATAATGATCAGAAACAACAGAAAGATGAGCCCATACCCGATATCTAGAAAGAAGACTGAGAAGATTAAAGGAGAGTAAGTACCTGTCAAGCCTTTTACTAATGCCCTCATCCCCTAACCTACCATTACGCCAGGTTGGCGCAGCATAGGTAGGGGCTACATTCGCTAGTTGATGATTGAAGAAATGTTTAGTGAAAAAGGGACCAAGAGGATCAGGGATAGCCTTTGAACCCCAAATCTTAGATCCATTCAGCGTTAGATTCAAATCTCCCACAAGGGTCAGGTTAGGTAAGGAAAGAAGACCACCCCTAGAAATCGTGTTCTAGAAAGTTTCTCGATGAATATAGGAACCGTAGCAATTTAGAATGGAAAGAGTAGTGGTAGAACCCCAAAACCGAGCTTTGAGAAGGATGCCAACAAAAGTGTGGTAAGATTTGCATTTGACAATGTGAGGGTTCCAACCAGAGAGAATGCCCCCTGAGAGACCAGAGGATTTGGTAGCATAAAACTCCCAACCGGGATAGAGTTTGGAGAAGGCAAGAAGTGTAGGGTAAGTACTGTTCATGGTTTCCTGGAGTAGAATAATATCGGGCAAGAGAGAAGAGAAGAGATGACAAAGGCCTTTTTGTTTGGCCAAGCCTCCCAATCCTCGAACGTTAAGAGAGAGTATTCTCATCAAGAACCACTCTGTGGAGGGGTTGAAGCTCTAAGGATCCTATGGGAAGAATACTATTGCTGACGAGATGCATTCTTGAGTCTAGTGGACAAAGGAGTGAAAGGAGCAGAAGCCAAATCCAAAGTCTCAGAAGGAGATTTTTTCTTCTTCCTGATCGTAACATTCTCAAACCTTATGGAGTCAAGGGGCAGGACTGAAGGGGAAAGGGGGGGTTTTGCAGTAAATATTTCCAAATATTTTTGTAGTGAAGGATCTGCAAAGGATGGTGAAGTGATAGGGCTTCGAGGAGGAGTATTATTAACCAGGGGTCGAGGACAGGGGAGAGGAGGGAAATCCAAATCAGAGAAAATAGATGGAGGAGGGACCACCAAGACCAAAGAAGGAGTACAAGAGGGTTGGGACAAAGAAGGAAGATGGTCCATAGAATGTTCAATGGCAGGGTCCTGAACAAGAATAGGGCTTGAGACAAGAGGAACAGAAGCCTCGACAGAAGAGGGAAGCACAACAAAGCCATCCACCCAATCCAATAAATAAAGTTCTTGCTCAGAGGCATCATAAAAAAAAGAGCAGGTATTAAAATAATTACCTGGTGCAAGAGAACATCGAGAAGGAGATGAGAGCCTCAAAGTGGGGACATCCAAATTGTGGAGGAGAGACCGTTGATCTACAGGAGAGCGATGTTACTTCAAAGAGGCTAAACCCTGACGAAGGACCAGGCGATCTCTGCGTAGATGTCCAACATCCCTGCATCAGCTGCATTTGAAGGGAATATTAAGATAATATAGACGTTGAGAGAACAGTCTTTCATGACATAGAATCTCCACATCAACCGGAAGCCCCACAGAAATGTCCATTTCCACTAGAATTTTAGCCAATTGTTTATCATAAGAGTTCATGACCTCCTCCTCCACAGCAACAAAACGTCCTATGGTATTACCAATGCCCTCCAACATGGAATGACTCCAGAGAGGGAAGGGAAGAGTTGAGAGCAAAACCCATAAATGACATTTCTTAATACACTCCTTGAGTGGATCAAAATTAACATGCCATCTGTCCAGAACCAAGGAGCCACCTCCGATATGCCAAAGAGAGTTGAGAACAGTCATAGCATGGGCGTCTTCCAAAAATACAAAAACAATCCATCCTTGAGCCAGAAGGCTAATCATAGGCACATAAGAGAGGAATGGCTTCCAGTGCTCCGAGGCCTAAGAAACCCATTCCTTTTTACCCATTTGACAGTATTCAAGTCTGCCAATAAGTGCCTATGAGCACAAAGCTTCAACCCTTTCCATAAAAACATCACGACCCATAACAAACTGAAGCTTCCCTTCCAATACTTTATGCGCTTTAGCTTTCCTATGATGACGAGAGTGAGCCAAAGTGGAGGTAGTAGCCCTCGACGAGGGGTTAAGAGCCACTTCCATAATATCCGACAAGAAATCAGGACGTGCTAGAACTGACAATGAACCCTCGCCCGAAAGTCAACAGGGACAGACAACCAAGTGATAGTCACAAAACCTAGGAAGAAATACCAAACAAAAAGTGAGGGTTAATGTGCTAATCCAAGACCAAAAACTCGGTACATCTAGGGTTAAAGAAAAATAGTAAGGGTTAAGAGAGCAAAGTCCAAAACCCTAGAGTGTTGACAAAAGAAAAGGATATCATCCTGAGCGTGTACAGAACATGAAATATGCATCCGAAATAACCCAAAATCAACCCCAAAATCACGGGCGTCCTCAAAGGTGGTGCGCAAAGAAAAATGACGTAGACAAATACCACAGAAAACCCAAAATCAACGACCCCAGGGTGCATTCAAGGCAACAAGCATACTGAAGAAAAGCAAAGGTCATGCGAAAACCGACTTGAAATAATACGACAACAAATTCCCACTTTTTTAGGACTGGTTGGTACTAGTCCTCTGCAAAGGGGAGGAACTCCAGTCGTCGGTTCAAGCAAGGAAGGTGAGCTAGGGAAGGAGCAGACAACAATCCTCTATGTAATGTGTCACTCCTAGCGCCCTGATGAGAAATGTGGGGTGCCAAAACAACCAGGTACCAAGGCACATGCCACCCCAGAGAAGAACCCAACAAGAACAAACCCAAAACAGAAGATTCGCCACCCAGAGAGGAACGACAGAGAAAATGACAAAAAACCCCAGAGGAAGGAAGAACCCTAAACAAAGCAGGAGCATACACCAAGTCCGACCTACATACTTGCAAATGTGAGGGATAAAATAAAGGCAAAGAGCACTCCATGAGTATGTCTTTTCGTGGCAAGGGCCCAAGAAGCAGACTGAGAAACCTGCTCTGCCATCTCTCCTCAACACAATTCTGCCATACAGACCAACGCTTTACTCTCGTTTCACACAACCAATATGCCAATACTTATTACTTACATCAATGCATCATGAAGTCTAAAATATAATTATAAAGTCAATACATATTACTTAAAAAATTAATTCATCCATACCTCTCATAACCCGCATGAGCATTGAAAACAAAAAAACTCATTAGAATACCCTCTAATTCATTAAAGTGTAACTAAAATCTAAAATATAGTTAGATAAAAAAATAAGAAAAAAATTTGCATGATGACAATATTTTCAAATTTCATGCTAATAACTTATGTTGTCCTTGTGATAATAAAAAGTCTTGTTTCAATGTTAAAAAAAACCCATATTGCCCTTACCATTATTATTTATTTTTAGGTACAATGTTGTTATCAAAAGGAAAAAATATTTTTCTTAATATAATAATGTTAATTAAAAATATAAATGAAGGCTTAATGTTAATTGTATATATTATTGTATGTCTTAGAATGCATTAAGGTAAATTTTATTACGCATTAAGGTGATTTTTTTTATGCATGCATTGAGTAATTGGTGTTTATGAAATGTCATGAACATTATGAATAAATTATTCTTGTTGATGGATATTTGTTCACTTAAAAGTAAAGTTGAATGATGGTTAGATGTATGAAACCAATAAGTTAGAGTGGGATGCTAAATAAGATATAATGACTTAGTATGGTTTTGACCTCTCTAATTTAAGGATGTTCATATATTATTTAACTCTAGTTATACGAATGTAATCCTTTCATTTGGATTGTGATTATAATAATGTATTCATAATCATTTTATGTCATTATATACGATATGTTTATATGATATGTTGATTAAACATGTTAGCAAACTTGATTATTAAATGATCTTCATGGTAATAGTTGTTAATATTAATCTTATAAAATGAGAGAACAAATGAAAATTATTCACCTAAAAATAACTACAAAAGAGCTCGAAGTTCCATAAAAATTTAATTTATCTTTCACATCATGGTTGTAAATGCTTGTTAAGTTGGGTAGACCTTGATCCATGCCCAAAGAGAGGGGTGGTGGAAGCAAATTTTAGGATTTCAAAGAAGGCATTGGCAATATTAGCATTGTTCCCGAACTCATCTTGTTGGATTGAATTTAGCATCATTCCCTCCATAGCATGGGTATCCTGTAAGAAATCATCCATATGAACCTCTATATCATTATTTTCATCCCTACCCATGAAGAACTATTGTTACTATAGATGTTATGAATTGGCAACTCAGTACGTAGCGGGGATTGAATAGGTGGTTGATTCAACCATGCTTTGTATGCTTTTTCTCCTAGCTATACTCGTTTAACACCCTTCTCTCGATTTGACATCATACTCAGGTGTTACAGTAGATGATAAACACGTTGATCATTGTCAGAATCCTAGTTACAAATATATTGAATACTAAATTTGATTATATTAATAAAAATAATGGATTTTGTATGTTGAAACATTATACCAAACATTTATCAGAAGCATATAAATCTTTTTCCAAAAGTACACATAAAATAGACCACTTTATAAAACATATGTGGAATTAAGTAATACAATAACATTAATTTCATTGAAAATCCAAAAATACAATTACTCAATGATATTTTCTTACACCCCGAGTGGATGTCTAAAGTTAGCCCCAATGAAATTTGTTTTTGAAAAGCATATGATGGTCCACGAAAGTTATAATTTATTAACAACTTGTCACCAAGAGACAAACTACATATTGGATGCACAACAACAAATTTGGATGCCTTTTTTTCATGAAGAACTCATTGTTATTGGAGTGTTCCTCAAATGAACAATTTGCATTGAATCATGAACAATTACAACTATTTATGAACCCTACAATGTTCCCATTGTTGAGAGTACAACTTCAAGAGTCATTCCGATGAGACTTGTGTTGTAATCAAGTCCAGAATCGATGTTGTAATTAGATTCATATTTTCTACATGAGCTTATGTTGTATTAAGGTCTGAGACTTGTTGTTGTATCAAGTCCGGAACTTATATTGTATTAAGTTCACATTACATTATCATATTCAGGAAAGATGCTTGTAATAGGATCTTATGGTTAAGATCATGACCTTATGTTAAGTTCTAAGTCTTGTGAGCAATAGAAATATAGTAGACTTGTGAGTGATATCAATTCCTACAAATATCCTCATATGATTGAGGTGGTAAAGCTTGTGAGTAATATCAAGTTGAGACTTGTGAGTAATATCAAGTCAATAGAATTGTGAGTAATATAAATTTCTACAAATATCCTCATGTTCTGAGGTGGTGTACTTTACTATGTAAAGTGGATATACTATGTGATGTATGGCTAGTCACAATCAATAGGTGCTACAAGTCTCCTTTAGAGACTAGCTACCCATAAAGTGATTTACTTTAGCATGTGACTATATGACCTAGGGTAATACATATGATCATAGGTTCGGAAACAATCTTATGAGTATGATATGATATAGAAATTATGAAAAAACATATGGACCATGGAGAGATAATTAATATAAGCACATAGATGGAGAGAGAATTCGAATTTCCCATGTTGCCACCAAGTGAAATCGAATTGATAAGACATCGGTTGGGCATTAGTCATGGTAAACAAGTTTAGTTAATTAAGGAATCAACTCCTTAATTTATGCAAGTGGTTGTTGAAGATGGCACTAATGGAGAAGCACTAGTTCTATTCAGTTACATTCAGTTCTGTTCATTTATATTCAGTTTTGTTTGGTTACATTTAGTTCTATTCATTTACATTCAATTATGTTCAGTTATATTCAATCCTATTCAGTTACATTCAGTTTTGTTTAGTTATGTTCAGTTACACTCAATTACATGTAGTTACTGAGCAGTTCCATTTAGTTCCATCCAGTTACATGCAGCACCATCCAATTCAATTCAGTCCACTTAGTTATAGTTAGTTAATTAATGGAAGGCGCATATCTTCTCGTGGGAGATAATTGTGGAGTGCTAACCTAGCAATAATTCAGTGAGGTCACATATATTATAGTGGGAGATAATTATGGAGTGTTATCTTAGCACTAGGTCAATGGGGGGCACATGATTGGAAATATATAAGTGTTCTAAATGGTTAACAAGTTAATCATGCATGCAACCATTCAATTTTTGTTGTATAACCCAATTTGACTTGATATTTAAGTGATATGCACTTGGAAAGTTAGATATGATGTTCCATTTGATCTCTACTCTTTGGTGCTCTCGGTGAAAGCAGTATGCTATTATGTTGTAATCATTCTCTGCCACTTATAAACCATGCTCTAAGATTGTTTACTGGGTTTTTTATCCTCTGATTCAGTGGAGGGTTTTCCCAGGGTATATCCTATGTTCTATGGTTTGATTTATTTCTTTGGAATACTGATGAGATCTATATGCACTGTTATTGTGGATTAAAGTTTTAAAGTTCAATTATCTTCATATTTTTTCTCAATCACTAACACCTATGAGTGTGTGGACTACCATCGATATATAATAGGTTCTTCCTATTGAAGTTTCATGAAGCTTAACCATTCTTGCACATACTATACATGGAAAGACTATGTTTGTATTTTCCAATATTCAAGTAATTAGATTGACTATAAAGAGGACCACAAAATGGTATAAGTGATACTAACTATTTGGGAGGAACAAACACATGTAAAATGATAAACAACCCAAGATTTGCAACATTTATTTTAGACTTTGTGATCATGTGAGTGTTACCATAATAAGATAATTTGGTCCCACCATCGGGCACAAGTAGGGAAGACGGACAAGTGCCATTCAAGGCATGATTGTAATTGGTTTGGTATTTATGTTGGAGATGGATCAGAAGAGAGAAATCATTGATACCCTCCAATAATTGAACCAACCTTTGTATATACTTGGACAATTTTTCTCTTAGCTCATACAATTTTTTTGATCTCCTTATAGGGATGTTTTGGGTAGTATTGGTATCATACATTGGCTCACTAGAACTCTCAGTTGACTCAACAAAAGGAGACAAGTTGGTTAGTTTAACATGAAACATGGTTGATTTGGTTTCCAAATTTTCAAAAAATGAGCATATGGACATGTTCCTACCTGTCTTTTCTATTTCACCTATTAGATCATTGACCATTATGGTGAGTATTAGACTTGTTAGAAAACATGATCACAGAGCAATAACAATTAAACAACTAAACTAGATGAAAATATTAAATACATTACAAGAGAGACACATATATAAAATGGTTAACCCAATATGGGCTACATCCACACTTAAATTTCAAGTCCTTTATTATTATACCTCCCAACAAAATGAATGGATATAAATTGCAACACACCTATTGCACTTCCTCTTCACTCTCTCACAGTCTCTCTCACACAATTACAAAGATCATTTTACAATGCTACCATACAATACACAACCATATTACAATGGTTTCCTTTTATAGGGGAATCACTGTGGTAAAATACCATGGGCTCATAAACGGATGGCAACAAACAACCCAAAAATTTCTTTTAGGGGCTTCTCCCCTGGAAACCTATGGGGGATAATTTCTACCCGCACCCCCCTGTTGGGAAGAGTGTATAGTAAAACTAGGGTACAAATACAGTTGAACAATAACATCTTTGAATTAGGAAGATCATGCTCCACAACCAACAATCTCCCACTTGGATATTGATCACAACAAATCCAGCGTTGCTGCACTTGTTGGAATATGCTCTGAACCTTGGACTTGGAAAATTTCTCATCTTCACCTTCATGCTTGAAGGCCAACAAAAACCAAGCAGGAACTCGGTTTCTCTATGGTTACTACCTTTGTCAACATGTCTACAGGATTCTGGATAGTATGTATCTTTTCCAACTTCAACAGTTCATCTTCCAGAATAGATTGTATAACATGGTGCACTAGATGTAAATGTTTAGTCTTGGAATGGAAGACTGAGTTCTTTGCAAGATTAATGGCACTTTGGTTGTCACTGTACAACCTACTATTCTCCTGCTTCTTACCCAATTCCTCCATGAAATTCTGCAACAAAATAATCTCTTCACTAGCCACTATAGTAGAAAATACTCTGCTTCCATTGTTGAAAGTGCAACAACCTTTTGCAGTTTCGAAATCCAACTTACTTTTTTTCCACCTACAGTAAGGACATGCCATATGGTTTTCCTCTTGTTTTCCTTATCACCTGCCATATATGCATCAACATATCCCTATAGAACAGTGTATGAACCTCCAAAATATAATGCAGGAGAAGTGGTACCTCTCAAATACCTGAGAATCCACTATACTTCCATCCATTTCTCTTTACATGGATTGTTCATAGACCTGCTCCCACTCCCACTTCATGTGCAATATCTGGTCTTGTGCACACCATGGCATACATAGAGCCGCCAACTGCTAATGAATAAGTAACCTTGGACATGTATTCTATATCCTCTTGTGTCTTGGGACACATCTCCTTACATAGTTTGGAATGGCTGGACAAATGTGTACTAACTATTTTTTCATTCTACAATCTAAACCTATCCAACACCTTTTCTATGTACTCACCCTGAGACAATGTCAATTTGCATTTTTTCTTGTCTCTTGTTATTCTCATACCAAGGATTTGCTTTGTAGCACCCAAATCCTTCATCTAAAATGATTTAGTTAGTTTCATTTTGAGCACATTGTGAAAATATGATTCACAACAAGATCTAGGAGCTAAGGGAATCCTCACAACTCAACATATTCACAATTTATGTAGAAAAATAGTGACAACAGAAAAATTAACACATAGGAATAGTGTCAATATATGAAGTTTTTATTATTGTCCAACATGTAAATGTGTCTGGAACATCATTATTATACAACAATAGAATATGGTTATCCTTTGGATGCAAATTGGATGCATACATGTGGCAGACTTAGATTGGACCTCAAACCCCCCTAGGTGGACCAATGAGCTCCCAAACCAACTCAAACGGTCATGAATGGCCATGTGAATGTGGATGAAGCATGTTAGTACATAAATGAGGGTATTCTAGACATGGTGGAGTGCATGGGTGAGTGGGAGTGGCTCTAAGCAGCAATAAATTGTCCAAAAAAGCAAAAAACACCCAAATACCATGCATGGGCGTCTTTGGTCAACCAGTTTCCCTATTTTAAGGAGTGAGAGCACACCAAGGATTGAAAATTCATAAATGAGGGTGTACGTGTCTCTAAAATGATCAAATATGGGTCCCTGGGCACATTAATGAGTCCCAAACACCAAAATACCTTGCTTGATCAACATAACCAAGGTTTGGACCATATGCCATAAGTACAAAACAAATGAAAATGTGTCCTATATGTATATGACCATGGTACTAGGTGGTATGATGCTCTAACACCCCTCTTAATCTTGACTTGGTGTAACCACATAAAAAATTAAGGCCTTGGCAACTAAGGCTCAAGTCACCTCTTACAAAAAATTATTTGTCGATATAACCAAGGTAAGGAGGAAAACCTAATGGGAACAAAACCTCCCCTAAAAAATGGACACGGAGAAAAATATGAAAGTGAATATAAATAATCAGCATGTGTCACCCACTCTAAGAAGTGATCTCATATAGGTGAATTTCTTCTCTATGAATCTCTTGGTGAAGATGTCAACAGTTTGCTCTGTAGATGGGAAATACTGCAACGATATCATTTGCTCATGCACCAATATCCAGATGTAGTGCATGTGTATCTCAATGTGCTTGGTCCTCTATATCTGTATTGGATCAGTGGAAATCTTGATTGCACTTTTATTGTCACACCAAATGACAGTGGGTGAATCAAATGCAAATCCAAGCTCTTCAAGAATGCCTTGCAAGGGATATAGTGTGTTTTTTCTTTCTTGACCATCATATGGGACCATGTGAAATCATCAAGACATAAGGTGAAGTGGACTTTCCATCAATGGAATCTCCATCCCAATCAGAATCAGTAAATCCAACTAGTCCTAGTGGAGAACTAGCAACATAGTGTACCTCAACGTGTTTGGTTGCTTGCACATAATGTAAGATCCATTTTGCAGCCCTCCAATGGATCTCATGAGGCTCCTGCACATATATTGCAAAAGTACCTACTTCATAATCCAAATCAGGTCGGGAGAGTGTGAGATACACCAAGCTCTCAACTAGTTGTCGATACAGTGAGCCATCCACAAATGGAGATGAACAAAAATCACCTATTTTCACTTCCAAAATGAAGGGAAACTTGGATGAATTACATTCATCCATTTTGAACTTCAATAATAGGTCTACAACATAATTTTATTGGATGACCTTGATTCCTGCATCAGATTGCTCAATCTCCAAGCCAAGAAATTGTTTCAGCAATAGAAAACTCACTATGCAAAGAAGACTTAATTGAACCTATATCATCAATGAAAATTCCAGTGATCAAAATATCATCAATATATAGTACTATGAACTGCAATGAATCACCTATATGATTCAAATATACATTATTATCGTATTTGCATCTATCAAAGCCTAGTGAAAGAAGAAAGTTGTCCATCTTGGCATACCAAGCCTTGGGGGCTTGCTTGAGGCCATAGAGAGATTTATTCAATCTAAAAAAAAGTGAAGGATAATGAATGAAAACTTCAGGATACTGAATATTAATCTCTTCATGAATATCACCATGAATAAATACACTCTTCATATCCATGTGGTGAACCTCCCATTGCTTAGATGCAACAATGGCCAAAACTAGCCCGATAGAATTCATCTTTGCAACTGGTGCAAATGTATATGTATAGTCCAATCCTTAGAATTGAGAGAATCCTTTGGAAACCAACCTGAACTTGTACTTAATATCTGAACCATCAACAACCACTTTGGTCCTATATACCCACTTACATTGCACTAGTTTCCTCTTGGAAGCTAGAGGAACCAACTCCCAAGTTTCATTGTCTTGCAAAGAATTGAACTCTTCTTGCATGGATGTTTTCCATATTAGGTCAAGTTATGCTTCCTGATATGTCTGAGTATCAGATCCAAACATCATTAAGAATCTCTCTGAAATATTCAATTCAAAAGTGGAGAAAGCATTGTGAAATTGAGATCTAGTCTTCCTAAAGTCTAGTGGATCTCCAGTAAGATCACCAGCTGCTTGTATGGTTTTCTCAGACAAATTTGGCATTATGGGTGAGTCATGATCTAAATGCATGTAATAAAAATAATATTCAATATAATAATTAGAAAAATCAGAGAAATAATCATCAATTACATCATCATGGAGTGGAGGATGTGAGCATCCCCCCTTGACTAGTTCGATCTCATGCACGGGCTCTTCTTCGAACTGTACACTCCTTTCAATGAATGTTTTATAAGATGAGGTATCAAAGATATTTTATCCCTTTGAATATTCAGAATATCCAACCATAATGGACTCCTTTATTTGAGGTTGCAAGGCCTTTCTCTTCTTGGGAGGAATTCTATCCCAAGCCTTCGATCCAAAAACCCTGGAATGAGAAACATTAGGCTTGTGACCACTCCAAGCCTCAAATGGAGTTTTCCATTCCAATTATTTTTGTGAAGATATGTTCTGAACATATGAAATACAATTTATGGTTTCAGCCCATATCTTATTAGATGAATCCTTAGCCTCCATCATGCATGTTTCCATCTATTTCAAAGCCCTATTCTTGCGCTCTGCAACACCATTTTGTTGTGGTGTGTAGGGCACATAATGTTGCATATGAATGCCACTTTCATGACATAGATAATGTAAGTTCTTGTTGACATACTCCTTTCCATTATCAGTCATAAGAATCTTGATTTTAATCCCACTCATGTTCTCAACTAAAACTTTCAACACTTTGAAGGTCTCTAAAACTATTTTTTTTCTTGAGAAAATACACCCAACAGTACCTTGATAAATCATCCATGAAATCCAACACATACCTTGAATTCCCATATGAGGGTGTGGGAAGAGGCCCTATCATACATGAATGGATCAAATCAAGCACTTGGACAACCCTCATTTCCTTTCATTTGTCATATTTGCGCTCAACATGTTTCCCCGCTATGCAACCCTTGCATGTGCCTTTGGAAAACTTGATACTTGGAAGCCCTTCAACAATGTTTTCTTTGCTTAGTGCTTGAATATACCTGTAGTTGATGTGTCCAAACATATCATGGAATAGTTTATTTTTCTCATCGGAATGTGACAAGAGTGCATTCCCTTGGAAGTAAGGAAGGAAGTGAGAGAACTTATACATTCTCGAATCATGGTCAGCAAAACCCACTGCAACAACTTGGCATGTAGAAATTTATGAAATATCCACATCATTTTGAGGAAATGTTACTCTCTGGCTATACATGTGTGTTTCATTTGATATACAGAGAGTAGGTTCACTGCAAGCTCAGAAGCAAAGAACAAATCATTGACTTACCCATTGTGTAGATCGATCCTACCAATCCCTTTGGATGGGATCTCAGAGTCATCACCCATGAAGATGGATGGACTACTATAAGGATGTATGGCTGAGAAGAAATATTGCATGGAAGCCATGTGCCTTAAGGCACCTGAATCTATGATCAAGGAAAAAGATATTGAAGATCCAACAACCAAACCATGGCATATATCCTTGTTCTCAGAGCTTGAACCTCCCTCTTTCTTCCTTGGCCTTCTGGAAATGGGATGTTTTTCTTCTCAAGGAGTTGCGCCATCATGTCAATGGTTTTATTCATGTATGCACTCTCTATATGCCAAACTTTGTGACAATAAGTGCATTTTGTCTTCTCTTTCTTCTTCTTCTCTTTGTCATTGCTAGGATTTAAACCCCCATCTGAATATTTTGGCTTCTCCAGTTTCTTCTTCTCTTGCTGCTTCGAATATTTTGGCTTCCTTATTACCTTTGGATTGATTAGAAACACCTAGAGAAAGGGATTGATCCTTGGTATATTTTATGGTGTACCCATTTGCACCAATTTGTCTTATTCCTGATTCAAAGACTCCATGAAGTCTTCCACTGAAGGCATTCTCCAATTTCGAACTATCAGCTTGCATGAGTGGAATGTGGAGATAAACACTGAATAATCAGGGCCTAGCTTCGAAAGAATGGATAAGATCAATTGCTTCTCTTTCTTCTTTAGGGCCACATTGTTTTAGCTGAAGCACCAATGATTTGAACTTTGTGAAGAAATCCTAGATCGTCTCAAAGTGAGTTGGGCTTAGTGAGATCAACTCATTTTTGAGTTGGTGTCCCCTCATCCCATTCGTCTTCCCAAAATATGAATCGATCTTCAGCCAAACTTCATTGGGTGTGGTAAGATTGTTTACATGGAAGATAAGATCCCTTGAAATACTAAGACAAATAATCCCGAATGCCTCATCCAACCTGTTGAAGTACTTTTATTTTTCCAAAGCAGAGTTGGGCTCATTCCTATTCCCCATGGTGACTCTGTAGAGGAATTTTGACCTCAACTGGATCACCATTTATTCCTTCTATTCAAAATAATTGAATGGGGTAAGCAAGACATGAATCTGCTCCATTTTTGCTTGAGCATCGAGTGACAAAGACATTGGAACTATGTTGGCAGGTGGTTTTGGTGCGAAAGAGGAAGAAACGTGCGCAAGGAAAAGGATGGTGCAAAAGACAAAGGATGCTTTGTAAGGTGGAGAAGTCAAAAAAGAGTCATCTTGGTCATAGTTTCGCAGTTGTTGGTCATAATTTTGTAGTTTTTGTTCCAAGTCAGTTAGAGATTCGGTTAATGTGGAGCATTTTTAAAAGGTGCAAGCCTATATATAGAGTTAGGAATGTAGTAGGAAGATAAGTCCGAATAATATTTTGGAGAGATTATGACTGTATGAGTGATGATATTCGTGACATTTGCGGAAGATAGATCTGTGTTTTGTTCTTTGTTGCAACTCTGAGAATGTTTTTCGGGAACCTGTTTTGATGCGCAAAGTAATATGACATGAACGGATGTTGATGGAAACTCTTTGTCTTCTGTTTTTCTAATTTTAATGTCTTAATGATGTGATCTAAATGAGTAGTTGCTACAATATGGTTTTGATTCCTGAATGATGTGATGTCTCTGCATACTGAATGATGTCATATTTGTCAATATTTTTATGAGTAAACGTAATGCCGCGATATAATATGAATGGTTACCGATGCGATCTAACTGGTTTATGATATGAATAAGTGATGATAAAACCCCTACCTGAACCTCTAGGTAATGTTTTGATAGTAAGAGGATAGCAGAAAAGTATATGCGAAAGATCCTCCTTCTTACTGCAGAAACTTGGTTTCGACAGCTCTCCCTCGCACATCTTGGGTGAGACTTCATCTGCTTCGCAAGTGTTGCTGGCAGGGTAAAACCTATCTGGGTTGGTGCTCAAGGAGATCATGATGTTTAGGGTTGTTGACAGAGCGTGAACCCTTGTCGACATATCCGTGTCAATAAATGGTTCCATTGCTGGGACCATAGTGCGAGGAGAAGGAGGATATGTTGTGGCATCCGACGATACCGAATATTCAGGATTGGTTTGATCAGAAGGCTTGAGAATTCGTAGCAGAAGAAAATCCAAATTCCAGACTAATGAAAAAAGAGTGGCTGGGAATTCATATATATTCTGATATCCACGAATATTTCTTTGTCGAGTTTCCAATTATCTTGTATGAGTGGTTGGCACAACTAACCTATCGAAAGACAAACTTTCAAGGATGCGAACCTACTTGCTGGACTTCGGAGCTGATCCAATAGATGAAGGAGGTAGAAAATAGATCATTGAGGGTTGTTTAAGTGTGGCTCGATAGCATCTTGAAGGGATACATCACTGAGTTCATGGTCGACACAGTTAAGTCTTATAGCGACACGGAAAAGGAATTCTCCAAAGGACCAAGAGGTAGGTTTTTATTATCTTTGCAATTGTGGATTAAAATGCTTATCTGTGAAAAGGGCATATTGAAGATGAACTCCGATGAGTAAATCTCTAGTGTGAGGAGGTTGTAGGTTTCGCAGAGATGAGGGCTGGATGGAATGATATGGGGTAGATGGATGGGAGTTACGACGAAATTGTGAGGGAACTCAAGGAAGAGCGTGGTCTTCTGCGAAGTGGGGTAAGGTTTTGGTAGGAGAAGAGGTAGAGGACTGAGGAGAGTCTTACTGCGACCTGAACAAGAAGATATGAGAGAAGATCACAAGGGACTAAGAGACCCTACATTGACGAAGGAGATGACCATTCTATGCCCGAGCCCGAGGAAGTCCAACCCAGAGAAAAAATGTACCTACACTTCTGTGCACTACATCGCAATCAGGAACAAACACTACCTCAACACCAAATTTCCTGGTGTGTCATCAACACACTAATAGTAGAGGATCAATGAACACAGTGAGAAGGCCCAGGATGGAGGGCGATTATGTGAAATTACCTCTGCTCCACGGGAAATGGCTGGATATCCTAAACAATATTGGTTTCTATACAAAGCGGTATGGACTATGAAGCAAGTCCTCGATGAAGATGTAACACCTCAGTTTTGACTCCATTTACATTAAAAATGTATATGATGTATATATTGTAATTAATCATGGTGTGGAGCTAAAGGAAAAATCCCCACCATTGATTTAACTTTTTATGTTCCGGTGGTTAAAATCGTTGCCGATGGTATATTCATGCTAAGCTGGCACATTATAATTTTTGCATCATGTAAATATGCATTTTAATTAAAATACCCACAACCAGCTATGTCAATGCAACCATAATGAAAAGGGCATGATTTTCCTAAGGAATAGGGAGGGAAATTGTTTAAACCTTTGGGCCAATGGGGAGAATCCAAATGTCAATGGGAGAACCCATCAATCAGTCAACTTAGAACTACCTTTCTTGTCTCATTCACCCAATCATTTAATTCTTCCAAAAATGGTAGAGTTAGTTAATGCATGGGGATGGGGAAGAGTATGGCAGTTAGAAATTCGAATTGAGGAAGTCATCAGATTTTGGAAAATGTTTTTCTGACTTGTGGGGCAAGTAAATGCTTGGGAAGGCATGCCCAAGCCATTACTCACCCATTAATTCCATTTTCCTCACCCATTCTCCTTCACGTGGGCTTCCTGCATGCAACTGAAGCTTCTAGTGTGTTCATCCTTCACATTGGAGTCGTTTTCCTCACATTCGCATGCCCAGAAATTCATTTTGGTATTGTTCAGTAAGTGGGCAAGAAAGATTTATGTTTTTCCTACATTTTCATGGATTCTTCAATGGTTGGGAACCATTTTTACCTTGCTGAGTGTCCAAGAAGCTAGATTCACATTTTTGGGGTTTACAGTAGTCGTTTTGGCTCTCGTATGGCCATAGATGCCTTCAGAAATAAAAAACACAATTTGGGTTTTTGCAGAGGTCGATTTTGGCCCTAGGAAGCCATTAAATGAATGTTGAAAATGTATTTTATTTCTTTGGTGTTTTTCTCCATCTGCAAATCCGTTTTTGGGTTCCCCAACATTTTCAGTTGCATTTCCCTAATGTTTGCCAAGCTAAAAATCGTTTTTGTGTTTCCCAGCGATTTAGAGGAGAGGCCACATCCTCTTGGGTGTTGTTGTTGCTTTCATTTTTGGGCACGTTAGGGAAAAAATGTCCCTGGGATATGATCTGTTGTTAGTGGGTTGTTCTTACCCTCCTTGGCAATTACTTTTGTGGCTGAACTATTTTCCTCTACGTAGAAATGGTGTATATTGTTGTGTATGCAATTGGTCCTTGGACTGTGTAGGAGTGGAAAGGAGTCTGCTTGAAAAACCTAGTGTTTTGCAGGAGCCTCATAGACAGAGCTAGAGGGATGGATCTCTTGTCTGCACCCCCATGAATAGCATTGGAAGGGAATTTATGGCCTAGGGGACTGTGCAACAGAGAAGGGAACGATTCCTTGTGTTGGGTGTGTTTGCATGTCTTAGGAGTCAATATAGTTCTAGTGTAGGCATCCTTAGCTCTTCAGTGAGCCCACTAGCTTAGCAGATAGTGCTTCCATCTCCTGATAACCTGATAAACCCAACTTGTTGTCTTGGTTATGTGTTGTTGTGTACTCATGGTCTGATAAACCCAATCGTGTTGGCTTGACTGAGTTTTGAAATATCTTTGGCCATGTGTGAGCCTAATTAGTTTCCTTATTCCTTATGGGAATCATGCCTAGCTCGGGGGTGGCAGTGTTGCTAAGAGATTAAGGAGCACACTGGCCTATGGTTGGGTGGAACGTTGCAGCGACATAGCTGGTTGTGGGGTGTTCTTATTCATAAGATAAGTATTCTTGTATATTTCATCTCTGTAGTTGTATTTAATGTTTAATGAAAATGATGAACATGCTAAATGCTTGAATGGAATGTAGTTCACTTCCGCTGTATGATAAATAATTAGGCATCTGTGCATGTTTTAGTTCAAATCATTTCAATTTTTATCATGTGTATGTTCATGGGGATAGTTTCCTGGGTAGATAGCAATAGTGGTAGCATCCTCTTCACTGGTCGAAGGGTTGGGGACGTTACAAAAGATATTAAGAAGGCTCAGTTGCCAACAACTTTTCAAGGTCACGCATTAGACTGGTACATGAAGTTCATGCAAGTTACGACAGGGAACTAACAAAAGACTCTAGCAGAGATCAAAACTAGATTGATTGAATAATTTAGAAAACCTAAATCTGAGTTGCAGTATATCACAAAATTGAAAGAGATCAAGAAATATCCAAATGAATTGGTCTGGGATTTTGATCAGTGATTCAATACACTGATGGAAAAATTTAGTTTCCGAATGAGCGATGCACAACAGAAAGAATGGTTCATCGCCGCGCTAGTACCACATATCCGAATTCTGTTGATGCAACAGAAGATCACGGCACAAAGAAAATCACTAGAGATCGCAATGAAGCTGGAAGCTTCACTAGTTGGTGAAACAGGAGTTGGCATGAATCAGATCCAATCGTAACTAGCAAATCTGACGATCCAATTTACAAGATATCAAGAAGGGAAGACAGCTTCATGAGGAAGTATGGTGTACTCGATGTCACACAGAGGGACATCATAAGGATCAATGCCCAGATTTCTAAAATTACTTGCTGTTGGAAGCTTCAAATTCGTTAAATCAAGGAGGCTTACCATGGTGTTGAATATGTCAAACTCATGCACATTGACATGAGGAATATGTGTATCTCTATAATATGGTATCGAAGACTGCAAATTGTTTTGTACTTTTTGTGATTTTTTTGGTCATGAAGACAAGCATTTTTGAGCATACAACCTGCTCCAGGATAGGACAATGGATACGTACTACATGAAGGGAGAATAAAATCGATCGATAGAGATACTACCACCACAACAGCCACCACAAGTGGTGCAACCACAACCGTAGTTTATACAACCACAACCGTAGTTTGTACCACCACCATAGTTTTCTCTGACACAACCACTATATAATAAGATGCAGTATGGTCCATAGAAACCACTGTATACTCAGCTGTAGTATGTTCAACTACATATGAATCCCCTGCAGCAGCAATAGCTTAATCAACCACAATATCAACATCAAGGAGGATTTCACAGAGGATTCTAAGGAGGACAAAATGGAGGTCTTAGACAAGGAGGAGGACTAGGTTGTGGGCCTATGTAATGTTACAATTGTTGGGGCATTATTAGCGACATTTTCCAAACCTACAGTCGCAATGTACCTATTGTATTGCTACAGATCACACGGTTGAATATTGTTAACAACTGATTGCAAAATGGAAAGCAAATACTGTTCCGCCACCGCATAACCAAAATTAGATTCATAATGCAAACCAACTTGTGAACCCACCATCAACCCAGAACCAAGGTCCAAGTATTGGGAATATTTGTGCAGAACCTAGGGCTCAACCTGCGGATGTTGGAGTCATTACTCAAGGAGGTGCGATAACAGGATATTTTGGTCTGATCCGACAAGTTCGATTGGCGAATCGAAAAAGGTGCAATTTGATGTCAAAATTGAGAGGGATACATTATTTGAAGCATGGGACACCATAAGAAGAGATCCAGGTAAGTTTCCTATTTATGAAATGTCGTCCATTTTTTATTCAACACTTGTAGAAGGAACATCGCGGAAGCATGGTACACTGAAAAATTTAATTGAATGTTGTCTGTCACTGGAAAAAGATCCTAATGCGCTAGCTGAGATCACAAGTATGGTGCTATATAGACCTGAGAAGGGTCGACAAGATTTTGCTGTGAATTCCTTGCATAAGAAGAAAACCGAGAAGGAGATGAGGATGAATGTTCAGATTGGTGATTACGATGTGGATTCAGTTATTCTGGATCTGGGCTCAAATGTCAACATTCTCACAAAGCATACATGGGAGAAGATGGGGAAACCACAATTGGTTTGGCCCCCTATGCAACTGCGACTGGCCAATCAGGCCAGAGTGTCTCCAATTGGGCGAGTACCATGCTTAATGGTGGAAGTTGAAGGAATGAAGACATATGCAGATTTTGATGTTATTGAAATTCCCAATGAAGGAAGCTCATATACAACATTACTAGGGATTGGATGGGTTAACTAAAACTTGGTGGTGATTAAATTCAAGAAGAGAGTCATGACTTTTGAGAACCGTGATATCAGAGTCATGGCCCCAATGGATCCAAGTGAAGGAAGAAGGTATGCCAAACCGGTGAAGGAAGAAGTTGTAGGAGGATGGGACCATGCATACAACATTTCGGAGGACTGCACCCATCCCACTATAGACATAGAGTTGGGATGGAAAATATCAAGATCTACATCATCAAATTCCGATGATGCACTGAAAAACTGGCAGAATCGACTACATGAGGTGTCGATTGAGAAATGTGGATGAATAACACAGTCGCTATGTCGGGTCACAATAGAGGTTGTCAAGCTACTGACATATGAATGATTGCCTAATTTTCCTGAATTTCTTGATGACTTCGAAGATAGGATCTATGAACCATAGAGACTATTGACTTTGGATGAGGCGTTGAAGGACACTCCAACACGTTGGTGGGTGACACATAAGAATAAATCAATGGGTGGTTGTTGTGTTGCAGGTTGGTGGAATTTTGTTTCGGTGAATCAGAGCACTATCAAGTTGAGAAATGATGATGGGATAAATGATCCCAATGATCATTTGATTATATGTCAGACCATGTGGATGTCACGATCGAAGGATGAGTGGGTACATTCTTTTGTACACACATTGGATGAAATGTCACGAAAATGGTATGTATCAATCGAGCTCTAGAGGGAGATCATGACATGGGAGGACTTGACGATATGTTTCATTCACACTTTTAGTTTTGCAGATGTTGATCTAGTAATTCATAGTGTGCTACAACATATATGCGATGTCATCTTGGAGATATTTCCAATCACATATCTTGCAGAGACGCATGAGGTACTAATGATGTAGTTGATGATGGAGTGTTACAACGTAACAAGAGGAACTGAATATGGGGATGACCTAAGGAACATCAACATTCCAAAGTTAGAAGGAAGTCAGAATATCGCAGCACCAGAGATTCCGACGGATAAAGTTCACCAGGCGTTGAATATTCAGAAGGTCAACATTGGGACAGAGGAGGAGCTAAAGTTTGCTAATATAGGAGATTATTGGGATGAAGAAACTATGGAAAAAATCACCAATATATTGTATTAGTTTTAGGACCTGTTCCCAACTAAATTATTTGAAATGAAAGGGATCCTAGGAGATTTAGGAGAAATGAAAAGCCCACTCAAGCCAGATGCGAAGCTAGTGAAGCAGCGTACGTTTCGTTTGAATATGCAATACAAGGAGAGAGTGAAGGCTGAACTTGACATAATGTTGGATGAAAAAATAATTGAACCAGTCAAAGAGTCAAGTGGATCATCCCAATGGTCGTACAAGATAAGAAGAATGGCGAGGTCTGTATCTGTGTCGATCTCAGGAAGCTCAACGACGCATGTCTTCACGATCCATTCTCGACACCATTTACTGACAAAGTGTTGGAAGGAGTAGGTGGTCAGGAGATATACTCATTTATGGATGGATTTTCAGGCTATCATCAGATCAATATTGCAAAGGAAGATCGAAATAAGATGACTTTTGTGACTAAGTGGGGATGCTTTCAGTACACGATGATGCCGTTTGGACTTGAGAACACCCATGTGATATTATCCAGAATCGTAGTTGCGACGTTTAAGGAATTCATTTAATTTTTTTTTGGCGGTATACATGGAAGATTGGACAGTTTATAAGCCGGTAAAAGATCACCTCGTAAATGCTGGAGCGACGCCAACAACACCAGATTGGGCTGAATTCGAAGAAATGCATATTTTGTGTGTTGTTTGGGATTTTTTTGGGGCACATTGTCTATAAGGAAGGGATGTTGGTTTATCTAGCTAAGATTGTGCTTATTATTAACTTTCCCCCATCGATGAATTTGAAATAGCTCAGAGCAACATTAGGACATATGGTATATTATCAGAAGTTCATAAGAGGATATGCTACGATCACAACGTCGATGTTGAAGTTGCTGAAGAAATATGCACAGTTCAAGTGGAGTCATGAGTATCAAGGGAATCTCAATACCATAAAGAAGAATATGGTCACAACACCAATATTGGTCTTTTTGTACTAGATGAAGGATTCCATGTCCATGTTGATGCATCGTTAATTGCATTAGGAGTGGTGTTGGCGCAACCAGGTGAGGGGGATATTGATCATCCCATTGATTTCATGAGTTAGAAGTTGTCATTTGTAGAAAGGAATTGCACAACAACTGAAAGAGAAGGGTTGGCGATGGTCTATGCATTACAGAAATTTCACCACTACCTATTAGGAGGACATTTCAAGATGTTCACTGATCACTATGCGCTGAAATACCTGGTGAATAAGCCTGTGTTGGGGGAGAATATATGTCACTGGTTGCTACACTTCAAATATTTTGATTTCAAAATTATTGTGAATCCAGGTTGCTTGAATGCAGGACCTGACCATTTTTCGCAAATTGAGACAGGTGAAGAACCAACTAACATCAAGGATGGGCTACCTGATGCACAACTATTCAAGGTTGGAATGGTCGATGACCATTATGAGCAAATAATTCAGTTTTTGGCAACAGGAAAAGCGCTAGATGATTTCACCATGATTCAAAAGAAACAATTGGTTCTTCATGTTGCATATTTTCAGTTGATTTGCTAGAAAACTCTATAAGATGGGACCTGATGAGATTATACGTCGATATATCTTACCACATGAGTAGGAAATGATATTAACGGAAGCACATGATGGGGTTGCAGGAGGACACTATGGAGGTCGCGAAACATCCAGGAATATACACGGCGTAGGCCTCTAGTGGCCAATTGTGCATAATAATGCGGTGGATTATGTGAAGAGCTACGATGTTTTCCAAAGAACGAGGAAGCATTCACGAAGGAATGAGATGCCCTTAGTGCCTCAGGTAACTTTGAAACCATTTGATAAATGGGAAGTGGAATTTGTGGGCCCCATAAAAACATTAGGAAAAAATACAGGTGCACGGTATATCATAATAATGACAAACTTTTTGACAAGGTGGGTGGAAGACACACTAGTGGAATACTGCACTGCTATGACTACAGCAAGGTTTCTGTTCGACAATGTTGTCACTCGATTTGGTTTTCCAAATATTTTGATGAGCGATCATGGGATTCATTTAATCAATCAAAACATCAGTGAAATGATGGAGGAGTTCCATATTCAACACAAGAATATCACTCCTTATCATCCACAAGCTAATGGGACAATCGAATCCTTTAATAAGGTATTGGAGCATGTGCCCACAAAGCTCTGGAATGCGAGCCACGATGATTGGGACTTGAAGATTTCGACAATATTATGGGCTTATCAAACTACTTGCAAATGGTTGACAGGGTAGACACCATTCAAGTTGGTGTATGGCCAGGAAGTAGTGATGCCAATGGAATATATTGTTCCAAGTCTGTGCATCGCAGCAGCGATATGGATGGATGACGAAGGAGCTAGCACTAGAAGAATGCCTAACAAAGTTGTTGCAAATTGAAGAAGATCAGTTCGTTATAGGATTTCATCAGTGAGTTGAGAAGGATCACCATAAAGCATGGCATGATCAACACATCAAAACCAAGAACCTCCAGCAAGGCGATATGGTGTTTCTCTATGACAGTAAGTTTGTGAAACACCCAGGTAAGTTGCAAATGCATTGGTTAGGTTCTTATGTAATCAATTTCATTACCGAAGAAGGCATGGTACATTTGCAACAGTTAGATGGTGCGATGTTGCATAAGTTAGTGAATGGAAGATGTCTAAAGCCCTATTGGGAGGGCCTAATGCGACCTGATTCTTAAGGCATCACGCAATGAAAAAAAATGCAAGAGATGGTACGAGTTGGATGAACCATCATTGTTCTTGAGTGAGTAGAGTATAGAGAGCATAGAGAGATAACAGAGCATCATTGAGTGGTTGTGATTGATTCAGAGTGCATAGATGGCAGAAGTAATTTCAAGTGTTAACATCCACGATTCACCACCTATTGACACGCCGATTGTGGAAGAGGGGGTCAACATGTAGACAAAACCTCCATGGATTTTGTTTGTGCCAGAAATTGTTTCCAAGGCTAAAGAAACAAGCCAACACAATCTCAAACAAAACTTAATAAAGTGAAATAGGTTTAGGGTTTCTGAAATGTTTTCTTGGTTGTAAAATTTGGGAACAAGCAGGGAATACACTCATGAGAAAAATAATAACTAAATCATAAGCAAAAGAAGACAAAGATGCATAATATATAAAACAAGTTCCAACAGAACACAATGTTGAAGTTCACTCATAAAAAACAAGCATTACCAGCATATAAACATAAACCAGTAATGAATATATCATTTAAGCAACTAAACAAGCTGAACAATGAAGCCAACACAGAAACTGAAGGGTTAAAAGTGTCATATATCTCATAATTTTATCATCAAATGCATACAAGAGTTTTGATACTTAACTCATGAATAAGTCTAAAGACCTCCTGAAGCTCTCCCAAAATCGAACCCTCTCAATGACTTTCTAACCTCTCTAAATACTGCTCTTTACAAAATCAGTTAGGGATCTAACCCTAACTTCCTTTCATCAACTCGATGAGATAAAGTAAAATGTACAATATTACAAAACATGATATTTTCTAAAAATAGTAAACACTAACTAATATGTTTCTCAAAAAGATAACAAATAACTGATTGAACAACTGACTTATAGGTCCTTTGCTTCCTCAGCTAGCAGGGCTATGCCATCTAATGCCTGAGCTTTCTTCCTAGCTCGTCTTTGTTCATCTTCCATGCTTGCTAGTCTTCTGGTGAGCTCTTCATTTTCCTGCTGTAAGTCTTTGATTGTCTTTTTCAACTCTGTGCATTGCAAGTCAATGGTTCTTTTTATTTTTAAAACCTCTTTAGATGCTGCTGTCAATTCCTGAAAATGTTCATTAACATCCTGTAGATCTTCTCTAAGCATTTTGTTTTCCATCATCAGCCCATCATTGATTTCTTGCATGTAGTTCATCTGCTGTTTGTACTGGTTAATAGTTTTCTGCAAGTTTTCCTTATCTGAATCAAATGACCTCTCTGTCATGATCTCTTGTTCATAACTGGGCATCACAGGTATGTCAAACCTCTTAAAAATGTCTGCATCTTTATTTAACAGGTCTGTGGAAACATCAGGAATATTAGGGTCTTCCAGAATACCTGCTTCCTTAAGTATGAGTTCATCTTCCCATTCTAGATCTTTAACATTAAGTACTTCAGCTTTTTCTTCCTACTGTTGCTGTAAAAGCTCATTTCTCAATTCAAGGAATATGGTAGAAAGTTTAGGCTTGGGCTGGATTGACTCCTTTACTGACTGTGATGATCCTTTTGCTTTTACAGGATGAGAAGAGGAAGCTTTGGAAACTGTTTTTCCCTTGCTTTTAATGTTCATTCTGTCAAATTCTGGTTCTTCACCTGAGGAAATATCATCCAGGATAGTCACTTGCTTGGTATTCAATTTAGGATTGAGCAGCTTCTTCATATTCCACCTTAGCTTATTCGTTGGCCTGGTTTTAGGTCTCCAATATGGGGCTATCACTTCAATCCTTTTCTTCTTCCTATTAGGTTTGACTGTTTTGATTTCTGAAGTGGAGAATTCTCTGCATGTTTCAGCCTTATCTTCAATTTTAGCAATAGGCTGGTCTTCTTCTAATAAATACCCTTCATCATCTGACAGAATGGTAATAGGACTCCTCTGCTTGGTCTGCAATTCCTCTTCATGTACAGCAACGTCCTCTGGAACAGCAGCTTTAACTTCATTGGAAAATTCTGCTGGTGTCAAATATTTCAAAGGCTACACTTTCTCTTCTGTAAACAATGAATACTTGCCTTTAACACCAGCTGAAGACATTTGAGTTTTAGTCTTCACAGGCTTTGAGTCTCCTTCAGGCTTCACCTCCTCTTTGTCTTCAGTTTTTTCCTTTTGTTCTAATTTCCTTATAAGGATTTTCCCTTTATCTTCCTGCTTCTTGATTTGTTGATCTTCTTGTTTCATTTGAAAACCTGACCAGAATAGGAAAAAATCCCAATTTTTTCCTTCAGCTTGCAGGACAGTGCTAATGATCAACTTAATCAATCCATGGTGAAAAATTGATTGTGAAGAATGGTCTATATGCCCCTTGACTTTGTTGGACATCTTTTCCAGGCTTTTGTACAGGAAGAAGGGAAGACTCATCTTGGACACCCCCACCATATGCTGTAAAAATATGAAGTGGTATTTATAAACAAAAGCATATTTGCCCTCACATGTTATATAGCTCTGCAAGATCCTGATAGGTTCGACCCATTCCCTTCTGAAGTTCTGGATTAAGATGCCCTTGTTCCAATCTGGAGTAACATTTGGTAATAAATACCTCTGAGCATCAAAGGTGAAGGGCAGTTTCTTAAACCACATTTTTCCTTCATTATT
>LPNX011017715.1:57918-114663 GCA_001517045.1 Pseudotsuga menziesii | reverse complement strand
ATGAAACCTAGTTACCAATCAAATTGTTTGTTCAAATAAATAACCATCTCCAGCATGCATAACAAACCTGTGTAATAATACCAAAATTAACCCTTGAACCCTTCTGCTATCACCTTATGAAGACTTTCTGCACAGTAAGACTTCGCAAATATGATCTCTGCTATAATTTCTCAGATTAGCTGAAAGCTGTTCATGAAAACTAGGTATTATGCACACTGCTCATTCAAATATCAGACCTTCTTTAAACTGTATAAAGAGGACCCTGTGTTGCAATGTCAAGGAAAACAGCTTCATGCTCTGTTCATTGTTTCTGTTTCAATTTGACTTCAACACCGAGCTAATCATCTCTCTAGCACGCACTGAAACCAGGTCTTCAGGCTATCTCAAATGTTCGGATCCTCCATTACATTTTGCACAAGTAACATGCTTATTTATGAAGTTTGAACATCATAAAATGCATGATTTTTCACATCATCGAACTTTCAAGCTTTGACAGGGTCATATTCATATGAAAACTGATATTTCACCTAATCCCTCAACAATACTCTTAATCTCCTTATTTCTTCAACAAACACATTGTTTAAGGCATAGATTAACATCTGGCTTAATCAATTTTGAAAAATCAGCTTTTATCAGGAAAGCCCCCCAAATTAGGCAGACATTAACCAGTCATCGCGGAATACCTTTTTACATGCTGCTGTAGATGCTTAAAATCGTGTCATGACCTGTCATATTGTCCACCTTAGATGTACAAGTGTCCTTCAACGTTCAATTTGACTGCATGTGGCGGAATCAAGAAGTCCTAGTTTCCTGTGAAGCCATAAAAACCTCATCTCTATTTTACAACAGCAATGTCTGGTTTTTTAGTAGCTATGGTTGCTCCATTAATTCTTCCATCTTTGAATGTGCATGCAAGTAACAACTCGCCTCATATTAATCCAAATCTACGCTGCTACCTGTCATGATGGACTGTGTTTAGTTAATGATGACCATGATCCATTCTATGACCTGAAACCACCTGTTATCATGATGTTCACTGAATCCACACGTAGCAAACACCTTCAAATCACGCGAAAATTCACTCCATATTCGAAATCATGCAAAAATTTGACTAAAAAATCGGAGAAAATGGAGTTGCGATATTCTTGTAGCGCTCCTTTGTTAATTTCGGGAACTTGCGCTACAAGAATAACTTTTAACTCTATTTTGGCGTTGTTTTAAAACTTTTTCTCATTTTGAATGCAGGTTAAGTAATGAACTATGCTTTTGGAATGTATTTGAATGATGACTATACTCATATATGATTTGTGAGTCCATTACTATACATGATGACCTTTTAAAAACCCCTCAATAATGTAAAAGATCAAAAGTAAAGTAAAAATATAAAGGCCAAATTCAAAATTTCACATAACAACCAAAAAAAATTCTCTTAAAAGAAGCAAAAAACCAAACTAAAGCAAATGAGTAAATTGGAATAAAATGCAAATCAAACAAAAATTGAAGAAACCAATTACTGACTTAACAGATTTCATGAAAGAAGAGGGGGGCCAATCGGCCAAAGTCTCCCTCACAAAATAAGCAGACAACCAAAAATTCAAGTAGAGAAAAAGTAGAAGTGATGACACAGGTTGGGCTGTCAACAACTAGAGTGGAAGGCTCCATAAAAAGAAATAGGGTGACCACTGCGAACATCCCAAGGTTTATCCCCCTATGTAATCCTGGTGCAAACTAGCTTAAGGTGACAAATAATCATAGGTTCCTAATTCGGATGCCGATATTTCCAATGGGGATGCATTGCACATTCAATAATGTGCATTGTATGACGAGGATGAAATACAACGATCACGATCTGTTGGCATACACTTAATGTGCAACAGAGTCATTTGAGTTGAAATATTGGAAGGATTGAAGACCAGATGTGCACACACTGTAGCAATGGGCAATATGACTACAAAGGTCGAGGCTCTTAGGCCTCATACACATGCTGCACTTTGGCATACTAGTGGAAGCTAATGCATGCACCAAGCAGCTATTGGCATGTTTTCACGGAGGTTATTTATGGTTGGACACTAAGGTGCTAGTCACTATGGCATTGATGTCGTAGATCACTGGGTTGCCCATGCAGGGGCTCGATCCATTGCAGTACTTTCACGGTAAGGATAATGATAAGCGATTAGCTTCTAAGTTGAAGCAAAAGTACAGAGTTGACCGCGACAGGAGAGCATATGTCATCGACACAATAAATGATTAGGAAATTTGCATTGCAACAAAGCTTTTGGCTATTAAAGTGGTGCACAAAAACCTCCTGAATCAATGTACATATGGGGTGATTTCATGTGTAGAGTAGTGCACAGAAGGCGTGCAGATGAACTAGCCGTTGTTCTTACTCAACTAGTTAATGGAGGATGTGATGCTGGTTCAGGGGGGTAAGCGACCATTCACTTACTCTTGGTTATTAATATTGATCACATTAGTTACATGGATGGAGCCTAGGGAATATCAAGAGATGGAAGTTGAGATCACCCAGGTTTGTAAGGGCGAGAGATACCAAAATATCTGGTAACTCAACTAGAAGGACTGATTAACTGACTATGCAATACAATTTTTGTTGTATTGGGGTGAGCTACGGGTTGCAGCAGAGAAGGTTCTACATTTACTTGAAGAGGTGACAACAAAGTATCGGTGGTTCGTGAGGTTTGTGATGGGCCTGCAAGCGATTCATATACAAGAAAGAAGAGACAAGGATAAGTAGTGGATGGCTACTCAATACAGGTTAATGGATAAGGAGATTGATACAATAACAGATGATTGGCCTGTTGAGTGGAGAATACTAGTCAGTGCTGAAGAGTTGTCATATGTTGTGGTGGGTCTTCCATTCGATGCCCCAGTGGATCAAGTGTAGATACAAGAGAGCGAGCAAGATTCCCAAGAGGCCTCCTCAAACACTTCGACGGACTCAGAGATGGATCGTTATTGGTTATGGAGCCTAATCTTCTAGATCTAGAGATATTATTTAGTTGTGTTTGTACCTTAAGTGTACTGTACACTCATTCCCCCTGCCTTGGGGTTTTGGGCAGCGCCCCCAATAATTTTTTTTGGGATGTATGTTGGCCAACAGTTTTGCGGACCCATGGTATTGGGTTAACTGTAGTATTTTCCCATGGTATTGGGTTAACCGTAGTATTTTCCCATGGTATTTCCCCTATAAAAGAAAGCATTGTAACACGACTATGTATGGTATTATTTTGTATTGGAAGAGAGACCGTGAGAGCGTGAAGAAGAAGTGTAGCGGTTTTGCTGCAGTTTGTATCCCTTCATCTTTCTGGACTGTAATAAAAGGACTGGTGATTTCTTTGTGGACATAGCCCATTGTTTGAGTGAACCACATTATATCTGTGTCTATCTGTAATGTTTTAATGTGTTTTTCATCTTGTTTAATGATTTAACTGTTTATGTGTTATTGCTCTGCGATCCTGTTTTCTAACAATCGACAATTCGAAGAAATGGGGACAATGCGAAGGCAAGAGCAAGGAGAAGCAAGTAGCAATGCACAGATGGTTGATGATCAGGTAAGTCACATCATAGTGATGACCACTGTGAGTGAGGTGCAACTAAGGAAGCATTCGACAAAAGGATTCCAAGAGGTAAAGACTCAATTATAGTCTTTAATTAATGCTATTTTGGAGAAGGTACCTGAATCCAATGTGTTGCAGAGGACTGATGAGTTGAGCACAGGTAAGTGGGTATGGATAGTGTAGATCCAGCCACGAGTATTGGAGACCAACAATGAGGATGTTGATGCCTCACTTCAGCAATTTCAAAAAATTGCATTGGACGTAAATGAATTACCAACCCACACTTTGGTGCGGTTGTAGGATTTAGCAATTCATAAAATGGTCGACCAAGAACAAATCATTGGCGACCACTGACTGAAGTTGCAGGAGTAGGAAGCATTAGCGAAGCAAGAGATAGAGTGCCTCAAGAAGGCACAGGATGTACTGATTGTGGAGAAAGAATAGCTATGGGATGATAGGGCACGACTGGAAAAAGTTGTTTCATTCGCATGTAAAGAAATCCTAGATGTAACAGATGAAATGGTTATGGAAACCAATTTTTTGTGGTTAGGACAGGTTATCGCAGACTTAAGAAGAGATAACGAAGAGTTGTAGGCACACAGAGTTCCAATCATGCCACCTGAGAAAGTTGTGGTGCGCAAAGGCACCATAGAGGATGCGACAACGCAATTGGAAGAAAGCGAGAAGTAAGATAAGCTAATCACTGATGAAACCACACAATTTTGGGTCAGCGTGGTTAAATATGATTAGTTGCAGTAGTTAAGCATGCAGTTGCATGAAGCGGAGGTGCAATTGACAACGATGAGGGTGTCACTCAGAACGATGCCCCCCGTCGTACAAGTCACCAAGGCAATGGAATTGAAAGCATTGCAGTAACAAGAAACCAAGGCAAGAGAACATCATCAATGTTGCACCACTCAGTTGGACGAGTTCCAGGACGTTGGTGAGAAATTAGTGCTCAAGGAAATGAATGTGCTTCAAGCTGTGCAGGATAGTTAGAAGGAGGTGACCACCAAACTTGTTGAACATCCCTCTAGCAGGATGTGGAAGAATGCACGATGATCAGCAAAAAGGCCAAAGCTACAGTTGAGGAAGTAAAGCAACAGTATGAAGACTTCAATATAAAAATCAACGAGTATACAGTCTCCAGTTGATGTGGCTTGAGGGAAAGCCACAAGATTGTGTTGGGGGCCTATTGGTAGGAAATTTTGGTGCAAAAGAGGAAGCAAGGTGTGCAAGGAAAAGGATGGACTGGAAGGAAAAGAATGGTGTGCAAGACAAAGAATGTTGCGCAAGGCGAAGAAGTCGACAAAGACATGGCTTGGTCATAGTTTTGTATTTATTGGTCATAATTTTGTAGTTTTTGGTCCAATTCAGTTAGAGAGTCGGTTAATGTGGACCATTTTGTAAAGGTGAAAGCCTATATATAGAGTTAGGAATGTAGTAGGAAGATAAGTTTGAATAAGCTTTTGGAGAGATTATGACTGTATGAGTGATGATATTCTTAACATCTGCAGAAGAATGATCTGTGTTTTGTTCTTTGTTGTAACTCTAAGAATGTTTTTCGGGAACCTGTTTTGATGCGCGAAGTAATATGACATGAATGTATGTTGATGGAAATATTTGTCTTATGTTTTTCTGCATTTACTGGCTTAATGGTACGATCTGAATGAGTAGTTGTTGCAATATGGTTTTGATTCCTGAATGATGTGATGTCTCTGCATATTGAATGATGTCATATTTGTTGATCTATTTATGAGTAAATGTAATGTTGTGATCTAATATGAATGGTTACCGATGCGATATAAATGGTTTATGATATGAATAAGTGATGATAAAACCCCTTCCTGAACCTCTAGGTAATGTTGTGATAGTAAGAAGATAGCAGAAAATTAGATGCACAAGATCCTCCTTCTTACTGTGGAAACTTGGTTCCGACAGTTCTCCCTCGAACATCTCGAGTGAGACTTCATCTGCTTCGCAGGTGTTGCTGGATAGTGTAAAAAATTTCTGGGTCGATGCTCAGGGATATCGCATAATTTAGGGGTGTTGATAGAGTGTGCACCCTTGTCAATAGATGTGTGTCAATAAACTACCTACAATGAAAACACTCAAAGTTTTATGGAAGAGACCCTAGATATCAACTCAAACTCTATGAATTCAATTTTACAGCTCCAAAGAGCTCTGGTACCATGTAAAAATTTGTTTCACAGCAAGATATAGGAGCTAAGGGAATCCTCACAACTCAATATATTCACAAATTATGTAGAAAAACAATGAAAAGAACAAAATTAACACATAGGAATAGTGCCAATATCTAAATTTTATATTACTGTCCAACATGTAAATATGTCTAGAACATAATTATTATACAATAGGAGAAAATTTTTATCCTTTGGAGGAAAATTGTATGCAAACATGTGGCAGGATTAGATTGGACCTCAAACCCCACTAGGTGGAGCAATGAGCTCCCAAACCACCTCAAATGGTCACAAATGGCCATGTGAACATTGATGAAACATGTTAGGACATAAATGAGGGTAGGATAGGCATGGTGGAGTGCATGGGTGAGTGAGAGTGGCTCTAGGAAGCAATAAATGGTCCAAAAGATCCAAAAACACCCAATTGCCATGCATGGGTGCCTCTAGCAACCAATTTCCTATTTTAAGGAGTGGGAGCACACCAAGAACTGAACAACCATAAATAAGGGAACATTTGTCTCTAGAATGATCAAATATGGGCTCTTATGTGCATTAATGAGTCCAAAACACCAAAATACCTTGCTTGATCAACATAACCAAGGTTTGGACCATATGACATAAGTATAAAACAAATGAAAATGCTTCCTAGGTGTATATGACCATTGTACTAGGTGGTATGATGCTCTAACACACATTTATATCCTACATGTTATACCCTACAACAAGCATGTCATCCAAATATAATAACAAGATTATATATTCTCCATCATCAAGCCTCTTGAAATAAACAGAGTGGTCAGAATGACATCTACTATAACCTGTTCTTTCATAAACTTATCAAATTTCAAATACCACTGTCTTGGAGCTTGTTTTAGGCCATACAAGCTCTTCTTCAACCCTCAAACCAAATTCTCCTTCCCCTTTATATCATACCCCTATGGCTGCTGCATATAAATCTCTTCCTCCAAATCCCCATGGAGAAAGGTCATTTTTACATATAACTGTTCAAGATGCAAATCTTCTACTGCCACTAGAATTAAAATAGTCGTAATTGAAGTCATTTTAATAACAAGAGAAAATATTTCATCAAAGTCTATAACTTTATTTTGTGCAAACCCCTATACAACAAGTCTAGCCTTGCACTGATTTTTTCCTCATCCTTCCTTCAACCTGTACACCCATTTATTTTGTAATGCTCTTTTACATGCATACAACTCAACCAAATCCCAAGTCTGGTTTCTGACCAATGAGTCCATCTCTTCATTCATGCCTTGCCACCGCTTCTTTCTAGTTTCCACCTGAATTTCCTCTTCATAACAATATAGTTCACCAGAATCAGTAATCAATAAATAATGTTGTTGGAGTATCGGTACAACCACATGGTATAACTGTTGCACCTCTAAGCATATAAAAATGTGGACTAACTACCACTCCTAATGATAGGGCCTTGTGCTTGGTTTCAAATGTTCATCAACATTTGCAAGTTTTGGTGTAACGACAAACCTTACATGGTAGCAGAGCTGAGGTATCATGTTCAATTCCCCCAAGCTACACCAGAGGGGGGGTGTTGGAGTATTCGTAGAACTGCATGGTATAACCACCACAACTTTGAGAATATAAAATTATGGAATAACCACTAGTCCTAATGAGAGGGCCTTATGCTTGGTTTCAAATGTTCATCAACATCTGAAGGTTTTGGTGTAACGACAAACCTTACAAATACAATGAAGGAGAGAAACTTCTTTACCAGCACTCTGGCTCTCTTCACATCCAACAACAGATGGAAACGTTAGAGAAACAAATTCTCCATGGGCTGACGAGCATTAGCAGCAATTCTCCATAGGATCAATCCAACTCTCCACATGACCCTTTCTCTGCAAAATGATGGCTCACCTCCACGGTCCAACATCATTCTTCTTCACACAACCTTCACGTGGCTTCTTCTCCACATCCAGCAACAACAATGGTTCTACTTGTATTCAACATAGACTCTCTGTAGCAACAAATCTCTTTCTTCGTGGTTCTTGTATTCAACGCAGCTTCTTCTCCACAACCAACAACAACAAAACCTTCACACAACTTCTTCTCCATAGCTTCTCCATGAACATACCTCTCTGTGGCTGCTGCAAGATCCTCTCTATGGTCATGAATATGGTGGGATTGGAAGCCTATCTACTCCCCCAACATAGTCTTCATGTTATGCCTCCCTTTTCCATGGTGGTTGCATAATCCTCTAGTAGCAGGCACTCGTGTCTCCTCTACAACCGACGATCCTCTAGAAACTGACACTCACGTTCGAGGCTTCATCGCCTCTTCATGGTGGTAGCACGTTCCTCACGCTTGAGGCTTATCTCATCTCTCTTCTCGATGTGCAGAGGATTTCTCTCCTCTCTTTCTGAAAAGGTTCTGATAAACATTAATTTAATGTGGTAAAACCTGATAAGGGGAAATATCCACGCGAGCACAACATTGGTTCTTATCATATCAAGAGCAGGGAGATTACATGACAATCCATTCGACCTCTCAGACTACCACTTACAATATGTATCCCAACCATGGACTATATACTTCACAAAATAAGTTACATGAGTTAAACTGCTGCCGATTATGTCTGTTACAAAAAAACATCCCGTAAAAAAATCTAGTTTTAGTTAGTTGTCATTATTAACAATTTCCACATTGACAACAAAATTTTCTAAGACTTTGCCCAATATTATTCATCACCTTTTTTCAAACCAAGAGAAGCTACACACCATCATAGCTTCTCTTACAACACTGGTTTTGTAAACATATCTACACATTTTTCTTGAGTATGAACCTTTTTCATATCTACTCCACATTCACAAGTGGTTGTCTTACAAAATGATACTTTACATCAATATGTTTAGTCTTACTATGATAAACAATATTTGTAGCCAAATGTATAGCACTTTGTCTGTCACAGAAAATAGACACAGTGTTCTGCAACCTTCCAGTTTCTCTAAGTAGACCTTTCAACCAAATCACCTCTTTGCAAGCATGTGAGGCATCAATGTATTCAACCTTTGTAGTGGATAAAGCAATTGTTTCTTGAAGATTTGACATTTAACTTATAGCTCCACCTGCAAGATTAAAGAATCAACAAAATTGCATACATAATCATTGTTGTTGTTAAAGGTGATACAATAGTCACTTGTGCCTCTTATGTATCGAAGCACCCATTTCACTGCATTCTGATGTTCTTTTCCTGAATTTGCCATTTATTTACTAACAATACCTACCACGTGTGAAGTATCAGGTCTAGTACACACCATTGCATACATTAAACATCCTACTACATTGACATATGGTACACGAGACATATAACCCTTTTCTTCAACACGACTAGGACATAAACCTGAAGAAAGCTTAAAATGGGAATCCAAAGGAACATTCATAGGTTTTCCCTTGTTCATTTCAAACCTTACAAGTATTTTCTCAACATACTTCTCCTATGAAAAAATAAGCTTACCATTTCTTTTGTCTCTGTGTATTTCAATATCTAAAATTTGTTTTGCAGTTCCAAGATCCTTCATTCAAAAGTCCTAGCCATATGAGCCTTCAACCTGTTAATCTCGAGCATGCTTTTACTCACAATAAACATATCGTCAACATACAATACCGAGATAATGATATGTCATTTAACCTTTTGAAGTATAAACAATGATCATATTCACTTCTAGTATAACCTTGGCTCACCATGAAAGAATCAAATTTCTTGTACCATTACCTGGGCGACTGTTTCAGGCCATACATTGATTTCTTGAGCTTGCAAACTAATCTTCATTTATGATGTTGCGCAAAACCTTCAAGTTGTTCCATATAAATATCCTCATCTAAATCTCCATGTAATAAAGTTGTTTTAACATCTAGTTTCTCTAATTCCAAATCAAGCAATTCAATTAGTGCTAACACAATACAAATAGATACAAGCTTGAGAGATGGTGAAAAAAGCTCATGATAGTCAATACCTTCCATCTAAGATTACCCTTTTGTGGCCAATCTGGCTTTGTATCTTTCAACCTTACCATCAATGCCTTTCTTGAACTTGAAGACCCCCTTACATCCAACAATTTTTCTATCTTTAGGGAGTTCAACAAATTCCCATGTCTCGTTTTTATCCAGAGAATCCATTTCTTCTTTCATTGCCATTTTCCACTTAGCATTGTCAACACATTCAATGGATTCCTGAAAACAAGAAGGTTCGACATCATCAGTAAATAAAATAGACGAAACAAAATCGGTATACATGTTAGGAGGATTTATCTCCCTTGCTGATCTTCTTGGTGTAGGTTGTGGGGTTTCCACATTTTCTTGAATTTCTTCATCTTCTATGACTTCTTTCTCACCAAAATCTTCTTCTTGCTTCTTTGAGCCATGAGAAGATTGGTTCTCCAACTGAACTAGTTGTTTTGACAGTACATGTTCCTGTTCCACATCAAATTTTACATTTTCTGATTTAATCAGAGAAGATTCATAAAAAAATACATCTCTGCTAATGACAATCTTGTGGGAAGTAGGATCCCACAATCTATATCCTTTTGTTACATCATCATATTGTTAGGATATTTAGACACTTAGGAGTTAGTTAAGATCAACTTGTGTAATATATCCATTAGGTAAAAGTGTGTTTCATTAGTATGCATTTGTAAATATTCTAATCCGACGGTCACGATATGTTCTAGACATAGAGTGATCCGATGGTTTAACTTCTCTTAGATCATACCTACCATTGATCCGTGGCTTAACACTCAATTGGTCTATGATCTCTATTTAAAGAGCATAGAGGGTCCTTGGCTAATTGATCATTATGAGAAGCTCATGTAAATTTCTTTCTTTTGCATAATAAATTGCTCCAAGTAGCTATTTGGCTGGGGCCATGGATTGTTTCCCTCTCAAGGGTTTCAACCATGTGACAAACATCGGTGCGTTGACCTGTGATCTATTTGTGTGAAGTGGTTGCTGAAGGTGTTCTGTATTTTGGGAGTACCCTGTGTACCCGAAAATGGTATCAGAGCTTTTAAGAAGAGCCGCTTTCGGTTTTGATCAAGAGCTGGAACTGGTGTTGCCGAAACTTTGAAAGGGTTTTTGGCTCTATATTTTCTGTGCATTTTTGGCCTATGGGATCTATTCCATTGCGTCCGGAGCGTTATTTCCATTTGGAAATAGTTTTTGTTTCACCGAAAACCGTTTCCGTTTGCTCCAGAAACACCCATTTCGGCAAATCTGAAGGTATAATGTTACAATGATGGATTTGTTTTTTGTAAATCTCTCATATTTTATCAGTTTATTATTAGACATTTTTTCTTTTAGCCTCGGACTTTTGCCTTCCCTGACTGCGTATGCTCTTTGCCGTGCACCTTGCGCGATCGCGGCGAATCAAAAACAGTAAGGGAAAGTTTTTTTTTCTTGTCTTCTCGGCTACGTATGCTCTTTGCAGTGCACCTTGTGCGATCACGGCAAATCAGAAACAACGAGAAAACTTGAAAACATAGACTTTCTAGGTAAGCTAACCAAGATCTAACCCCATTGTGTGGAAAAGTTTTTTTTGTTTCTGTTTTTGTTTTTTTTGTGTGATTTGCAGGAAAATAAAGCAAGCACGGAGAACGAGAGAGAAGAGTAAAAAAAAAAACTTTCTCTTTCCATTATTTTACGTACCTTTTAAACTTAGCTCACTTGGTCTAAAGTTGCTTTATTACTTAATAGGTCTTGAGTTCAAGTCTTATTAAGCTACTTTTTAGTGCATGCAATTTCTATTTTGAAGTTACTCTATTGTAAAAGTGCATCTCACATAAATAAAATAAAATAAAAGTGAGTCACTTAAGTCTTTTAATTTATTGCCGCACTATTTAAAAGTCACATTATTGTAAAAGTGAACGTCACTTATTCTACAAAAGTGATTCACTTCGAATCAACTTTATTGTAAAAGTGATTGTCAAAGGTTGATCTTGGAAAGAGGGGGCTTCTTTTTTTAGTTGGTCAAGTTAATATCTGCCATGTCACTATTGGGGACATCTTCAACATTTTCTTTGATCAAGCATAACTTCATCATCCAGAATCAGTTTTAAGTGTTGTTTTTTTTAAAACCGCATATTTTTTTTCTAGATCTTTGCATCCAGGCAGTTAGTTTCTATTATTTTAGCCATTATTTTACAGTATGGCCGCCCCTTTTGATATTATACTTACAAGTTCTAACTATTTCTCATGGAAATCTCGTATGGAGGATGTTCCGCGAAGTAGGGAACTTTTCAGGATAACCTCAGGGAAAGAAACATAACCCACTGATAATGATAAGAAAATTAAATGGGCAAATAGATGTGATGAATCTCGTGGATTGATTGGGATGTCAATCGCTACTGATTTGCGATTCCACATATTTGGAATTGATGAATCTAATCTCGCTTGGGAAAAGTTGGAATCTGTGTTTGATAAACACAATGAAATTCGGGGTCATCAACTTGAGAATGAGTTGCTTTCCTTGAATTCAAATGATTTTTCATGCATTCAAGACTATTTATCTAAGTATAAAACTCTTAGACTATTATGTGCAGAATGCAAGATTAAGAAAGAAGAAAAACAATGTATTTATCATATTCTTTCAAAACTTGGACCTGCATATTCTGTTTTTGTATCTACATTCTACTCCATGAAAGAATCATTGACTGTAGCTAGCTATTAAGAGCCTAGCCTTGAATTCTTTTGTGAATCCTTAATTAGAGAGCAAGATAAGCTCATTCATCTTGGACTAATTAACAATGCAGATACATCTGGGAAAGCCTTATTGTCCCAACATAAAGAAAAGTCCAAGCCTCCCAAGAAACATAATTTTCGCAATAATAAGAAAAACAACAAGGGTCCCAAACCTTCTCAGTCAGCTCCTTCTTTAAAAAATGACAAAGGATCCAAGCAAAAAGGAAAGAAGACTGAGCGTCATTGCAATTTTTGTGGGAAATATAATCATGATGAATCTAAGTGTTTCAAGAAGATGGCAGCCTTGGAAGCAGCAATGAAGAAGCACCACATCAACCTAGATTCGTCTTCGGAATCTAACTCTCATGGACATGCACTTTGTGCTTCTGGTTACTCTTATACTGCATCTTCTTCTTCTACTTCAAATGAATGGCTCATTGATTCTTGAGCATCTTATCATATGGCTAAGGATGAAGCCATCTAGACTATGCATGAATGTAACACCAAACAAATATTTGTTGGTGATGATAGATCTCTAAGTGTTGTAGGATTTGGAACAGTTCCAGTAGAAAATGGTCATTTCAGTGATGTACTATGTGTTTCAAAAATTTCTTGCAATTTGTTATCATTCTATCAAATTACTCATTCAAGTGAAGGTAAAATTGTGATGTTTACACCTCACCAAGTTGTAATCAAGGATTTTAAAAATCCTCAAAATGTCCTTGCTACTGGAACTGTTAATGATATTACTAGGTTGTACAAATTTAACAACTTTGGGTCGTCACCTTTTCCTTCTGTTTTTGTTGCTCATAGTGATAACTTGAGCAAACTTTGGCATGAGTGATTTGGTCACTTAAATTATCGCTCATTGCAACAACTATGTAAATACAATATGGTGATTGGTCTTCCGATGGTATCTTGCAAGGATGGTGTTTGTTCAGGTTGTGTACTCGGAAAACATCATCGGAACAGTTTTGACAAACGTGCATCTTGGCATGCCTTGGTTCCTTTGGAGCTTGTGCACAGTGACTTGTGTGGTCCTCTTCCATCTGCATCATTTTCTGGTTTAAAATATTTCTTAACTTTGATTGATGACTACTCTAGACGCACTTGGGTTTACTTCCTAAAACTTAAGAGCAAAGTATTTAACATGTTCTTAGCCTATAAGGCCCTTGTTGAAAAACAATCTGGTCATCAAATTATTAAGTTAAGATCTGACAATGGAGGAGAATATGTTAACAACAAGTTCACTACTTTCTGCACTGAACAAGGAATCCAACAACAGCACACTGTTCCATATACACCACAACAAAATGGTGTAGCTGAACGGAAGAATCACACTTTAAAAGAAGTGGCTAATTGTATGATCCATTCTAAGGGATTGAGTCTTCAATATTGGGCCGAGGCCATAAATTGTGCAAATTACATAGTTAATCACACACCCACTAAAGTTTTACAAGGTATAACACCGGAAGAAGCATGGAGTAAAATTAAACCAGATGTAAGTCACTTTTGTGTGTTTGGTTGTGAAGCATGGGCTCCCATTCCGGATGAAAAACGGAAAGCATGGCAGCCTAAAAGTGAAAAGTGCATATTTGTTGGATATTCTGAATATGTAAAAGGTTATAGACTTCTTCAGCTACATTCTAATGATATAATAATTAGAAGAGATGTTAAATTTGATGAAAATCTCTTGGCCTGTGAGCCTAACTTGGCGGGTGTGCCATCTTTGGCCTACGAGCCTAATTCGGCGATTGTGCCTTCTTCTTCTTCTTCTTCCAACTTCGTTAACAGGTTTCCAACTCCAGTTTCTGATGATGACAGTGAGGATGAAAATCCACCTCCGCCTGCTCATGTTCCTGCAATTACACCAGCACCAATACTTCCTCAATGGGTCCGTTCAACATGTGAAGCAGCTGGTGATCTTGCCGGTGATCCTAGAGATCAAAGTCGAACATGTTCTCAGTTTCATCAAGCGTCTTCTCTTTTGGCTCAAGTTTCTGAGAATCATGATCCAGAAACTTTTGCAGAAGCTTTAGGAAATCCAGATTGGGATGCAGCTATGGATGAAGAATATCGTTCCTTAATGGTGAACGATACTTGGGATCTTGTTCCTCTTCCAAAAGGAAGAAAACTTGTCAAATGTAAATGGGTCTAGAACTAAGTATGGATCAGATGGAAGTGTTGAAAGACTTAAGGCAAGGTTAGTTTCCAAAGGTTTTTCCCAAGTTGAAGGGATTGACTACAATGAAACCTTTGCCCCTGTAGCAAAAATGAACTCCATCCACCTTGTTCTTTCCCTTGCAGCCTTACATAACTGGGAAGTCCATCAAATGGATTTCAAGTCTGCCTTCTTACATGGTGATTTACATGAGGAAATTTACATGGAACAACCTCCTAGATATGTTCAGAATAACTCTAGCCTTGTTTGTCTCCTTAAGAAATCCTTATATGGCCTTAAGCAAGCTTCTAAAGCTTGGTATGCCAAAAAGGATAGCTTTCTCCTTGACACTAGTTTTTCTAGATGCCATTTTGACCCCAATGTCTATACCAAGAAAGTAAGGAAACCATCTCATCATACTTGTTTTTTATGTTGACGATCTTATCCTTACTCGTAGTGACCCTAAACTTATAACCCATGTGAAATCCAGTCTTAAGCAAAATTTTGAAATGTCAGACTTAGGACATTTGCATTATTCTTTTGGTCTCCAAGTCTTGCAAACCAAAGAAGGAATATTTCTTTCCCAATCTAAGTATGCTTGTGACCTTCTTCGTCGCTTCCACATGGAATATTGTAAACCAGCCCCTTCTCCCTTCCAGTCTGGAGTTAAACTTTCTACCACTTGTACTTCCTTTGAAGTAGATGCCACCTTGTATCGTCAGCTTGTTGGTAGTCTTTTATACTTGACTCATTCCCGTCTTGACCTTTCCTTTGTCGTTGGTCATGTTACCCGTTATATGCAAACTCCTCATGAAAGTCACTGGAAAGCAGCAAAAAGAATACTTCGATATATTCGAGGTACAATTCAGTTTGGGATTCATTACAGTATAGGGGGGGAACCTTTGTTGGTTGGTTTCACTGATTCAGATTGGGCCGGCGATCCTGATGATCGAAAGTCTACTGCAGGTTATGTTTTTAGTCTGGGATCTGGACCTGTCACCTAAGCTTGTAAGAAACAACAAGCTCTTGCTCTTTCTTCAGCAGAAGCAGAATATCGAGCCGTAGTTAATGCCAATCAGGAAGCTTTATGACTTCGACAGATCCTTTCAAAGTTTGGATTTGAGTAGCAACAGCATACTCCACTTTGGTGAGACAATCAAAGTGCCATCAAGCTTGCCAAAGATCTATTTCTACATCAGCGCAGCAAACACATTGAGCTACACATGCACTTCATCAGAAATCTCGTTCATGATCGTATTATTGAAGTGCTCTATTGCCCTACAGATGATCAAGTTGCAGACATCTTCACCAAGTCTCTTACAGAAGCGAAGTTTTCTAAACTTCGGTCTATGTTAGGAGTTCAAGAATGTGTCCTTAAGGGGGGATAGGCTCTAATGCCTCCTTCCTTCTACTAATAGTGTTACTTTTGTAAATCCTTCAATCCTATCCCAAGTTGTTCTAAGGGGGGATATTAGGATATTTAGACACTTAGGAGTTAGTTAAAATCAACTTGTGTAATATATCCGTTGGGTAAAAGTGTGTTTCTTTAGTATGCATTAGTATGCATTTGTAAATATTATAATCCAACGGTCACAATATGTTCTAGACATAGACTGATCCGACGGTTCAACTTCTCTTAGATCATACCTACCATTGATCCGTGACTTAACACCCAATTGGTCTATGATCTCTATTTAAAGAGCATAGAGGGTCCTTGGCTAATTGATCGATTATGAGAAGCTCATGTAAATTTCTTTCTTTTGCATAATAAATTGCTCCAAGTAGCTATTTGGCTGGGGCTGTGGACCGTTTCCCTTTCGTGGGTTTTAACCACATGACAAACATCGGTGTGTTGATCTGTGATCTATTTGTGTGAAGCGGTTGCTGAAGGTGTTTGGTCTTTTGGGAGACTTATTTTGTGAAGTATATAGTGCATGGTTGGGCTACGTATTGTAAGTGGTAGCCTGAGAGGCTGAATAGCCCGTCAATAAATATCCATGCTCTTGATTAATAAGAATCAATACTTTGCCTGCGTGAATGTTTCCCCTTATGGGGTTTTACCACATTAAATTGTTGTTTATTATTGGTGTTTCTTCTCTTTGAATTATAATAGAAGCCACTTGTGGGAAGTAGAATCCCACAATCTATATCCTTTTGTTACATCATCATATCTAACAAAAATGCACTTCTTTGATCTAGGGTATTGTTAATAATGACAACTAACTAAAAAATAGATTTGTTTACAGGAAGTATTTTGTAATGGACATAACCGACAACAATTTAACTCATGTAACTTATTTTGTGAAGTATATAGTGCATGGTTGGGCTACGTATTGTAAGTGGTAGCCTGAGAGGCTGAATAGCTCGTCAATAAATCTCCATGCTCTTGATTAATAAGAATCGATACTTTGCCTGTGTGAATGTTTCCCCTTATGGGGTTTTACCACATTAAATTGTTGTTTATTATTGGTGTTTCTTCTCTTTGAATTATAACAGAAGCCACTTTACAATGGAGATTCCTCAAGCCTTATAAAAGCTTCATTGCATGCAATACTATGGGAAAATACCATGAGCCATCAAATACCATGGAACACCAAATATCATGAAAATTACCATGGGCTACAAGAAACCATGTGCTAGACGTAAATTATTTGACTCATTCTTGAGTCAAGGTTAACCCTAACAATTTTATGCATCATATATGAGATACATGCATAAGTGATATATAGTTACATACTATAGGGAACTGCAATTTGAGCATAATAATATATATAGCATTATAAGTCAATATACAATATGGTTCAAAATTTAAATAAAATTTTAAGTTATAATTTTTTTCCATATAAAAAAATTAAAAATAAATAAACACATTTTGAAATCCCACCCCTCTTTGAAGCTCAAATATAATATATTATAAATTTTATTTACATAACTTGGTATACGATTAGCCCCAAGGGTTAGCTCAATTGGTAAGACGTGCGTACACTCTCTCGGTTCGGGGGGAGGTCACGGGTTCGAGCCTTGAGTCCTCTGGGGTTAGGCCTTTTGCTAGGATGGCCGGCGGTTTACCACCTCTACCATCCACGAATGTGGGGAAGTATTGCTGGATTTCCCATAGATATTTCCATCTGAAAAAAACTTGCTATACGATGTGGCCAAACCACTATTTAATACATACTAGAATCATTTCTATAAGCCGAATTTTCCGAAGGTTTTTCTCCATTTTCCAATTATTTTGATTACAATCGTTATCATGGAAAGATTTAATTGAATTTTGTACAAGAAAGTTTTGAGTATTTTGCATAATGGATTTCATGATGTTAAAGAAGTTTAAGACAAATAATATTTGTAATTTAAGTGTTTTGAATTCAAATTAATTCTATTTTGTGTTATTATTTTTTATAAAAAAATTTATTGTTTTCAAAAAATAATGTATTAAATTGAATATTTTAAAAATTAACAATATTTTTTTTATTTTTAAAATTTTATTTATTCTATTTTTTTGATTGGTTAAAGAGGTTATTTGATATGATTTTTTAGAGTGGTTTTATTTTTAAACTATTATAGATTCATCTTGAACTGAGATTTATCAAGCATTGAGAAAGATCCAATTTCTTGAGATGTAACTTTTTTAATCTTAAATTTTTTACACGTCGAAACAAAATTTACACCTCAAGAAATTTGATTGCTCTTTGTGCTTCATAGATGCCTGTTTAATATTCATCTTGTTTTTATTTATTTTTATTTTATGAGCTAACATGGATTTTTTGATAACTTTTTATTTGATTTTAAATTTTTATTTTATAAAAGTACTTTTTATTTGGTTTTGTTTTTTTAATTTTTGAGTTTGCATGATTTTTTTTAATTATTTTTATTTTTATTTTTGGTAGCATAATGTTAAGAACACGATAACATCTCCCCCATATTAGGTTGTAAAGCACTTTGCTACTATCCGTGCAAATACAAAAAATAAGATTAAAAAGATTTAATTCGATTTGTCTAATAAAGCCATGTGACAACTTTCACATGCTATTATTGGCTTTTGTTTCCTAAAAAAATAAAAATAAAAGATTGTTGTCACTTCCTATGTGATGTTTTGATTTTAATGTAGTCAATTCTATATAGTTTATTAAATATTTTTACGAGGACAATTACTTATTATGTCGATAGTCATTTTTATTTGAGATTTGTGTTGGACAGTACTGCCTATGATTTTTCATGTACAAAGGAGGATGAGATAAGTGTACCGTCGAGATTGATTCTATGGCATTCGTTCAAAATTTGAAATAAACAATAAAAAATAATATAAAAAATAATTGGTAACTANATATAACTGATAATTGATAAATGGATAAGAGGAAGAATGTTGGTGACAACATGATAAATGGATAAGAGGAAGAATGTTGGTGACAACATGTAACTAGGTATGGATAACTCACAGTTGAACCCGTTTAACTAGAAGAATATGAATAAAAAAATATTTCCAAACTGTCTTCCATTTCATAACTATCTCTCAACCATTTGATTCCTATGGACGTGATCCACCCACAAGCTATGTGGGTGTGCTAATTAATATAACAAATCTATAAAACATTTATTTTCTTTTATTTTCCTAAAAAAAAACTCACAGTTTATTTGTATTAAAAACAAACCACATTGTACATTATATCATAACGATCTTTCAACCATCAATGTTCAAAAACATAATTACATACATGCTTTTATTTGTATTAAAAACAAACCACATTGTACATTATATCATAACGATCTTTCAACCATCAATGTTCAAAAACATAATTACACACATGCTCATCAGTTACAATTTGACTACATAAAAATTAAAATTGTTTGATTAAGTCATCCTAAATTGCTAAAAAAAAACATTCCTTAGATAAAAACTATGCTAAAAAGTAAATGGTGCTATCTAAAAATCTAGAACCTTCAAAGTTTAATTTTACCCCAGATAGGATCTTTGGTCATAAATAGTCTCTGTACCATTTTATGTCTCCCATCTAAGCCACATACCCTCTGCCACTTAGAGTCCAATCTTTGATAAACAATCAACTTGTTGATTCCTTTCTCTATATATGTGTTTATATTTGGCTATATGTATAAAGCCCGTCAATATGGTGATCTCTTCAAATTATGGTAGAAAGATTATGTTCCTTGGTGGTTTTCACATCTTATCCAATCTACAAGATTAGAACGAACTCTCATGAACTCTATAGCGAAACAAGGTGTTGGTGTATTCCTAAAACTCCGTGGGTGGAAAGGGTTTGCCATCTGTGTGAGTCTATGAACGTTGAGGATGAAAATCACTTTCTCTTAAAGTGCCTTGCTTACACCCACATTAGATCTGAGTTTCACAGTATTTGTTACAATACAAACCTTCATAACCTCCTAACTTGCCAAAATTACAATGATCTTGGAAAACTTCTTGACAAGCTTTTTGAGTACATGAACAAGATTTTAAAGTAAACCAAGTATTATCCTTCTTAAGGTCTGATAAACCAAAGTTAATCTCAGTAAACATTGATCATCATCATCATCATCATTATTAGAATCTCCAAATACCTATAAATGTTAAACTTTCCCATAGTATATATGTTCTTGTAATTTCCATTTTATTTTGTCAATTTCTACCATCAATTACATTTAACATAAATTATGACATATCCCTAGGTTTTTAAATATTTTATTACAGGTTGTTTCTCACTAAATAGTTTGAAGACATTGTGTAATGTCTCAATATACTACGGGAGATGACTTTTAATAAAATATATATATTTAGTTTTATTATTAATATTTAGATTATACATTTATTTAGATACATGTTTTTAATTTTTTTTAATAATATTTTGATTATATATTTATTTAAATAAATATATTTTTTAAAAAAAATTCAAAAAATTGAATATTGACAAGTGTTCATTGTTAAGCTACAATCTTATTAGCATTTTTCTCACATGTATCTAAAGTATATTTCTATATATATTTTATTTGATACATATTAAAAATGGAAAATTATTTTATTTGGAATCTTTTCTCAAACAAAAGAGCGTGGTTGACTAAACGCTTTTGAGATTTCACACTTGTGAAAGCAAATGGATTTTGCTTAAACTTTTTTAAAACATTTTTTTAATTTTTATGGTAGGGCTGGGATAGAATATTAAGACGTCTCTTTCACTTGAAAAGAAAATTCTTTTTAATAAGCAGATAGACAATAAGTTTATATTTTGTTTATATATGGTTTTATTTTATTTATAATTTTTTAATTTTTTTATAATATAAATTATTTTAAAAACATAAATTTCCACAATTAATTATACCAAGTAATTAAAAAAATATTAAGTTATGTTAAAATTTAAAAACTTCCAAATATAATTTTTTTTTATCAAATATAAAATACAGTAAAAAAATCAATTTCTTTATTAATATCCATTTAAATATATGATATGGCAATCACTCAAAGTGCAAGGCAACATCTTGACTTTGAACAATAATAAAGACAATGCCATGATGGTGTGGCATAAATTAATACTTAGGATGTGATTAATGAGGAGTTTTTTTCACCAAAATTCGTCCCTTTGCTATTCCTCTCTTGGAAATAAGGGTGGCCTATAAGCATTCCTAGGACGGGATCTCTGCACTTGTGAAACCCTAAACACCACTCAATGTTGTTAGACCATGTTATCACATATACATTTGCAGTTGGGCTACCATGATGCAACATACAAATCTATCTCTTATTTTATTCCAAGCTATTTTTCACATGGGGGTTTAACATGGATCATTACAGCCTTAGCCATTTTAGAGCCTTGTCTAGTAGAGTTTCATTGCCATGACTGAGATTCATTAGTCCATTGAGATGCTTTCAGTGATGGCCTAGTTCATTTCAACAGAGTAGTAGATCAAATATGGTACACACAGTTACAGAGGGGCCCTTTCAGATGGAGACATGTATATATGGTGAGATCATGTATATGTTTCCCTGGTTTGATTTTCTCTATGATGTATGTCAAACACCTAGGCTTGTCTTGTTAGGATGATCATGGTGACTTATGCTTATATATGTATACTAATGCTTGAACTTGTGCTAAGACTAATCAAAGGACTTAATGTTGAAGACTGTTGCTCATGCCATGCTTATACAAATATTAAACTTTAGTGTTGTGTTGGTTCCATGTGCCATTTGTCCTCGCCCATCCATTTTATCCATGATTGATCTTTAACCCATGACTTTAGCTTAATCAAGACTTATGAGATTGAAGATCACTTTCCCCACTTTGACCCTATGCATGATGGATCCCATGTTTTCTGTGTCTCGACTCTGAGTTATCCCGAAGAGTGTTAGCTAAAACTTGAAGCAATGTGTCTACCATCATTACATGCATTATGTGCTAAAATACTATTCATTGAAATTGCAAACCCCTCAAACAAATGCAAAATGTGCCTTTAGACACAACTCAAAATAGGGCTATAAAATAAAATTGTGAAAAAGGCCTAAAGAAAAAGTAGTTGATAAAAAAATGCTAAATCTAAAGACTGTTGGCCATTATTGAAATGTAATGATGAATTCCTCATGGAGCCTACAGGTTCTGATGTGAGATGGGGCAAGGGACCGCAAATTAACAGTGTCCCCTAGGATCTTTGCATTACAGTTCTTGTGTACTCAACAAAAGGGTCCTAGTAAAGATCCTCACAGAGCTTGTTCTTAGCTTGGATGTGAGTTGTATACATGTTGTTAGAGTTGAATGGGCTCTTTTCAGGTTAGCTTATCCACTTGTGAGACACCACCATCCCTTATTGTTCATCTATCATGTATATGTCAATGTGGTCGTGTGTAATTGTCAGCATTCTGAAAGATCACATGGTCAAAATCAGCTACAAGTCATCTCTCTTTTCATCAGCCTTATTTTCCATCCCCACCCAACATTAGGACATTGTTTAAAATTTGTCTGTATGGCATGCACAAACAAAATTCCAGAAGGTTCCAAGATTTTTCAAAGGCACATGCATATCTTACTTACTATTATTATCATTGCCACCATGATTATGAATAACATGATTTAAGTTTGGTTTTGATATAAACCATTGGATCATTTCTTACCTTGAATGCATGCAGGATCATATGGGTACAATATCTCACCTCCACTTTGGGTACTTTGACCTGGTCAACCTAGTTGACCAAGTCAAACACAGTTCCTAAGGAAGTGACTAAAAAAAACAACACTGCTTATATTTGTTGCAAACATGCCCAAGACCAATACTGTAGTTTCAGTTTTGAGAGTTTGGCCCCAAATCTCCTAATCAATGATTATTATCACTTTATTATTGGCCAAATGATCAAATTTTATTATAGATGGCAGTGATTTGTTTTCTCCTAGAACATTGCAGTGTTCCAGGGGGTATGAGTAGTCACTTATACCATTATCCTATGTCTCTAGATCATTCAGTACAATTAGTTTGCCCCAATTCTCAGCCTAGACAAAGTTATGATTATTTTTATTAGTTTCAGAGGATGTACCGCCAGCAAATGAACTAAGGAATTCATTGAAAAAAAATCAATTTGGCCTGTTGGGTCAAGGAAATGACTTGGAAACTTGTCAGATGATGTAGTTTGGATCCTTAGATGGTTCTTCAACAGTTTTAGTCAACATTTTTGTCTAGATAATTTTATTATTGGCTCGATCAGTGGGGACGTCCCCCAAGGGGCGGCACTCAACTTGACCAATTGATGTATTATATTGTTATATCTTATGATATGAGGTTGTAATGGGGCCTAGGGTGAATTAAGCCCTAGTGACCCCCTTTTGATGTATTATCGTGATCACATCTTATGCTATATTTTATTTTGACTTAGACAAGGTGTTCTTGGGCAAAAGTGTGCCCCCTTGATCTAGTCAATGTGATCCATGTATTGATCTGTGTAAAGTTGATCTCCACCGTTGATGATGTTATAATCTCAACCGTTGGATAAAAAAGTGAGTTAGGTTTTATGTCTCTCAAAAGCTATATAAAGACGAGACCCTCCCCATTGTAAGCGATGAGCTCTGGCATCGGAATATTGAATAAAGAGATTTTGTTTGGGATTACACACATGTTTCTTATTTAATGAATGAATGAGATTGTTATTCTTTTGCACTAAGATAAACCGACATAGTTTTTGTACCTTTTTCTTGTACCCGTTCATCTGCAGGATGAAGGAGGTGATTCTGAGGGAGGCACATTGGTGGGGAGACTCACTCTGTTGCCGAAAGCCAATGTTGGTTTATCAGGGAGTTGATACTTGTTTATGATTTATTTGCCTTGTAATTTCTTTATCTCGCATATCTTGTTTAGTTTGTTGTGCTATCTTTCTTTTTCTTTTGCATGACAGGTTGAAGGAGGCGCTAAGGTCAATGAACAAAGCTTCAATTCATCAAGGTCTTGCTCGAAACTCTCATTTGATCGAAAGGAAAGAATTCTTCATCACCTAGGAGTCCATCAACATGATTAAGGTATGTTTCTTAGGTAAGTTCTCTGTCCTTTGATTTTCTTATGCATTTCCCATCACTTCTTTTACTGAAAAAACCCTCGTTAGAAGTAGGAAAAATCACTGGATCAATTTGCACTGGGAATTTGCAAATTTGACGATCTGGGTTTTGTCGGCCATCCCAAAAAACCTCCTCTCCCTCCTATGTGTCAGCATTGGTATCCATTACTTATATCCATGCACTGATCCCTTAGTGAGGTAACACCCCTCTTTGTCTCGTAGCCAGTTTCTCTGTGTTTGTTTTTTCAATTTCACTTGGATTTTCTCTAATTGCTAAATCCTTCATCCAAGTCAGTGTGCGGGAAGCTTAAATTCTCTGTATCAACCTCATCCTGGGAATTTTTCATTTTTCCTTAAAACCCCCAGGGTCCCGGGTTTGATCATTTGAATCAGCACACTAATCCTAGATATGATCCAAATTTTCATAAGTCACCTGGTTAGTTTACTTGAGTAACATTACCAACAATATTAACCACCTCTACTCAAGTACTCCTTATTTTGTGTCTTATCCCTCGAATAGAGGGTTTCAAGCACTCACCTTACGTATTCTCTGTCAGGAGTTTGATCTGGTGATTTTATTTAGTTTGTCCTTTCAGGATAGGCCTGGGTTTCCCCCATTGTCACTTGGGATGCTTGAGTGGCATAAAGCGAATGAAGTCCTAACCGATGTGACAACCATCTATCTTTTGGGGGTTAGGGTTTTCGTAGGTCGCGGCTTTGGTTTCTTGTCCCCTTTGCCATCCTATATAAGATTTATCAATCAAGGCAACTACAAGATCCACGATAACAGACCACAAACCATCACCTAAGACCCATGAAGATTTTAAAACTATTGGAATGAATAATATAATATGAATATGGTAATGTGTTATTTATTGGAATTTTGAGTCATATATGGATTTGGTGATGTGTTATTTTATTAAGTGTTTGTGATGTCAATTTTGTAGAACCACCTAATGAATACTCAATGAGAACAAAAGGAAGACCATAGTATATGGAGGTTTGTTGGTTTAGTATTTAATATAACAATGGTCAATTTGTTCTAGATTTTGATTTTTTTTATCTTTTTAAATTTAATTTGAATTGCTAGAATTGTAGATATATCAATAATAACAGTATTATTAGAATTGCATAATCCACAAGTTATAAGAATATTTGATGGTGATGAATTTAATTTTGTAATAAAAAATGAAATTTAAATAATACAAAATGACAAATTTTCCAAAAAAATTATTGCTAAATTTTAAAAAAAAAAGTAAATAACTCTTTTAATATATGTAAATTATTGTTTGACTTAGATTAGTTGTAATTTCTTTTTTTCTACCTTTATTGCACCAGAAGCACATTAAAAAATAAAAAAGTGGTTATTATAGAAGGACGTTAAATCCATGATGCGATTGGTATAGCACAGGAAGTCTTACATTCTACAAAAATTCAGAAAGTCCCTACGGTTATTATAAAAGTAGATCTCACAAAAGAATATGACAAGCTAAATTGGTCATTCCTTCGGCTTGTGCTTTTACATATTGGTATTGACCTCCCTATTGTAAACTGGATTTTATCTTACACTCAATCGGTCAGTTATGTTGTACTGATCAATGGATATGTATCTACTTTGTTTAGACCTGGACATGGCCTCAGATAGGTATTCCCACTTGCACCCCTTTTATTCCTGCTCATCATGGAGGGTCTGAGTTGACTCATTACAACTGCTAGAACCTCCATGATCCTTAGAGGACATCACTTTGGGGATCTATCTACATTACCCACTTGCTTTTTGTTGATGACATCCTACTTTTTTTGGGTGGATCAAGAAGAGAAATGCATAAAATTTATGATATTCTCAAGCTCTTCTCTGCTGCTACAGGTATGTTATGTAATCCTTAGAAATACTCCATTTCAATCATTCACATTGATCACGCTGAAGTTGACTAGATGATATAGCTATTCCATTTTGCTTATTGTGATGTATCCCACCAAGGCCTAACATATCTAGGTTTTTCCATAAAACCAAATGATAACTCTATTATGGATTGGGTCTAGTTAGTGGGGAGGGTAGAAAGTAAAGTAAAACTCTGGTGCAATAAGGATCTCTCCAAGGCTGGTCGTTTTATTCTTCGTAAATATGTGGGGGAGGGCATGTCTATCTATTGGATGACAATTGCATATGTTCCATCAGGTATCCTCTCCAGAATAAGAAAGGTAGGATTTGATTTTTTTTGGCGCAGGAATCTTGACAACAAACCTTTCCATTGGATATCCTGGAAAATTTTATCACTCCCCAAGCACCTTGGGGGTTGGGGTTTAAATGACCATCACATTTTCTCAAAAGAATTAGCGACGGAAGGAATCTGAAAACTGTTAACTAGCAACGACCTGTGGGTAAAAATGATTCATCATGGAACGGCTTAGATATCTGGAAATTCAGTGAAAGAATGTATCAATCTTTTGGAAAGCCATTGTTGTGGCTTATGATATTATTGGTGAATGGATTACCTGGCATATAGGTAATCGTAAAACTTTTAGGGTTGGTTTTGATACATAGATAGGGTCAAAAAATGATTGCACTATGTTGTCTCCCATGATAAATCACCTCACTGACATGGGCCTCATCTTCCTTGATCAAATTTTCGATCAGTGGGCATCAAATTTTCAACTTCAGTTTTGGATAAATTTTGAAGAGGTGGGTTTTGAATATGAAGAAAAAGTTATATGGGACTGTTATATAAGATCGCTTGTCGACAGTCACATATACTTGACTGATGAGGAAAATTCTATTCAATGGTCTATGAACCCTTCTTGAGGATATTACAAGCCAAACCTTGGTTATAATATGTTGAGAGATGTTGAAGAACAACGTGAACAAGAGTGGTGAATAAACTACATCTAGAACTTGCAATTCCCTCTAAAGACTAAAACTCTTTACCTTGCTCACTCTCGCTGGAAAAGTCCTGGTCTGGGACCATCTTATGAAAAGATATTTGGTCGACCTTGGCACATGCCACGATCATACCTTATTTGTTCATAAAGTGCTCATACATATTTGAGATGTGGCGTTATGATTCAACTATCACATAAACTCATTTCATATGGGATGGGAATAACCTAAATGAAGCTCTTCAGTCATGGGCTCAGAATCCAATTTTCCAAATGTATAAATCTCTTCCAACTCTTCTTATATGGAGCGCATGGCTTGCTTGTAATAAAGCTATTTTTCATGATATATCCATCCCACTTGAAATAATCTCTTTAGTATAAATTTGCAGCTAACATTGGCCTTGCCACAAACAATATGTCGAGCTATCTGCCATCCAAATGACCATGAAGCTTGGTATCCACCTACAAATCAAGAGGTTTCAAATATTTGGGGACTCAAAACTTGTTCTTGATTGGGTAAATCAAAATATCCAGTCCCATAACATTTTCTTAAGACCTATCATTGATGATATCAAAATATCTATGCTCTACTTTGATCACATATCCATCAAACACATTTTTGTGACCAAAACTCTAAGGTGGATATCCTTTCCAAACAAGGATTATTGTTGAGCTAGCCTCTAGTAGGTTGATAAGGATTCCATCAAAGAAGTGGATCATAGACCTCTTAAGTATTACATTGCCCCATAAGGCTAGCATGGTTTCCATTCATCCTCAACTATTTTGAACATTTTGAAGACTACAAATATTAGCTATATTTCAAAGGCTATATACATATAATGACACTTTTCTATTTTCTAAATTATTATAAGATTGTCAAATTATATGTTTTTTTTGCTCCTTAATGTATGGCTATCCTTAATAACCTATGAATAATATGATTCATATTTTTATTTTAATAAAAATCATACACTACACTGAAAAAATAATAATAATCTAAAGTGAAGGTCTCTCATTTCCATGAACTACCAAATATCTACCTTTTGTGAAGCTCAATCAATAAATAATTTCATTTATAAATAACTTTTAAAATGAAATGATGGAAGATTTATAAATATTTTTTAAATGAAATGATGGAAGACATGATTTTGTTTTTTAATTATATTGAGATGTTTATTCTATAATTTAATATGGGATATGGTTTATTGGGGGAGAGAGTGTAACTTTATATCATTGTAAAAAAATAATATAAAATATTATTAAATTGATTATTTCAAAATTATATATATAAGAATCAAATATTTAAATATGTATTTTTTATTGATATAAAAGTTTGGGAATTTTTTTATATAGTATATTCATTATATCTTAGATGAATTTATGATAGTTTTAAATGGAGTTGGACTTTAAGGTGGATTTTGGTCGAAATTTTGAAGTGTTTAAATTGTGTAAATATTTTCAATGGACTCCCAACAAAATAAGATGAAAAATATGCTTAAAAAAAGTTGAAAACATAGAATAGTTAGATTACACCCTTTCAAATTAAGATGAAATTGAAGAAACAATGTTTATTTGTATTTTATGTATATAAGTAAATGTTTGTTACTCTGGCATTTAACTTTGTGTTGTGGTGGTTAGGCATGAGATTGCAAGCAATTGAGACATTGCCATTTTAATGATGAGATTTTGTTTGTTGAATACATATGTTTATTAAATATTTATTATTTTATTAAATTTTTAACTTTAATTAATATTTTATATAAATTTAAATTGAATTTTTGTTTATTTTAAATAAAAATATAAATAATTTTATAATATAATAATAATTATATTTAGATAATTAATTTTGTCAATTTTAAATAAGATTGACTTTATCTACTAATTAACCTAATAAATGTCCATAAATATATGATATATGATAGGGAAGTTATCAAATATTTATTATTTTATTAAATTTTTAACTTCAATTAATATTTTATATAAATTTAAATTGATTTTTTGTTTATTTTAAATAAAAATATAAATAATTTTATAATATAATAATAATTATATTTAGATCATTAATTTTGTCAAGATTGACTTTATCTACTAATTAACCTAATAAATGTCCATAAATATATGATAGGGAGTGGCTAAAATAGTGAAAATGTTTATTCGATATATGATAGGGAAGTGACTAAAATAGTGAAAATGTTCATTCCATAAATATCATAGGGAAGTGACTAAAATAGTGAAAATGTTCATTCCGCAATATATGATAGGGGAGTAGTTAAAATAGTGAAAATGTTCATTCCCATAAATATATGATAGGGGTGGTTAAAATAGTGAAAATGTTCATTGAGTTTTTAAATTTAAATTTAAATTTATTTTATGTTGATTTTTTTCCACTAAGGTATAATCAAAATAAAATGAGCTAAATTGTACACAAAACATGAAAAATAAATTGAAATTAATGTTTTAACCACATATTAATGTTTTCCAGCCACGTATAATTATAATAAATCATCTAAATTCAACACAAAACATGCATAAATAAATTGAAATTAATGTTGATGATACCATATGGATTTAGAAGCATGATGGTGATGATGATGATGGTTAACGTCCACTGAGACCACACTTTGGTTTATCGGACCTAAAGAAACCAATTAATTATTTTGTTTTAAAATTGTATTCTTATGCTCAAAGAGCTTGGTGAGAAGCGTCACGATCTCACTATAATTTTGACAAGTTAAAAGGCTAGGAATGTTGGTATTGCAACAAAGATGATGAAACTAAGATCTAATGTGGGTGTACGCAGGGCACTCTATGAGGAATTAATTTTCATCTTCAATGTTCCTATTCTCACAGAGACGACATATCCTTTCCACCCATGGTGTTTTAGGAACAGTCCAATGACCTGTTTCACTATGGAGCTCATGAGAGTTCGTTCTTATCTTGGCTATATTGGTTTTTTTCTTTGAACTGGTTAAAACAGAGATATACCTTTGATCTTCTAGAGTAGGGTTGATGACCTCCTTATAATATCTTAATTTTCTTTTATCCTCTAAATCTTTCTCACACCACAATTTCTCTTTAAACTTAGAAGTAACAATATTTTTTATGTTATTAATATTTTGCAACACAATATTTTCGTCGATCTTCCAGTTGTTTAACTAGACCTTGGTATCTTTATACCAACCTCGCTTGAGCCTTAGGTGTTTTTGGCTGGAATTAAAAGCTAGCTTAGGAAGTCTGTGGTCTCCCATGTTATTGATTTTGTGCTTGTACAACAGGAGCCTAGTCATAGCTAGGATCTCGATAGGGGAAAGACCCACTTCTATAAGGAGAATAGGATAAGGTGTACTTCTTTTAATTTTGAGGTTATACGTTATAAAACGCTTTTGGATTTGCTCAATATTTCTCCAAGATTCTCTAGAGATGCTGCAACCCAAAACCTCCCACCCATACAAGATAACAGGAGTGACTAAAGTTTCAAAGAGGAGCTTCTTTTTATCCCACATCACAATGTTTGCTGCTTTACAATTATTTTCAAGACCAAAGTAAGCTTTCCACCCTCCATTAATCCTTTTCTCAATGCTATATAGTTCCAGTTGAGCTTGTAATGAATATCAATTCCTAGGTATTTGTAAGAAGGCACTTCCTCCAAGTTTCTATTGTCATACACAAAATTAGAGTAAGTGTCCTTCTTGGATTTGATAATCATAACTTTTGTTTTGTCAGTGTTGACAGTCATACCCATGGTAGAGCAGAAATCCTTAAGAACTCGTAATTGCTTATCAAGATTAGATGGACACCTTGCCAGAAGAACAATATCGTCAGCATATAGAAGAAGGATGATGACTATTCCAGCTAAGAACGTGCCAACATAGTCTTCTTCTTCTAAGCAACCTTCTAGCTTATCGATGTAAATTCCAAATAGGGTAGGGGAGAGGGGGCAACCTTGTTTAACTCCGATATTACACTTAATATCTCTCGACCACCCCTCGTTGCTCTTAAACTTAGCGATTACATTCTCGTATAACCTTATTGCGGCAGCTCTCAACTCGAAAGGAACCTTTAGATCTTCTAATCTATTCCATAGGTTATTTCTAGGTACCGTATCGAAAGCCTTTATAAAGTCCACAAAGAAACAAAAGAGATTGTATTTATCATTACGACACTCCTCCACAATGACCCTAAGTGTAACGAGGTGGTCCGTTTTTGAGTGTTGTCTCCTAAAACCCGCTTGGCCTTTGGCTCGCTTACCTTCACTTTCAAGCCATCTGCTGATCTTCTTTTCCAGAATAATACCATATAACTTGGCTAAGAGGGGGCTAGTCATAATTTTCCGATAATTAGAGAGATTGTTTGTATCCCCACTTTTAAAAATAGGGATAATGAGGCTCTGAGTTCAAGGTTTAGGGAACCCTTGCTTGGTTTCTTGATTGAAAAGCTTGTGGATGTGAGGGATGAGGACAGGACCTCCAATTTTTAAGATTTCTACCTGGTAACCTTCAATGTCCTTAGCTTTTCCATTTTCCAGACGCTTAACCCCAAAATCTATGTCTTCTAATGAGAAAACTTCTATCGTTGTGAGCAAGGTTTCAAAGTTGTCTATGACATTCAGGGATTCATAAAGCTTTTTAAGATAGGAATTTCAGTCGTGTAAAGCACTTATGTTATTATCTTTAGTTTTTCTAGATAGAATCTGTCTCCAGAATTTCTTAGGAGCCACCTTAGAGAGGTCTAAGAGATTTTCTTGTCTTTTATGAATATACTGTATTTTTTTTATTTTTAGTTAGTGCTTTGTATATTTTTATCTTGTCAATTTTAGGAGACTCATTACAAGCTTCCTTAATTTCTCTCCTCGCATTTTTACAATCTTTACATACCAAGGGTTGGTTTTCCTAATTCTTTTATTACTTGAGACTTCAATTGAGAACTTGTTAATAGAGTGTGAGAGGTTTGTCGCAAAATTATGATAGAGGTATTGTATGTTGTTTATACTTGATAAAAGGCCCTAGGGCACCCGTAACATGTTATCTTAAGGAATTAATTTTTGACATTCAAGTGATGCAAAATTAAAATTGATTGGAGTTCAATGAAAAAGGAATTCAAAGAGGTGTGAAATCATTACTTCATTATGTAAAATTTTATGAAATTTCATTGTATTGAATCCATAAACGATCAATATTTTGAATAAAACACCTTTCTTTTATTTTTTTATTTTTATTTTTTTTGGGAATTTTTTTAACTTTCTCTTTTTAATTGACTTAACTTCACGATCAAGAAGAAAGAGTTGGATTTGGATTTGGATGTGTTTACATGCATGTTATTTTTATGATTTTTTTGTTTGCATGAATCTTTCTTACTTGCATGAGTGACTTGTGGTCTATTAAACTGTAATCTAGGGGTATCTAAGCCATCAAAATCACTTGGGGGTTGCACTCAGCATGAGCCACACCAACCCTTAGCATGGCTGGATTTTTTGGGTGTCTCCTCCCACTATTGTCAAATTTTGAACCCTGAATCACATAACAAACCAAACCCCTTGAATACCAACTATGCTAGTGAGACATTACACATGCTAGTCTTATGTTAATCATTACCACGGTGTTACATATTATATACAAAGTAAATGTTTTGTACATATAAAGAGAAAATTGTAATGCTGAGTAAAGTAAATTACTAAATTCATAAAGTGTTTTAATTAATAATAATTAACTTTTATTATTATTGTTCATTGGTTGTAGTTTGAATGGTTGGGATAAGTAATTGTTACCCTTCCCACCTAGGTTAAATTCTTGTAAGTGACATGATTATCTTGTTGAGCCTCTATGTAAGGATTGAGTGGATCATGTAATCTTGGCATACCTTGATTCTCTGAAATAACAGGGGTTGGCATATTTCCTTGTGAAAAAAAAATGTAATCAGTTGTGCTTGAATTTTATATAGAAAATAAATGTTTTGTCCATTATAAAGTTTTTTACATTTGGTTTTTTTTGAGAGTATGGTTATGTTTTTTTTAAAAGCTAGAACCAAAGAAAATATAATTTTTATTAGAGAGGAGGATGCGTTTAAAATGTCCAGTCAACAATACAAAATTTGATAACAAATCATATTATCGGCTGCCAAAATTTAAAAAATTTCAAGTCTTTATCTTTGTCACATACATTAATTATTTCCCTATTTCTACTGCCTATATGGCTTGTGTAAACTCTAACAAAATTGTTCCCTAAAAACTTAACTTTCCAAAACATAGATAAAAGAAAGACTTGGTAGTTTTTTAAACAATATGTCTAGGAATGTTGTTGGAGTGGTCGATCTCCAAGTTCTTTCTTCTGACTTATGCAGGTGAGGGTAATGTTGGTTCACTGAGTCTTCTTCCTTGTCGGTTTGTGGTAGCTCCTAAAGGGAATACACTGAGGTTTGTGTTGACGAATTGTGTCTACAAACTTTTGGGGCTAGTTGTTTATTCAAATACTTGACTTCTCATTGCAAACATTGCAACTTCTCCTCTTGCTCCTTGAGTTTTTTTTAGGTTGCAAACTTCCAACTCCATTATCATATTCTTTGTGGTTTGTTGCTCCATTTGGATACTTAAATTGTTTTGTTGATACCTAATTGTCTGCAATTCCTTTTCCATGCGCCTCCCCAGGTCTTGTTTCCAAATTTCTAATATGGTTATGTTAACTAACGTGCATTTGAAATTTTATGAGTATATGGTAATGTTGACTAATGTAAAATATTATCTTCTTATTTATTAGTTAAGATTATGTTGAGTATTTCCTCCGGGGTGTAGACCAGTTGCCGATAGGCTCTACTGTTAGGGCACTCATTATGATATTGTGGATTCAAATCTTAACCAAGTCTTGTGTGTTGCACATAGGCTAGCATTGGTACACCTAGGGGTATAGTGGTAGTAGACCAGAATCGACCCCATGGCATGCGAGTATGAGCTCGACCTTGGTTTTCGATTCCCTTAGTTACAAAAAATAATAACGCGGGTTATTAATTAGTGTTTTAATTTTTCATAATTTCATTATATTATATATATATACAATTTATATGAGTAAAATGTGTCACATTTATAATGCATACAGCCTAAAAAATAAAAATAAAATATATAATGTAAATTCATTATATATATATATATATATATATATATATATATAAAGTACTAGATAAATCCATATTAAATTTTGACATGTTCCTATAATATTAAAAATAATAATAATAATAATAATAATAATAATGCTAGAAAGTAATTTATTTGTTGCTCTTTTTTTGTTGTTTCTTGTTGTTGTTAAAGTTAATGAGGTAAGCGCGAGCTCTCTCCCGAGCGCAACCTTGTGAGCTCTAAACAAAAATGAGAGCTCCCTCGATATCGACGACAAAGGAAGGGTCGGCCTGCATGAGCGCGATCAACCTGGTTCATCATGGCTCTAGGAGGGGGCCCTGAGGTCCTTCCTCCCCCACTGTCAGAGGTTCTGGATTTTCGAAAACTGGTGGAAGCTAGCAGTAAAAGACATGCTTCTGATTCCCAATAGAAGTTCGACAAGAAACCAGACATTATACCTACGGTAGCTCTCCCTGTTGAGGAATCCTGTCGGTCTGTGTTGAATCTAGCAAAAAGGGGGCTCATCAAGCAATTCACAGGCTTATGGCCCTCCCCCAAAGCCATGGAAGTGTGGTTCCAAAGGAACTGGCGTCCTCTAATCTCATAAGGCATCAAAAGTCATCTTGTTGGCAAGGGCTTCTTCGTTTTCATATTCGACAATGTTGAAGATAGAAGCCTCATCTTCAAGAACGGTCCATACTTTATGGCCCCCCAAGGCCTATATTTAAATAAATGGATAGATGATTTTGACCCAACGCAAGATGTGTCATCATCTGTACCAGTCTAGGTACATCTACCCCACCTACCCCTGCACTGTTGGAATCTGAAGTCATTAGAATCCATCATCAATGCATTCGGGAAATATATTGATCGAGCTAAAAATCGAATTCCTTGAGATCCTCATGCTTTGAGAAACAAAAATTGAAGGGGACACCCTTCTTGAAATCAACAAACAGAAATGGAAGAAGAATGTAGGGAAGGCCATTAGCGCAAAGGGATCCTCTTATGGATTGGCAACTCTGTGGTTGGAGGATGAGATCCATCTTGAAAACTCCTTTAAGACATAGCACTGGATCTTCACCGAGCTCCGACATCACTCAAGTAAACTCTCTTTCTCACTCTTCAATATTTATTTCCCTGTCCTCTTCTCAGAGAAGAAGGATTAATGGGAAACTCTATTAGATTTCCTGTAAATATACTCCCCCAGGAACATCATTCTAGCTGGAGACTTTAACTTAAGTTGTGGCCCTAAAGAAAAGAGAGGAGGCAAATATAGCAGGGACCAAATGCTCTCCTTTGTGGAGGAACTAGCCCACCAATGGGATCTACTTGACTTCAAACCAGCGAAAGGGCTATACACATGGAAAAATAACATAGTTGGGACCAATCATATCTCAGCATGCTTAGACAGGTTCTTGGTTCAAGGCTCACTTCTGCTGGAAAAAATGCTAATTTCCTCCAAAATCCTGTCAAAATTGACCTCTAATCATAAGCCCATTATTCTACTCTTGGAAGAAGAAGAAAATCTAGGTCCATTACCATTTCGATATAGCCCTCTATAGACAGAGAGAGATGTTTATGGAAGTTGCGCAAACGACCCAGTCCACTCACATTACAAGATCACCTAGCTACGTATGGGAGCAGAAACTCAAATTAACAAAACTTGCATTGAAAATATGGATCAAGAAGCACAATAACACCCCCACTAGCCAATGAAAAGAGACTGTCCAACTGTTAGAAGGTTTGAAATTAGAAATGGAAAACAAAGAAATGGCCATTGCAGAAATAGAAAAGGAGCAAATTGCCCAAATAAACTCCTATCGATACTTTCAACTTGAAGAACAACATATGAGGCTCAAGTCTCACAGATTGTGGCTCAAAGTTGGAGATTGTAACACTTCATATTTTCACCAGCAATAAGAGCACACTTATCATGTAATCATATTTCTGAAATAATCTCACCAGAAGGGATGGTCTATAAAGGAATAAACCAGTTCAAAGAGGCAGCAAAAGTTCATTATCAGAACCTCTACAAATAAGAAGGTGAGGGAAGTGAGGAGGTTACCTTTGATTTCCTCTCACATGTACCCTACCTTGTGATCCGGGAAGATAAATTAGCTCTTATGAATTCTTTCTCAGAAGAAGAAATATGCAATGTCATATGGGGTATGGAGCCTAACAAAGCTCCAGGGCCAGACAGTTTCTCAATACATTTTTATAGAGAATGCCGGGAAATAATCAAAGGAGAACTCCTCAGAATGATTAAATCCTTTCAACAAAAATCCGAGGTGGTAGGCAACACAAATTCCACGTTCTTTGCTCTAATCCCTAAGGAAGCGAACCCGAGATCCTTTGATAGATTTAGGCCCATATCTTTGTGCAACGATTTGTACAAAATTCTAGCCAAGCTAATGGCCAACATAATCAAGCCACTGCTAGGGAAACTAATCTCTCCCAGGCAAGGTGGATTTATCAAAGGGAGATACATCTTGGACAATGTTATGCATGTGCAAGAAGCTATGCACTCCAGTCATCAACGGAAGGAGCAAGGGATGCTCATAAAACTAGACATGGCAAATGCATTTGATTAGGTAAATCTCTCTTTTCTTTATAGTGTCCTTCATACCTTTGGATTCAGCTCTAGACTTGTCAATTTGATCAAATCTTGCACTCAAAATGGCTGGATAGCTCCACTTGTAAATGGTAGGCCAACCAATTACTTTCAAGCCTCAAGGGGAATAAGGCAAGGTTTCCCCCTCTCCCCTTCCTGTTCATCTTGGTTTCCGACTCCTTGAGCAGAAAACTGACGACAGAAAAGATAGCAGAGTCAATCCCAAGTATATGGATAATGCAAGGCCTGGAACCAATCAACCATGCCTTATTTGCTGATGACTCCCTTCTGCTGGGAGGAGCCTCTATAACGATCTCAAAAGTGTTCTGTGGAATTCTCCAAAGCTTCTGCAAAATATCTGGAGCTCTCATCAATAAAAGGAAAAACATTGTGTATGGCTGGAATGTAAGCCAACAAACTATTCAAAAAATATCCCACTCCTTGGGATTCTTGGGATATGCCACATGGGAAAAAATCAAGTATCTCGGGATGCCTCTAACTCTGGGCACTAACAAAGCCTTGCTGTGGATTGAAGTCATAAGCAAAATCAAGGGAAAAATCGCAGGATGGGGAGGTTAGTGGCTAAATAACGTCAGAAAAATCATTCTTATAAAATCAGTTCTCTCATCCCTACCAATCTCCCAGGCATCCTTCCTCCTAGCACTAAAGATGATAACTAAGTAGGTTTCAAAGTTAATAAGAGATTTTCTTTGGCGTGGAGGCAAAAATAACCAGAAGAAATATCATTTAGTAAACTGGGAAACAATGAAGCACCCAATAACTGAAGGTGGATTACAGGTCAGAGATCCAAGCAATGCCAACATTGCTCCGGGCGATAAATCTTGTGGAAATTATACACAAATAGCAGTCACCCTTTCAGTCATATCCTAAAGAAGAAATATCTCAAAGGAGTCCCGCTGAGAAATATTCAGGCCGCCAATACCAAAAATGGAACGATGACTTGGAACCTCTGCAGACGTGGATTATAATTTTTTCAAAAGGAGTTGTATCGCATCCCTAGGAACAAGAAGAATACCTTGCTATGGCATGACATAATCATGGGCCATCCACCCCTAGAAAAATATGAAGAGACAAAGGACGTGTGCGCTTGGCTCATCCAATAGGGAATTCATAAGATAACATACATTTTTGTATGGGACTTTACAGGGAATTGGCTGTCGTGAGCCTTCCCTAGCGTTCCAGAACACCTTATCTTGCAACATAAACTACTCATAATCGAGTTGACGACCTCAGCACCAATCCACCAACGTGCAAATGATAAGTGGGGTTGGGGAAAGACCGGGGTGTACACGGATGCGCAGGGATTCTCTTCACCGCAAACACAACACACTCAGATTCAGCCCGCGTCTCTCTGGAAAAAGGTATGGGATCCCCTTGGAATACCCAAAGTAAATTTCTTCTTCTGGATTTTAATGCACAGGAAAACTCTTACGGGATAAAACTTGGAAAAAAAGGTATAAACGTGCCTCATAGATGTGCAATGTGCTGCAAGGAACTAGAAACAATGGAACATTTGTTTGTTGATTGTCCATATGCATAAGAATTCTGGAAAATCATTCTTCATGGTCTCAACGTAATAGCTCCATCACAGATTGTTGTTGGAACTTTATACTCCACATGGAAGGAAATATATCCACTTGTGATACCAATCAAGTCTATGTGGAATTGAATTTGGAAGGCTATCCCCAACTACGTCTGCTGGAAACTATGGTTGGCCAGAAATGAGTAGATCTTCAACATCTCTTCAAGTCCCCCTTTGACGGTGGCCATCAAGGCCAAAGCTCTTCTTCTCGAAACTCTGACCCAGCATCCTCTCAAGAGAGAAAACAATGTCCTCCCTGAAGAAAAGAAATGGATGGGAACTTATGTATTTAGAGATAGAAACAAGAACAATGGACGCCCCATCAAAACTTCAGGATGGATACTACGAGACACATTTGCAAACTTTCAGGAGTGGTGGAAGAAGCAGGGCAAAGCTACTATTTTTTTTATGGCACCTCTAAAGGGAATCCAAGGATAGCCGGAGCAGGTGGAGTGATATACTCCTAGGACGGTTCAAGAAGAGATAGCTTCAGCTGGGGACTAGGACAGAGAACAAACAACCAAGCATAAATACTCAAGTTGCTTAAATCTTGTTAAATAGCACGTGGAAATGGAATTAGAGAAATATAGGTATTCAGATACTCTGAAATATTAATAAAAATCTTAAACACGGAGGATCATTTAGCAATCCAACTCTTAACAAAACTTTGCAAAGGTTGCGGTATTTGTTGCTTGATTTCACCAACACTCTATTTTTCCATATGCTGCGTGGATCGAACAAAGAAATAGATTACAAAGCAAACTTGGGATGCCTATTGCCTCAAGGAGATTACAACATAAATGATGAAGCTCATGAATGGATCCCTATACCTTGAATCCAGTGATGTAAAGAAAAAAAATTATTTTGCACAAGTGGATGCTTGAATACTTGTAATAGTGGTTGATTTGGCCCCAACCCAACCAATTTCTAAATAAATACAATAATCGTTATAGTTTAAAAAAAGTTAATGAATTTGTGTGTGTGAGCATAAAGTAAATAGGTGTATCTACAACCATATGTCCCATAAATTGTTTAGCTAAATATATAGCCATATACTAAATGGAAAAAAATAATATCAATAAAAAAAAAGATCATTATAATAAAATAAACTAGCATAGATCCATCTTAATTCCATATTTTCTAAAAGAGAAAAATGATTAAATCTCTCGAGGTGCAAGCCTTTTTTATAATGTAAAATTTAAGACAAAGTTTACACCTTACAAAATATGGTTAGTATGTAAAAAAAATAAGATGAATCTATATTAATTTTAAGAAATTAATAAAAATAATTTTAATATTATACAAGTATTTATATTTATTCCATTGATAACTTATATTATAATGTGTTGGAGAAAAATAACCCTATTACCTCCTCTAAATTTGTTCCTTACTCAATTCAAGTTTCATGACGTTATACATAATCTCCATTGAAATTTCATCTCACTATTTCTCAGTGAAGCACCCACAACTTTCTATGAAATTTTAAGGTACTTGAGTTTACACGTAAGATTCTTTATTCATTTATCGATTATTTTCTTCACTTTCCAAAACATTTTGTTGAATTTCATGCTTCTAAAGGTTCTTTAATTGCATATTAATCGAAATCTTTATCCACCATTCACAAATCCTACTTAGATCATTGAAATAAAAGTTTTAGGAAACCTTACATATGTGTAGGCTTATTTACCCAAAACTTGTTAATTCAATGTGCTCAACATGATTTATGAGGGATGCATGATTTCTACCTATATAAAGAATAGATTTCTATATGTTTCTCAATCAAACCTTTAAAAAATTGTAAAACATTTCCCCACCCTTTTTCTTTTCTTTTTTTAATTTAATGATGGTCAATTCCCATTTAATGTTTAGATAAACAATATTAAGCCAACAAGCTATATCAAATGAGTTTTTAAGGATGTTTTTGATATAATGTATATTGATTCTTTATTACTACCCAAGCTTTGACTCCAAATTTATTAATTTAGTTTTTTTTTATAGATGATAGAGGCGAATAAAATTCATCCTAAGGAAATAAACATAGATAAATGGCCTTACATGCAACATTCTTCACTGTTAAACTACAACCCAAGGCTCGTCGAAGTGTTCATGCGCTCCAGCCGGGATGGTGCTGAGCCTTTTGATCCTACCAGTTACTGGCCGTTACACTAATTGAGGCGTCTGCTTCCTGCTTCCCGCTGGGAGACTGTTTTGGAGAGGAGACTGGGCGTGCGAGGGTTTACTGGCTCGTCAAAATCCTCCTGCGCTTTAGTCGGGGTGGCGTTGGGCCTTTTGCTCCTTCCAGTTACCGGCCGCTCCAAAAATTGGTAGCCCTCATCCTGTGCTCCTGTATTTTATATCCTGGCTGTTAGGGTTTATGTGTTTTGGTTTTTGCGGCTTTTTCTGGTTCTTTGTGTTTTGGTTTTTTGACGTTTTTGGTGTTGTTTAGCCAGACATCTAGCTCGTTCCCCTCCATCTAGTTTTTGATTTGGTGTTTATGGACTGCCATATTTATGCTCTTGCCGCTCCCGACAACTGGAGTTCCTCCTCTCTCGAGGACTAGTACCAACCAGTTATAAAAAAGTGGGAATAAATATATTTGTCGTCTCGTTTCATCTTCTTCGCATGTCGATTTGGGTGGCAATCTTCATTGTTTGGATAGATAGACTGTCCTGTTTCAGTGATTTGTCTTTTTGATTTGATTCCGTCGGGAGTGGATTTATATGGGGTTTTGTCTGTATTTTTTCTTTTTGGGTAACCCTCGACCCTGCCTCATGTAACCCTTGGTATGATAAGGAAAGATTCAGGGTTTGTCTTAAGGGTTACTACCTTTTACAGCGCCTTCTATCGTTGTCTTAAATTGGGGTTTTTTTTCCTGGGTAACGCTCCGTGTTTTCTTTCGCTTTTGGCTTCGTCCCTTTGGAGATTGCTGATGGACTCCTCTTTGTTTGCCAATGTTTCTCTCGTATCTGTTATTGGGTATTTGGGGTCGGATTGATAAGGGACGGTTATTAGGATCTGCCGATGCTATGCCGCATTGCTGAGATAGATTTTTCTGAAGCTCGACTGTCACTTATTTTATATGTCGGTCTTCTCCTGTTGCCCAATAGCTTGGGTCACGTCCTTTTTTCTTGCGGTTCTGGTTCTATTGGCTATTTGGGGTTTGCTATCTGATGTTATATTCAGTTCTATGAGTTGACTGCTATATAGCCCATCTGCCTGGGTCTCTCTCTTTAGACTTGGGGTTCTGTTTCCTATAGACATTGTGGGATTCGATATCTGATGTTATATCCGGATCTTTGATTATGCCTGATATTTAGCATCTTCTATATGATGGTTGCTCTGTATGAGTTCTTCTGTTGTGGATTTGCCATTGCAAAGATGCTTTACCATTCAACAGAATCTGGTTGTTCGTTTTGTTCTGATATTTAGGAGTTCGACTATTATTATCTACGATCAACATCTTGGAGACCTGATTCGTACCCCTCATATATTGATCTGATTGTTACTTTTGGGCTGTATATGTGTATGTTGTTCTTGCCCGAGACTCGTTCCACTGATTTGTGATCTAGTTTCATTTGACATGGTGGGAGATAAACTGTCTTCTATTATATGACTTCTTCCATATGATTTGGTTTTGACAACTGTAATATTGTATTAGTCCTTTTATAGTTCCTTCTATATTATGGCATCTTTGTATGAGGTTATTATCAGATTGGGATGAATTTATCGAAGGTGTTATTCTTTTTAAAGACTGATATGACTTCTGGAAAGTTCTGATTGTTTTGACTGCCTTTCCTTTGTTATGAGCCTCTCTGGTCCGATCTTATTATATGCGCTCTGCTCTATGGGGTTTTTGTCTTATGAGTATCATTGCCTGAGTTTTTAGATCAGCCTGGGGGCCTATTTTCTGGGGAATTTCTGTATCACATGGTTTTATCTGTCCTACTATATTATATAGATGTTGCATTGCATAAGTTATTGATTGTCCCCTATAGATCATATTTCTATGATGTTGATATGATTATATGATCTGTTTTTAGCCCTTTTCCTCTAATGTATTGTCTGTTTAACTTTGAGATGCTGATCTATTTATTGGACTGGCTCAATTTTATGGAACCTTCCTGTCTTCCTCCTATTTTCCTGGGCTATATCTGAGACCTCTCACTGTTGTCTGTATCAAACCTATTATTTTCCTTTGTCCAAACCCAGGAATGTTGCAGTGGTCTGCTATTTGATTGAGTTTTTTAGATCTATTTTGGGGACTGTTTTTCTGAGTAGCTTTCCCCTTGGTTATGATGGTGGAGACCCATGATGGGTCTCCTGACCCTAGTTTTGACCATGGCCCTGCCCGTTATCAAAGACGAAGGAAGGCAAAGGCATACAAAAGTATGGAAGGTAAACTTCGCTATGTGGTTGGTTAGGATATTTATATGGATAGGGTGGAAGCTTTGAGTCATCGGGCATTAATTGGCAGGTTGGAATATGCCTCCATGGAGAAAAAAGATTGGGTATCTTGGGCTTCTAAGTATTGGAAACCTTTTCTAACCTATGTTCCTTCTATTAGCCTGTTGGTCCGGGATTGGATAGTATTTGTCTTCTTAGAGGACTCACATGCCACTGAGGTATTAAGCCGTCTATGGAGAGCAGGCAATGGGTATTTAGTGCTTGATCATTGGCATGTAAATTTCGACCCAGTAAGGAAAAGAGTTAAAAAACGCTATCTATGGGCTATCCTCCCAGGTCTTCCTTTCCTGCTCTGGAATCATTCTCTTTTGGAGGGAGTTGGAAACACTATAGGCCGGTTTGTGGCTCTAGAAGATGATTTTATGAAAAATTTTGATAAAAGGAAGGCTAAAATTCTTGTTGAACTTGATATCACTAAAGGCCTTCCAGCTGATATTGAGATTCTCTGTCATGAGCGCTTGTTTATACAACTCTTGGATTTTCAGGGTATCCCCTTTAGGTGCAGTATTTGCAGAGAGACTGGCCATCTGCGCCGTGAATGTCCTTCCATTCGTAGAGGGGTTGTCAAATGATCTATAAATGATTCATTTATTAAATCCCCTATTATATCTCCCTCACAGGATTGTTCTACTCCGGTCCAAAATGTCTCCTCTCATGGTCAGTTAAAAAATGCTATTTCGCTATATGGGAAAGTATCAGATCTCGACCTGGATATTATTGATTCAGTGATTAGTAGCAAAAAAGCTACTTTACCCTCTGATTTCTCTCCCTCCCTTCCTCCCCCTAAGGAGCTTAATCGGTTGGATCCTCCTTTTTCTGACTCATTGATTAAGGTGCATGTTCCTTGTCCCCCATCAGCTCCAATCCAATCTGGAGCTACATTTGATGCCCCGAACATTACTGTTCCCCCTTTTACCCCTTCGTCAGACATCTCCCCTGTACCGCTTTTTTCTGAGGCTGACTTTCCCCCTCTTTCCACTTCTGGTCAAACTAGGCCCCTTTCTTCTGGTTCACCCCCTACTAGTCCAGCAGTTTCTCCTTCCTTTTTCGATCCCTCTCTAAAAAAATCTTTAAGTATTTTCTCTGATAAGACACCTCTCTCCCCCTCAGTTCTCCCCCTAGATTCTATCCGCTTTGAGAATGTTACTATTAGGAGAAAGAAAAATTCATCTAAGCCCCCCCATGAATCTCCTGATTCACTCGAGGCTCCTTACACTCCCCTTTCTGAGAGATTAAAAGCTGCTGAGCGTTCTCATTCTTCATCCTCCCATCGGGTCCTTAGAGCTTCGACCCATGACTCTTCAGTTTCCTAATGTGCTTACTTTCTCTGAATGTTCATGGCCTAGGGAGTCTGGCCAAGCAAAAAAGCCTCCTTCATCTGCTGTCATCTCTCTCTCCTGATGTTGTCCTATTATAAGAAACTATGACTAGTACTTATCCTGCTTTATATGCCTTTTCCAAGCTTTGCCCGGGCTGGGAGTTTTGTGCTCTGAGTTCAAATGGCCTCTCTAGAGGCATTCTCTCTGGCTGGAATCCTAAAATCATTAAATGCAAAGCCTTCCAAACTGTTGCTGGTATACTGCTAAAAGCCTCGGTCAGGGGATCTTCCTTAAACCTCTCAATTTTAAACTGCTATGGTCCCTACCATAATCGTGCTTCTTTTTGGGAAGCTGTAGCTTCAGGAGGTTTTCTTTCTTTGCCTAATCTCATCTTAGCAGGGGACCTAAATCTTACTTTGAATGCTTCAGAAATCTGGGGATCAAAAGCCCTTCCAGATCCTTTGGGTCCTTATTTTACGAGTCTTTTCTCTGATAACAATTTAGTGGATGTTGCTCCTCCCTGTGCGGGTCCGACTTGGAGGAATGGGAGGATGGGGGATGAAGGTATTTATAAAAGACTGGATCATTTTTTGCTGTCAGAATAGCTGATCAGCTCTCTGCCACAGTATAGAGCTTGGGTACACAGAAGTGGGATTTCTGGCCACTTTCCTATTATCTTGGAGTGGATAGGCCAACAAAATCCCAGAGCTTATCCTTTTAAATTTAATCATACTTGGTTAGATAATGAAGATTTTGTTCAAATGGTTCGCTCTGAATGGTCTAATATTCAACCGGACCTTTCTCAGGATGCCATGTATGATCTCTGCTACAGACTCCGCCTCCTAAAAGATAAGGTTAAATCTTGGACTAAAGCTGAAGCTATAAAAATGAAGGACAAGTCTGCTGCTTTGGAAGAGGAAATTAGCTCTCTTCTCCTTTCATCTGAGTCAACTATTCTCAACCATGATCAACATCTTAAACTGTGCTCTCTAAAAGATGCTCTTAAAAAATTGTCTGATCATGAAATTTCTACAGCAAGACTTAAAAGCAGAATGACATGGGCTATTAAGGGAGATACTAATACCAAGTATTTCCATGCTGTGGCTACAGCTCGAAAAAATCAAAATGCTATTTGGAGTCTAAAAGATGAGATGGGTACTTGGGTTTCTGATGAACAAAGTTTAAAAGCCCTGGGTATTAAACATTTTAAGACGATGTTTGAAGATGATAAGATGACAAATTTGGAATCTCAGCTGAAGGTAATTCATCTTTTTCCCTCTTTTATCAGCATGGAGGATACAGATTCCTTTTCTAGACCTGTTTCTATTCAGGAAATAGAAAGGGCTCTTAAACTTTAAAAAAAAGATAAAGCTCCAGGGCCGGATGGTTGGCCAGTCGAGTTCTTTTTGTTCTTTTTTGATCTATTGGGTCCCCTCCTTGTCAATGTGGTGGAATCAGCCAGAACCTCAGGAAGAGTGGCTTCGGCTCTAAATTGTACCTTTCTAGCTCTTATTCCTAAGACAGATCTACCTGTTTCTTTCGCTGACTATTGTCCTATCTCCCTATGTAATCTCTGCTATAAATTGATTTCCAAAGTTGCAGCTTTGAGGCTTAAACCCTTTTTGGATGCTTCCATCTCTCCTCGACAATTTGTCTTTCTTAAAAATCGACTGATCTAGGAACCCATTGCTATTACCCAGGAAGTCTTGCACTCAGTCAATTCCAAAAATAAATGTGCCCTCATACTCAAGCTGGATTTATCTAAACCCTTTGACAGAGTTAATTGGACCTTCATTCGTCTTTTACTTATTCAAAATGGGGTTCCCCTTATTGGAGTTAATTGGATCCTGGGTTGCATATCTTCAACCAATTTTGCTGTTTTAATTAATGGCACGTCATCCTCTTTTTTCCCTGCTTCGTGGGGTCTAAGGCAAGGCTTCCCATTATCTTCGCTTTTATTCATTTTGGTCATAGAATGGCTTAGTCTCTTGATTGAGGAAGCTAAGCGGACTGGAAAGATTAAAGGCATAAAAATCTCATCAAAGCTCTCCCTCACCCATCTGCTATTTGTAGATGATGTGATACTATTTGGACTGGGCTCTATTGAAGAATGGCTGGCCTTCAAAGGTATTCTGGAAATTTTCTGTGAGGCCTCAGGCATGTGTATTAATGTGAACAAATCTTGTTTTCTTCAAAAAGGTATTGATGAGTCAATTCTCCAAAGAATTACAGGTATCCTTCCTTATAGGTCTGCTGATTTTCGGAATGGGTTTACCTATTTGGGATATTTCTTGAAACCAAATTGTTACCTGGTTAAAGACTGGCTATGGATGGTATCGAAATTTGAAAAGAAAATTTCTCATTGGACAAACAGGTTTCTCTCCATGGGAGGTAGGCTTATACTTATCCGTGCAGTTCTTTCTAGCATGCCTGTATATTGGATGGCTTTGATACCGATTCCATCTTCTATTCTAGATAAGCTCAGAAAATTAATATTTTCCTTTTAATGGGGATCTTCTGAAAAGACTAAAAAGTTTCATCTGGTGGACTGGCATCTGCTGGCTCGGCCTACTTCCCACGGTGGCTGGGGTATTAAACACCTCCCTAGTTCCAGTCTTTCTTTGAGAATGAAATCTTTTTGGATGGAAGTCAACAGTAAAGGTATCTGAAATCTTCTGATTATCACTAAATAGATGAAAAATAAGCCTTTTCATTTATGGCTTAGGGATAAGAATTTTAATCACTACAATGCCTCTATTATCTGGAAGGGCTTCATTGCTACCATAAAATGGATTGGCAAAGGCATTTCCTGGCAAGTTGGTAACGGTGAATCCATTTGCCTGGGTGTTGATCCTATCGTGGGTATGGGATCCTCTTTTACTCTACCTAGAGGATTGAGAGAATACTTAGAGGATTATGGCATTTGTTCCTTAGCTCAAGCTCGCAATCAGACTCCAAATGCCAAAGGTTACTGGTTCTCTGCTGAAGAGCTTGATCTTATTGGTGAGTGGAAATCTATATGGGGAAACTATGTTAGAGGTTTGGAATTTGGACGTATTCGACTTACTGACCAAATTGATTCCCTAATTTGGACTCATCACAAGTATATTGGACCATTATCTGCTGCTAAAGGTTATTCTTGTATTATTTCAAACAGCTGTTCGGAATCAAATGACAAAGTTCTGAAATTTTTGTGGACTTTATCTATCCCACTGAAAATAAAATGGTTTACCTGGTTAATGATATTTTAAAAGATTTTATCTTGGGAACAATTGCAGACTAGAGGATACAATGGACCCAGTCGTTGTATTCTCTGTGAGAATAAACTGGAAGATATACATCACTTATTTTTCTGCTGCCCTTTCTCTATCCGTTTATACTCTTATTTTGAGAAAAAATTCAGTTGCTCTTTCCCCATCTACAATTCTGTACACTCATATTTGGATTGTTGGTTCTCTAGTATTTCAAAATCCGCCCCTTATTTCTACCTGCCACTGTTTATTTTTTGGGGAATCTGGCTCACTAGAAACTTCAGCCTTTTTGAAAATAAAAAGCCTTCCCACTCAGCTTTGATTGATAGAATTGAAAGTCTGCTAAATACCTTCCCTGTGCCTATGAAAGTTCAAAAATCTCACTTTATTGGTCCTGACCCAATTAAAATTTTCCCATGCGGATATTTTGATGGTGCTGCAGCAGATTATATTGGAGGATCAGGTTATGTGATTTATATCAATGATTATCATTTTTTCAGTTTTTCCATGGGCTGTGGTAGTAGCTCGAATACTAGAGCATAATTATTGGCTTGCTGGGCAATACTTAAAGTCTGCTATCTGATGGGTATTCCTATACAGCTGATTTATGGGGATTCTTTGGTTATTATCTCATGGCTAAACAGGAAATCTGCACTTGATGTGCCTTCTCTGATGCACTGGTGTCACGACATTAGACTTATGCTTCAAAGGGCCCAGCCGGTGACCTTTAGACATACATATCGTGAGCATAACATGCAGGCAGATGAACTCTCAAAACAAGGAATGAAGATGGACATGGGCCTTGTCTCTTTCTCAGAATCTTTGGATGGATTGATTGTAAATCAAGGATTATTATATCTCTTTTAGATTAGCTGAATATCTCTTTTATTTCAGCATTGGTTCCTGCTATTGATTGATTACTTATTGCTGTTCCATGATGAGTCCTTCCTGCCAGCATGCATTGCTTTGATTTTGTATATCTGAAGTTCATCTTCGATATATCAGTATTTTTTGACCTGTATATCAGGGATGATGAGTAAATTCTGCTATGGTCAGACTTTCTCCTTTTGCTTTAGTTGCGGTTTTTATCTCTTAGTTGTTGTTGTTGGTATTGGGATCTGGGTCTACATTGCAGATTTGTATTTGATATATTTGCTGCTCTGTATTGATATCTACTTTAGTAGATGCATGGCATTGGGAACAGGAAATCATCTTTCTAATATTGTAAAAGATGTCTTTTGATTCATATGAATAACAAAGACTGGTATTTTTTCCTCTGAAAAAAAAACTACAACCCATTACATCACTTTTTATATTTTTTGAAAATGATATATTTTTATATAGGTAAGGAAATAGTATTAAGATACAAAATAGCAAGAGCAATGGAAATAGTATAATAATAACAAGAGAAATAGATAGAAAATGGATCTTATTGAAGATGATATTCTCTTGGTCATTAATGATCCTATAAGGAATAGTCAAATGCTTGTTGCTTATATCTCTATATTCCTTGCATTGATAACCCCATTTTTTTTTATGAATACAAGCCTATTTTTTATGCAACTGCATTTACAAGATTACAACCAAAGTGATTTCTTAGAGATTCAAGGGGATTTTGTCTAAATCCATCTCTTAAGAGCAATTTGCCTTCCTCGGAGATAGGTAGATCCATGATTCTGTAGGGGTGGCTCAAGAGGTTGTCCATACCATCGAGACCAAAAAGGTCCCTGCATTCATGGTTAAGGTTGACCTCTTTAAATCCTATGATCCAATCAACTGGTTATATCTTAGGCTCATTCTCCTGCGAGTTGGTTTTCAATTGCCTTTTGTCTATTGGATTATAGATTGTTGGAAAACTATGTCATTTGTTGTTCTTAGTAATGGTGTTGCACCACATTTTTTCATATCCCTGCTTTTTCATTTTTGTGGAGGAAGGGTTGAGTATAACCTTTGATTATGCTAAATGGGTTGGTTCATACAAAGGACTTCAAATGGGCACGCTCCTTCACATTTCCCATTTACTTTTTGTTGATGCCATCTAATTTTTCTATAATGCTAACAAGAGAGAGGTTCTTAAGTTGAAGGGAATCTTGCATTTTTTTGTTGAAGCTACATGGATGCTTATTAATGAAGGAAAGTCCTCCTTGTCATTTTTGAATGTACATGAAGAGATGGAGGTATGGCTCATAGGCCTTTTCCTTTACCCACCTATTTATTTCTCATCAAGTGTCAAATACATGGGGTTTATCCTCAAGCCCAATGACTATACAAAGAAAGATTGAAGTTGGCTTATTGATAAGCTAGAAAAAATACTGTCTTTCTGGTCTAACACTTGGCTATCTAGAGTGGGTAGATTGGTATTGACTAAAGTTGTCCTTGAGGCTATGTCTGTTTACTGGGTCTCATTATCTTATGTACTTGCTAGAATCCTCGATCAAATAAGAAGAATGTACTTCAAGTTTCTCTAGTCCAGAGCTAAGGATACTCATGCCTTCACTTGGGCTAGCTAGAATAAGATTTCCTGCCTAAATCCATCGAAGGCTGGGGCCTTAAGAGCATGGCGATATTTTCCAAGGCATTGGCTACCAAGGGGGTTTGGAATTTAATTCATGGATCTAGATTATGGTTCACCGTGGTTTCCAAGAAGTACATCGATCCCCTTTCTATGGTTGAGTGGATTAGGCTTAGGGATAAACAATCATCCAATATTTCTGTCATTTGGAGGGCTATCATACACTCTTTTTTATTGGTTGGAAATGGTATGGCTTGGAAGGTTGGTAGAGGAAATAAATCGGAGGATTAAGGGACATGAACCGTGGGTTGGATATGAGGGAAAACACATTCTTCCTCCTCATATGATTTAGCGGCTACAAGACAAGGATGTTTATCATCTCTCTCAGATTGTTGATCCTTTGGGAAATTCTCTTTTCTCACAGGGATGGAGATCTTAGCATGCAGATTAACATATTGTATCAACATTGTGCTTGATCTTCTGGATTTCACTGTGTTAGAGTTTAAACACAACCAAGATGGAAATCTGTTGAAAATATTGGGTTTCAAAATAACGATGGAAACACTTGGAAACATTACACATTGGATTTAGAGGAGTCCAATGTTAGAATTAGAGATAATGAGGACTCACATGTTTGGATTAGAAATCTGGAGGGTAGTTTTTCTAATCCAAAGATTGACTATAAGGTCCCAAGAGAGGAGTAACACCTCCAGCAATATCTTTGGTGTCACAAGGCCTTATGGAAGTTCAATTGTCCCATGAAGACATCTTTTTTTTATGGATCGTTCCCCAACAATAAGGTTCCCACATGGGATCACTTATAGAGGATTTTTTGGCCAGGTCCTAACATGTGTTCATTATGCAAACAAGAGGCATAATCTATAATGCACTTGATGATTGACTACCCTTTTACATAGGTAGCTGGGAGACAACTGAATAATCTTTATGGACTACAATTTGACTTGTTTGGTAGAGAGGTCATGACCTCATTAGAGAAATGGTTACTAGAGCATAAGTACATGAACTACAAGGCTTTGCCTTTGATAGTAGTGTGGGGAATCTGCTTTCCGTAAATGCTTCCATTTTTTAGAATTTGGAACCATCTCCTTTCAAATGCGCTACTATTGGCCTTTCAATTCTTTTACATTTCACATAGTGGTTGCAAATGAGGATGCTCAAAGGCATATATAGCCATAAGTCATTGACATAACTAGATCGTGGGCATATTTGATGGTGATGCCCAGGGGACCCCCTAGATTGGGGGGCCAAGAGGGATTCTATACATTTCTGAGGACCATTGGATTAAGTATGCTACTGATGTTGGGCACAATACAAATAATCGAGCTGAGTTGATAGCCCTTAAGCTTTTGTTGTAGCTTGTTATCAACCAAGGTATACAAAAATTTCAAATCATTGGGGACTCTCGACTGGTGATTGATTAGTTGAGGCTCAAAAGAGCTCCTACGAACATTAGATTTAGACCACTGTATGAAGAATTAATCACCATAGCTACCACTATACACCATATTTATTTATGTAACATTTATAGAGAGCAGAATCAGATGGCAGACCAGTTGTTGAAGGACAGACTCCAAGTAGGTCTAGGCCTATGGCACAAGTGGGTAAATAGCAGAGAGGGTCATGCTGAGATTGAACCAGGTCTTTTTTAATACTATTTTTCTCCACATAATTACAATTTAGAATAAAGTGAGCATGGAAAAGCACATGTCTGCTTTACATTGAAGATTGACATATTTGTTACATTTTTTTATTAGAATCTGCATACAATAACATTTTAACTTTATCTGTAGCAGTTTAGACACATCATGTATGATCTATAAACAATATGGACTATTTGTATAGATGAATTATCTAGACTTACTTTTTTGAGACTACCTTAGAGGCATAACAACTCAAGATGGCTTACAACCAATGTAGAAAATGTTTTTTATAAATAAATAGATATTGTGATGTATTTTTTGTTGAAAAAAAGAAGCAAATGGAGCACATCCAATTACAATAGTAATGGTGGTAATAGTAAAAAATTATCACAACAGCAATGTTATTTACTGGTCTAGTCTAGAATGAATATTAATATATGCTTGTGCTACTTATCTCTTCCAATTTTTCTACATAGTTTAGTTAAATTTGAGTTTTAGCATTGCAATTTAATGCAACACTATACTTGTGTGAACAAAAGGGGGGGTGGTAATACTTGTTCCTTCAAACTCACCATAATCAAAATTGGCCTTTTCAAAATGAAGCAACTTGACCATCTTCAAACTCACCATAATCAAAATTGGCCTTTTTAAAATGAAGCAACTTAACCATCTAATCAACTAAAATCATCCACATGAGGTCACAAAACAATTTTTAGTGTAAGTTAGGACTTTGGGGATAGGTACCAAAATAACTCCCTAGAGTTGTTCCCATTTGAAACATAGTAAGATGTCCCAGGGTACTCAAAATCCTTCATCAACAAGTGTGCAAAAACAAAGGCAAGGAGATGCCTTGAGAGGTCATATGCTTAGGGTCAAGGTCGATTGATTAAAGCGAGCCGACCTAGCTTGTTTTAGTCCTTTGGAGTCACTTGACTTTTGGAAGCTAAGAGTCATTTGTCTCCACTCGCTAAAGGTGGATTAATGGCCTAAACTATTATAGGATTATTCTAAATTAAATTTGATATTTTTTTGTACTAGGGGAATCAACAATTAGGGCATTGCTCGTACTTGCGTGACATAGGTTCGATTCTCGTCCGCTACCACTTACCCCTAGGTATACCTACACAACCCACAAGCATGAAGCACATGCTAATTGATGTTTAAACCTGTAATCTCTTTACAATATGTCATATCATTTCACTCATTTACCAATTGATTTGCTACCCTAAAAGCAATTAATAAATATAATTATTTGAAAACAGTATTTTATAAAATTTATAAAAATAATTAATAATAATAAAATAATTTTAAAATCACAATCCTATTAAAATAATTTTAAAAGGCACAATCCTATTAAAATAATTTAAAAAAATAATTTTAAAAGGCACAATCCTATTAAAATAATTTAAAAAAATAATTAAAAAAAAAATAATTTTAAAGTCACAATCCTATTAAACACTATATTGATATGTGAGACCCTACCCTTCCTTAAATTTGAACTTATAATTTCCTTCCAACAAAAAATATTTTCCGAGCCATGCAAAATTCCACCTCTAAACCCCACTTTTAATTAAAAAAACATAATAAAACAACCTAACCCATGATTCACTAATAATATTTAATTTTTTTTGCATTGCATAGTAAATTGTAATTGCCATTTCTTTCACAAGCTCCTAACCATCTAACCATCTCGTGGATTGCCTTTCGCCAATTCAACCACATGCTGACACGTTCGAGAGAAAGTGGATTTTGAAAATTTTAAATCTTTAATTTTGCCTCTGAATATTATAGTAATGTTGAGAGAAAGCGTAGAGGCATGAGTGCTTGACTTTGTCACTAAAGTGGTTTTCACTCTCATTTTCATTAATATTTTATTGCATTAATTACAATTTTCAAGGCAACACTCTTTGACTTTTAGGAACAAAAGGAGAAGGACGCATGCTCATAAACGACATTTCCTGAAGGAGATGGTTGGAATCATTTTCTCAAGGTGATTGTTGTAATCACTTTTTCCAAGGTTTTATGTGTAATCAGATTTTCCATAATTTTATGTGAATAAAAATATTCAAATGTGATTGAAAAAGTTGTGAATTATAACAATAATTATTAATCTCAATTTTGATTGTAGAAATGGATTCAACACCTTTAAAAACCCTTGGGGCACCCAAAATTTCAAAACTAGGAATTGTTGGATTTTTTAAAATTTTGAAAAATCAGCTTATTCCAACCCAAATTGTAGAATTTTTTGACTATACATTTTATGCATATTAAATCATAAAAATTATTTAAATAAACAAACCCTTTTAAAATTGAAAGAATTAAAATTGGTCAAAATTTATGATAACACTGTTGTCAAAATGTTTTTCGAGAAGAAAAAGTGCAGTTCCTTGATATTCCAGAGAAATGTAACAATTATGTATTCATGATACAAGCGTATCGTTGTCTACCAAACTACTACAAAAAAGAGGTCCGCAAATGTACATAAAACATAGTTTCTCGGCCAAATAAAAAAGTTAATCCTGTAACCAAAGCACTAAGAAGGATACTGATACCCCCAAAATCCCAAAAGTGCCAGTAATCTCAGCCAAATCCATTCAGTACAGTCCCAGGGGAGCACATAATGAGCGTTGATGACATATCCAAGGAAGCACTGTGGGGAAGATGAAAAAAAACTCCCCCCAAAGGAGGCTCAAGTAATCAAAATTCCAAGTAACTGCTCAACAAGGGAACCAAGAAAGAAATACCAAAGGCATAACCAAAACTCAAATCTTTTCCAAAAAAGATGAGTATGCTACTCAAATACTGCGAGGAGCTCTTAGAGCTCTTCAAAAGAGCTGTAAGGTGCCACCCCCAATAGCCTCTCCTTCCCAAAATTCAGTGAAGGAGAGAAGACCTGTCTCAAGAGATAGTGCTTCCTTTGATAAACCATCAACATTCATATTGTTCTCCCTATAGACATGTTGAAAGTTTAGAGAGAGAAAAGAGGCCTTAGCTTTGGAAATACGGGTACACCAATGTTCCAAATCCAGTACAGCAAGGATAGCCACATAATTTTCCTAGTTTATGATGAGCAAAGAATCCCCAAATACAGAAATTACAGGAAGTCCAATAGAGGCCGAAAAAACCAACAGAGACCATAGTGCTATCAGTTCGGCTCTCGTATTAGTGCTTGCCCCACAACCCATTTTAACATGAAAGAAATGTGTGTGACTGATAAGGAAAGTAAAACCTGCACCCCCAATACTAGATGCAACAATACCATCGAAGAACCCAGTTGGATAAGAGACTGAAGGAGCTGGTCCTATAACTCGGTGAATCATTTTTGTGCAAGCTGTAGGGTAGGATTTTACGAGATGTAGTATCCTTAAGCAAACATATTCTATATTAGGTTCACGGTCTTAAAAAATGCCATAGTTTCGGGTCCTCCAAATATTCAAGATAGAGAAGAAAGGCAAGAAAAGTAGGACATGGACATGTTCAGTCCAAAAATTTAAATTGTCTAATAATGAAGAATCCTTCCATAAAATATCCATCTTGAAAAGAGAAGCAAGGGTGGCTCTTGTAGCCCGAGCAAAAGAGCAAGTAACAAATAAATGATCCACCGATTCATTATCCAACTTGCATAAACAACATCGGTTTGGACCGATCCATCCCCTTTTTTTTTCAAATTCTCCCAAGTACTAATGCGATTCTCTACACATAACCAGCTAAAGCATTTTAGTTTGAGTGGTATGTGCTAGTGCCATAGTAGTTTGTATTTCCAACTGATTAATTTCTCAGAGTTTGTTGATACTTTAAGATCATATGCCAAATTTGCAGAGACTTCACCACTTTCTGTATTATGCATCCAAATAAGACTATCTTTTTGATCAGAGAGTCTGATGCCCCCATGAGATAGGCCACTAATATATCGAGACCATTCCTCCTTCCATACACGGTCGATGTCCAGATCCACCATAGGCAACCAGTAAGAAGAGGAAATGGTACCCTCACTTGTATTGTGAGCCCGATTGAGGGTAATGATGCCATAATCATTCAAGTAAGCTATACGATCACAAGATATAAGATATGTCAATTTAAATCCCGTAATAGGATCAATGTCCAACTTAATTGATCACCATCTCCAACTCTCCAACCCAACATTCTACCAATCTAAGAGAGAACCCGAATGAAGCCATTCCAAAAATGTGAGGTATTCTGCACAGAGAACAAATGCCGATGAAGCCATCTTTCTATGGGATTTTTTTTAGATACTTGGCTTGAATCACCTGGTTCCAAAGACCTTTACTCATAAGGACAGTCCACATGCTCTTAAGCCTGAGCGAGATGCTGAACCACTCCAAATTTTTTATATTCCATCCCCCAAGAGTGAAAGTTCTAGAGAGATATTTCCAGTCGACTAAATGCATCTTGTGTTTGTTTACAGTGCCTCCCCATAGGAAAGTAAAGATACATTGCCTCAGTCTTCTCAAGAAAGAATTAGGAATCCCTTCCAAAGAGAACCAATAGACCAGGATACCAGTCAAGACCGACATGATGAGGATTAATCTGCCCCCCAAAGATAAGAATCTGTACGTCTAATTACTGAGCCATTTCTCATTTTATTATTATTATTATAATTCATCGCCAATCATTCAATCCATAGCTCAAAGGTTTAAGCCAATAACCCAAATATTTAAAGACAGAGTCAATTTGTTCCACATTATATGGAAGGATAGTACTGATGCTATTGCTAACGTCCTCTTTCAAGTTATTTTTGAGAAAGGAGGACTTTTGTAGACTAATACTCATCCCCGAAGCCAAGCAAAAGAGATCAAATTCTACTTTATATGCTTGCCATTCCTCCAAGGTACCATTTCCAAATAGTACAACGTCATCCACAAAGAGTAAGTGAGTTAAGGCTAATTAAAGCAATAATCAAATACCGTGAATTTTCCCAATTCGATTTGCTTCCCCGATAAAGCAACTCTGCCCTTCTATCACCATCACAAAGTGAAGAGGTGACAATGAACACCCCGGTCTTATACCCCTCGACAAAACAGCGCGGAGGAGATAACTGCATAAAATGTTAATGAAAACCCCTTACCATGGTAAATTAAGACAGTGTTGCAAACGCAATATAGTTTTTGTTGTTATAAAAACATCAAAACATATAGAATTAAATA
>LPNX011017715.1:0-57066 GCA_001517045.1 Pseudotsuga menziesii | reverse complement strand
TATTTTTAAACTATGGATACATCATAACCTTGATAACCACTATAAAGTAGAATATATCCTAAAAATTTAACCACCAGTACTTATAATATATCTTCAGTTTTTTTATTTNTTAGTATAGCCCAAGAAGCTTTCCATTCGATAAGACAAAGAAAATACCCTTGTGTTGTGATGAAAATTGACCTAGAAAAGGCCTATGACAAGTGTAACATCATGTATGTTCGATTATTACTTATCCATATAGGGGTTTAGGTTTCAATGGTGAACTAGATAATGCACTGCATCAAGAAATTCTAATAAATGGTGTACCANGGCTAACTAATATGAAACCGTCCAATGGTGATTTTATAAAATAGAAATGTGTACATTTTTCATTTAATTTTATTTTTTATTCGTAGTTGTTAAGATTTTTAGGATATACATATTGGTCACGTTGTCAATTTACATTAAAACAAATTACTAAAATATAAAAATATATTAATAATTTTTTTGTTTCTAAAATAAATAATGTCTTTTCAGGTCATTTTTTATTTTTAACTATTCAATTTTGATATAATTTTTTCAAAATGAAAAATTACATAAATTATATAAGTGCATTTCTTACTTTTTCATAAATGTTTTATAAATATTTAAAATTTTATTAGATTTTTATAAAAAAAAATTCCATCAAATAAATACTCATATTATTATTTTATCCATTATTATTATTATTAACAAGTATAATATAAACATAAACTTAATATTTAATATAAATATAAACTTAATATTTCATTTAAATATACATAATTATAGATGAACACTCAATAGTAATGAGAATGAATAAAGATTTTCTTTATCAACTAGCAACAACCATATTATTAAGATTAATATGTTTAAAATAAGAATGAGAATGAATAAAGATTTTCTTTAACAACTAGCAACAACCATATTATTAATATTAATATGTTTAAAATAAGGGGAGAGTTATATATTTAACATATTGATAATGTTTTTTACTAAAGAATCTGTTAATTACTTGTATCTAATAGTTATGCTAATATAATAACCACTTAATTTATTGTTGCTAAGTTCATAATTGAAGTTAGGCTCATAGTGGTATCATCATTGGAGTTAAACAAATAGTTGTATCTAATAGCTAAATGGACTTTGAGTGTCACATAAGCTGCACATTACCTAAGTAATTGTTCTTGGTGCACGGTTTCACTGAAATCAAGGCCAACTTTTCACGCTAAGAGATGAAGTCCAGAGTCTAACTTTAATTTAATATTTGATATTTGTATCACTATTGGAATAATTTAATAGTTATCCAATATAATGGGGATTAGAGTTAAAGTTAAGCTAATACTTGTAGGAGCATTGGAGTTAATCTAAAATAACAATTGTACAATAATTGGAGTGAAGCTAATAGTTGTATCTAATAGTTAATTTAAAAGTTAATATATTGGCAATTGCAATTCAATTAAAAGTAAGTTAAGCTAATAGTTGCATCATCTTATATTTAAGTTAATAATTGAATAGTTGTACCTAATAATCAAATAGTTGAAAGTGAAGTTTGTTTTTTCCAACTATCATGAATTGTACTTATCAGATGTTAACTAAATTATTTTTAATTTTTTTGAAAATTTTAATTATGAGTTAGACTAACCTCCTTTAAAAAGAATGGAAAACCTAATTATATCTATAGTGAAAACCTAAACATGTAATATGAATTGTATATTAGCTAGATGCCCAACTATTAGATGCTAGAGTTTATTAGGTGTTTGGAAGAGTTTATTAGGAGTTCTACTCTTACATGAGTGCACATTAGCTAGACTCCTAGATGCCAAATGAAATTGGACTAAGCATTAAGTGATTAGAGTTAAAGTTAAGCTAATAGTTGCAGAATCATGGGAGTTAAGCTAATAGTAATAGTTATCCAATATAATTGTGATTATAAAAGTTGAAATTGAGCAAATAGTTCTAGAATCATTGGAGTTAAGCTAATAATTTTATCTAATAATATATGGAGTTTTTTTGGACAACCTTGGCTTTAAATCCTTACAACAATAAAGCATAACAAAGAAAGGAAAAATTGAGACATGGATTCAAGAGACAAGGGACACTAGTAAAAATTTATGACCTTAAGAAGAGAAAATTTATGGCCTTAAGAAGAGAAAACATGAGTTTTACATTAACGTTATGTTAGTCTAAAATTATGTGCACATTATTTACAAAATGTACGTTTGTTCTTTATAACACATGTGCATTTTACTTTGGAAGCGTTGAGCCTATGTGAGATCGAAAATGGATGTACATTGTAATTTGTTTTTGTATGAACTTATTAGTCGTTATCAAGCAACAGGGACTATAGAATTTGCGGTCTATTTAGGATGTGTTTTCAAAACAAATCTTTGTTAACATAATTGTTATTGTAAAAAAAAAAAAAATTACTATGCACATTCTAATTGTGATGAGAATCTACAGGCATAAAATTCCATTTGTTATTTGTAAAGAAAATAATTCTATTTGTTATTTGCAAAGAAAATAATTTAAAGTTCAAAAAATAATATATAATATATGTTTTACTAATCTCATCCCAATTGTGATGAAAATCTTAATACCATTTGTTATTTGTAAAGAAAATAATTTAAAATTAAATGTAATCTTTGTTTTTACTAATCAATACAGAGGTAGGACACCCAAGATCCACTACCTAGCATTTTCCTCACATTTATCTCAGCATGGAGAGAAGGGTCAAGGATTTGTTATGGATTGAAATGGTTTGCCACTGATAAATATATTCAAGTCAAGACAAATGACCAGTGTCACCTTAGTCACTTATCCTTAATTGCTTTGGAAGTTGAAACCTCCAAAGGGAGAGTCCTATTATGCTCCTACTAAGAGACTAAACACCAAAGATACTCCTGGCATATACGTGTTAGCAACCATTGCCTAATAGAGTCTAGAACAAATAAAGTAGTCTATGAGTAATAAAGAGATATAATATGTAGTTATTAGTAAAATATACTAATTCATTATCACAAAGTAAGTGTTATTTGAATCAAATGTAACAAGCATAGTTCAAGTATTACAATATAAATATGAATGTTTATATTATCATCATGGATTAGGTGATATTAATAACAAAATAACAAGTAACATGCAAATAATAATTTGAATATGCAAACAACAAGATGATAAATAACTCAAATAATTAATAACAAATAACTATTAATATAACTAAATATCCAATATTATAAGATAAAAAAGTAAATAACTTAAAATATCAACAACTAAACAATAATAAACTAGCAATAAACCAAATATCATATAAGTGAGGATATAAATAAATTAAACTTCATAAAACATTAATAAATATCCACACTGTCGCAACTAAACCAAACACAAGTCAAAATTCTTAAATTACTATGCAAATTAAAATACTATTCATATATTTAATTCACCTAAGTAAAAAGTATTAACGGGTTGGATAATATGAATCTTAGTTTAAGAAAATAAACAATTACGTTAACCCTCGCGGATTGATTGAAGGACGGGGGAGATGCTAAGTCGTCGTGATGGTTGGATGATAGAGAGTGAATTAAGAGAGCCATCCTGAACAAACATGTACGTTCGGTTTATCCAACGGATCAACAGCGAAGTTAATGGTTGACTTCGCTGTTGACCCGTTGGATGGACCGAACGTACATGTTTTTTAAGCTCAGATAATTAGGAGAGGCCGTTGTAGCAGATCCTGGAGGAGAGGGAGGTTGCTGCGTGGACTGGAGCCAATTAGTAGCTGGAAGCGAAGGTATGGAGGAGGGATACTAGTGTATCATAGTGACAGGAGGAGTAATAATTCCTTACTTTGTTTTTTACTCTTTGAATGGAGGGAATCTGCAATCAAGATAAGCTCAGGGACGGAGACATGGCTGCCATGAATATGGAAGAAAACCATAGCATGGATGTTACTGCAGCAATCCACAAAAGAGGTGGGTACAACCTGGCAGTTAGAAAAAGCTATGCCAGTAGAGGATTCAAGGCGACAACTAGCAATGTGGAGAAGGGAGGAATAGGATTAAGTGTATTGATAAAAGATTCCTTGATACCAGTCTATAAAAAAAAGTTCATCATCTAACCAGATACAAGTATAACAAAACCGAAAAATTTATATACATTTTTAAAATATATATATCTTCTCATAAAAGTGTTTCATACACAATGAAGACATGCACACTTCCATAAAATAAAATAAACCAGCCTTCATTATTTGCAAAGAGTAATCAATTGTTCATATGTGCTGATATTACTAATAAAAATAGATAGACAGGAAAATACACTAATAATCTATAACAATCTATAGCAGGAACAGACTCTAATAAATTAGCATGAACAGGAACAAACTCAAAATAATTTGATAAAAGCAGTAGCAGGAATAGATTCTAATAATCTATATTAGTCATGTAAAGCCCATATGATGCATCTGCTTGCTTACAAGGTATCACAAACTGTCGGCGCAAAGGAGAGCACGTTATTGCCATTGTCGTAGAGTATTTGGTAATTCTGCTATTGATAATTACCAAATATGGAGGTGTAAGAACTCGGTAGCATTGCAAGGCAGATTACGCCACTCATGTCATCAGAGTATATGTAGTTCTCTTTCGGCAAATCATAATCTGCTCCCTTGAAGTAGAAAGTTATAGTCGGAAAGTCTGCACTGGAAGAGTCAGATTGTTGAGGCCTATAACAAAGATCCAGTCCAACATCATTCGCATAGGACTGTGGGAGATTGATGGATGAGTTCAAGGCTTCTTTCAAAACATCATATGCATCAGATTGCAGAAATGTCACAGCCATTCCAGGGTCTATGATAACTCCACCACTGCCATCTGATTGAAGATCAAAAGTAGCAGCAGGGATGTTCAATAATTGACCGCCAACGCTGATTCCTTCCAATGAAAGATAATAGAAAGTTGGAGACAGGGCGCTCGTAATGAAAGGAGTCAAACGGACAGTTGTGGGATTCAAGGAAGCAGTGTGACCTATAAACAAAGGGATGAATCTAGAAGGAGAATCAGTTGCAGACACGAGACAGTAAGAAAACTTATTAGCTCCCAATGGGCTAAGCTGCGAAATCAAAGATAAGGGGCCTCGTTCGAAGCCTACTATTCCATCACCTCCACCGAAATTCCCTTGATTGTCCTGGCCACATCCAAAAACAAAATGGTGAATTGACCCAGAAGAAAGGGTAAAGCTCTCGGATGAAAGCATTCCCATAGTGGAGGAGGCGTCACTGTAAGTATATGTGTATTGGCACATTGCACCAGCACAACTATAAGAATCAAGGGCATAGCACTCAGAACTTTTGCATTTGATCATATTGTAACTGGAGGACAGAGAAGGATCATAGATTGGGGTTGACTGACCATAGCAATCATTGCAGGGCTGGCACTGTGTCCATATCAGGTCACTGCCGGTGTCCAGAATTGCAGAAAAGGATAAAGATGGGCTACCAATTGCTATAGTCATCATAAATTCTCCCTGTCCTCTAGTTACGGACTCCCCAATTTGTTTCAGTTTTTCAGCGGATCGATAAGCCTTTGGAACTATAGACATCTGGGGCCTTTCAAGTCTCTCTCGACTGCGTTGGACTGCTCGTGCAAAGCGTTTAGTGGATGTAATATTGCCTGGAAAGACTGTGGAAAGCGTTGAATCTCTATGCATAAGATCTATTCTCAATCCAAGGGGTTCATGCACAGGCGTTGAAAACTTGGACACATACATCCTGCATTGCAGAACAGCTGGCTGCGATGGTACCACTTGCTATAACAGATGGCAATGGGATATAATTTTTATTTTTTTAATTTTATTATTATGATGTCATGTTGCCACATGTCAACTCAAATCCAGATACCAAATTCCAAAGTTTACATCATCTTCTATCCACCAATCAGCTGTTTACAAAAATAGTTTTTTAACAAAATTAAAAAAAATATTTTACAAATGCCTAAGTCATACTTTGCAAAACAGATTTTAATTCTTTATACCTGCCTCAAAAGACACCAACTAATACAAAAGTCAAAAGAGTTTGACTTGCAATCGATTACAATATACCTGCTGAGGCAGGTATAATAACAGTAATTGTATAGGTGAAGTCTTTGTCTTTAATGTGGTCTTTGTCTTTAATGTGTTTGAAAATGTCGTAGACGCTAAGTATTATTAATAATACTAAATATTATTAGTTTGTATAAAAAATAAAATTAAAACATAATTCACTCGTGATTTTTTTTTTTTACATTTAATTCAATGTCATAAGATTTCATTTAGTAAATTAAGAGGCATGGTATTTTCATTCTTAATAACTTTTTTTTATATAAAACAGAGTTCAAATATTTTAGAAAAAAACATATATATGAGAGAAGATCACTTTAATATTTGTTTTAATAATATATAATCCATTTGAAAAAGAGCACTTCATTATTTTTTCAATAATGTATGCCATGAACCTATTAAATTTATTTCAATATATATTATTATATTGAATTAATACGTTGCAATGAATCTTTTTAAACTAGAAACATATAACATGGTTCATATGTTGCAATGGATCTCTTTAAACTAAAACCTATAACATGGTTTATATGTTACAATGAATATATTTAAATTGAAACCTATAACATGGTTAGAAAATATATCATACAAAATTAAACATTTCAATATCCAAAACTCAAGGGATGAGGAAGGTAAATAACACAATGAAGCTGGCTGGAAATGACCATAATTTGGAAATTTTTATATCAAAAATATATAATTGTTAAAATGCTAGAAATTGGAGCAAAATGAGGCCATTAAAGTTTTTAACAAAAGTCTAAACACTTTTTTTTTGCTATAAAAGAGGAGAAAAAATGAACCTTGTATTATGAGAATTACGCAATGACACTACAAGTTGAAACTACATAAGTTCAAAATGTCAAAAAGGATAACTTTGTTGAGCTGAGCTAACGCACAAATTTCTTCCTCAGAGAATAAAAGGGATCCCAAGTCTACAAACTATCTCCAAAATCTAAAATTATGAAGTGTTACAAAATGACCAAGCAAAAATATACAAATTACATAAGTTCAAAATGTCAAAAGGATAACTTTGTTGAGCTGAGCTAACGCACAAATTTCTTCATCAGAGAATAAAAGGGATCCTAAGTCTACAAACTATCTCCAAAATCTAAAATTATGAAGTGTTACAAAATGACCAAGCAAAAATATACAAATCAAAACCATAAATAAAAACTAGTTTGAACTATTTTTTTGCCCACTATGGGCTTCTTATAGAAACATTATCCATATCCAAACTGTGCTCCTCATGAACCTACGATTGGTTTAAATATGTTATAGTAGTTTGGTGGATCGTTTATTCCTCAACTAATTTCCTTGACTTAATCAATGGAGACATTATGGGACCAATCAATAATGGAGAGCCTTGCATTAACCCCATAACTATATTAACATTCATTTTTGAAATGCTTGCTAGTTTAACACATTTCAAGCTCTGCTCATAGAATTTTGCTTCCATTATTCCTTGTTTGATCTCTTGTTTCTCTATGTGTATACTAAGATACTCTGGCTTGTTTGTTGGGTATGTTATATTATTTGCATGTCAATCGATGGTTGAAATTGACATCCGACTTGTTAAAAATTCAACTGGAATTCAAGTTGACAGACGGTGGCAGTCTAGTCGACTGGCCAACTAGAATAGCCGATTGGTCGACGAGAAGATGATGAGCATAAAGAAGGAAGGAATTCAACGAACCTTTGGACAATGAGAAGCTCGACTAGAGGTTGACTAAGGTTTAATCAGTTAAGTCAACTATAAAAAAATAACTAAAATTTGTTAGGAAGTTATGGATATCCATTGATGAAGTAGTTAACTGTAACTAATTCGGTTTTAATGAATTATAGTATTGCATCTATAATAAGATGTGATGGAAAGATGAAAAGTGACATGACAATATAGTATAACGCAATACTTGTGTGAGGTGATAAGTAGAGTATAATGAATTCATGCTTGAGCTATTGCGATCTAGTAATTCGTTGTTGTAAACACTAGTTGAGAGTTGTTAATAAATGAGTAGAAAACCTCATTGGTTTGTTGGTTTTTCCCTATAAAGGGTTTTCTAGGATAAATTTCTTTGTTATGTAATTGTGTTTGTGCCATTATTTAATTCTGTTATATCTATCTGTTAGACTAATTATGCATCATCACTATAAGAGGTATTGCAATACTTTACATGGTATCAGAGCTATATTTGGCTTAAAGGGAACACCCTTGTTACTAAGGGTTTTTTAGTTTGATACTAGATCTGGTGAATACCTATTCCTAGTGGGATTTCTAGAACATCGACTCTTAGAATGACCAACAATTCACAAATAGAAATTGAAAAGTTTAATGGACTCATTTTAAGCTTTGGAAGCTCAAAATAGCGAATCTCCTTGTAGATCAAGAGTAGTGGATAGTTTTCATCCTTAGAACAACCCTGATAGGTATGTTGTTAGAATATTGGCAGAAACTCAACAATAAAGTAAGGAGTACAATCCGACATTGTTTACAGATTTTGTATTACTGAATGTCTTAGGAGAAGACACTGCAAAGAAACTATGGGATAAGTTGGGGAACTTGTACAAGTTGAAATCTCTGGTTGAGAAGTTGTTTCTTTGGAAGAAGTTATATCTTTTGAGGATAAATGAGGGTGACTCAGTAACAGAGCACCTGGATATGTTCAACACTATTTTCATTTAATTGTTGTCTGTGGATATCAAAATCACTAAGGAGGAGAAATGTATCAGTCTATTATATTCTTTTCTAAACTCATGGGATTGTTAGGTCTTATCTATTAGAAGCAATAATACCGCATTGGATATCAACGATGTGGTTGCATCTTTGTTGTCAGAATAGACGAGGTAGAATAACATGAAAGGTTTGACACACAATGACTTGATTGTAGGAGGTCAACCAGTAAACATAGGAAAATATAAAAGCTTTAATAGAAAATCAAATTCAAGAGGTAGATCTAAATCCCCTGGACTGACGACGATAAAATTTTGGCAATGTGGTAAAGTTAGGAATTATAATAGAGATTGTAAGTCGATGTGTTTCGATAAGAACAAAGGATTCGAGGAACCACAGTTGACTGAAAGTAATCCTTTGACTAAAGAAAAAGGAAATGTGTATTTGGCCTCGATAAGTACACAGTCAAATAATGACTCTTGGTTAATTGAATTTTGTGAATTGTAACATATGACACCAGATAGAGAGTGGTTTTGTAAATATGAATGTGGTGAGGTTATTATAGGATATGATTCACCAACCAGGATTATCAGATAAGGTAAAGTTTGTTTGATACTAAGAGATGGAAGGATAGGAACTCTTCCATGGGTGTTGCATATTCCAGGTTTGGATCTAAACCTAATATCCATCAATAAGATGGGAATTGCAGGTGAGAAGTTTGTATTTGAGAAAGATTAGTGTAAAATGGTTTGAGGAGAAATGGTATGGATGAGAGGAGTTTGAACTAGAACACTATACAAGCTATTGGGAACAACATGTACCAATGGATGTGCAAATACAATCTTTCATGAACTTGTTGACTTGACCATGTTGTGGCCTCAACGAATGGGTGGAATTGTTGATAAAGATATTCATGCTATGCACATCAAAGGTATGGTCGAAGGTATCCCTGATTGTTCCTTAGATGTAGAATTATGTGAACATTGTATTTATGGTAAACATAATCGTGTAAGATTCCCATTTAGGGCCACACGGGCTAAGAAAATACTATATTTAATACATAGTGATGCGTTTGGACCAGTGTCATGTCCCCTCCCCTCATTCCGATGATGGAGAGGACGTAACCAACTCACTGCTGCTGCTATCGAATGGGAAACCTAGCCCCATAACATATAAAATAAATTGCATTGAAGTAAATACAGACACATGCACATGTATAATTCATTAAACAACGGAAGAAAATACATTCATTCACATTCAAGCATTCAATATGTTCATGATAATTTACAAAAAAAATACAGTTGCAGAGTTAAATACAAGAAATACTTATCTTGAGAATAAGCTTCCCCGCAACTAGCCATGTCGCTACAATGTTCCACCCAACCATAGGCCAGTGTGCTCATCAATATCTCAGCATCACTGCCACGCCCGACCTGGGCATGATTTCCACAAGGAACTAGGGAACAACAGACTTACACAAAGCAAGACCATACATCCACAGTCAAGCCAACACATAGTTGGGTTTCACAGACTGTCCAGCCAAGCAGATAAATAATTGGGTTTCACAGGATATTAAGTTAACAAGCCAATAACATAGGGGTTCCTTGGACTTTCTCATCCAAGACAAAATTTATATCAAACAAATAAACAACTAATTAACAGATGGGTTTCTTGGACTTACTCAGCCAAGCCAACACAAAGATGCACTTCATAGCCAAATACAAGTTCTGGGATTTTAGAAAAACGTTTGGAAACCACAAACAGAAACAATAGGTGAGAGAAATAACCCTGGGGAGCAAATCGATGTTCAGGAAACACTCATGGACATTAGAAGAGAAAAAAATACCAGCATCCACACCCAAATCGTGAATCCCAAAATCAGAAAATGGCTATGGGAATTTTAGGAGAAAATCCTTCCTCAACAAACACCCAAAACATGAATCTTGGCTGCAAATTCACTCAACAACACAAAATGACTTCCCAGCCATGGAGAAAAATGGGAAAATGACAGAAGCACGTGAGGAAAATCCCCGCTTTCTCACAGGGACAAAAACGACCTCTTCAAACCCCAAAATCCTGGTTCCCTTCTTCCCATTCGTCCAACAACATTGAAAATGATTTTTCCCAGCTGTGGGATGAGGAAACATCCACAAAAATGTAAAGGGAAGAGCCCAAGAGCTTCAACTATGTGAGAGAGCAAAACGTATGGGTGAATCATGGAATGGGAATGCATTTCCAACCATTTACTTTCCCAAGAAGTCAAAAACATGTTTTTCGAAAATGGGTGGCTTCCCAAATTCGAATTTGACTCCCATACTCTTCCCATCCCCATGCATTAACTTCCTCAACCAATTTCTAAATGACTGGGCACAAAAGGAAAAAATGGGTAGTTGACAGCTTTATGGGTTTTCCCTTTGACATTTGGCTTTTCTCCATTGGCTCAAGGGTTTGAATACCCCCCCTCCCTATTCCTTGTGAAATCATGCTCCCATCTCTTTAATGTTGCAGCGCATAGCTAGTTGTGGTATTTTTATTTTGCATTTTTACATGATGTCTCAAAACATATTGTGCCTGGCTAGCACATAATCCATCGTCATCGATTTTAATTGCCGATACATAAGACTCTAAATTGATGGTGGGGCCTTTTCCTTGAGCTCCACACCATGATCAAATAAAAATATTTACATCATGTGCAATTCAATACCATGGGGTCGAAACTGGGGCACACATTCCCCTCCCCCTTGGGGTAAAAAACGGGGTGTTACAACTAGTACCGATCCCATCACTAGAGGGATCCAAATATTATGTATCTTTCTTATATGATTTATCTAGAATGACACGGTTGTTTTTTCTGAGGAAGATATCTAAGGTTTTTGAAAATTTCCAAGAGTTCAAAGATATTGTAGAAAATAAGATTAGCAAAAAGATCAAGGTGCTAAGAACTAATAACAGAGGAGAATTCTATAGTAATATGTTTAACTAGTTTTGTTTACAACATGGTATAACCCGAGTAAACACAAATCATACACACATCAATAGAATAGAGTTGCTAAAAGATTGAATTGAACGGTGATGGAGAAAGCAAGGATCATGCTTAAAGGTGCAGGTATCACACAAGAATTCTAGGCAGAGGTAATTAACACATCATGTTACCTAGTGGATAAGCTGTTGTTGACGAATCTGGTCGAAAAGACTCTATATGAGGCATGTGATAGGGAAAACCCCTCTCTCACACATCTTAGAGTCTTTGGGTTTGATGCCTTTATGCATGTCACAAAGGAGAAAATAAGAAAACTTGATATAAAGTATGAGGAGAAATTCATCTTCATTGGGTACAAAGATGGAGTGAAAGGGTATAAGCTATGGAATATGATTGCATAGAAGTTGTAGGTACTTATAGAATTGAAGAGTATAAAAGAGAAAATGAACTAGAAAATATAGAGTTATAATGGAATGAATAAAGTCATGATTCAAATGAGTCGACTAAATCTGACAAAGAGGTGGAACAATAAACTACGATGGTCAGGAGGTTTACTTGGAAAAATAAACAAACTAAAGGTATAGTCCATGATATTTCAGCTTTGATTTTGCATTAACTTCCATAGAAGAGGATCCCATGTCAGTAAAGGAAGTGATTGACTCAATAAAGGGTAAAATCTACAAAAAGGCCATGGAAGAAGAAATGGAGTCCTTACAGAAGAATGATATTTTGGATCTGGTCGCATTACCAAACAGAAGGAAACCTATCGGTGGTAAGTGGGTATTCAAGAAAAAGTTGAAAGCAATAGTTGAGGTCGAGAAGTACAAGGCTTGACTAGTAGTTAAGGGATATTCCCAAGTTGAGGGAGTCAAATTTGGTGAGATATTATCTCTTGTTTCAAAGCTAACTTCCATTAGGGTACTAATGTCTTTAGATACATCATCTGATATTGAAACATAATAGATGGATGTGAAGACAACATTTCTTCATGGTGATATTGGAGAATTTATATGAAACATCCTAAAGGATTCATAGTGAAAGGGAAGAAGGACATGGTATGCAAGCTCAAGAATTCCCTCTATGGTTTAAAGAAATCACCTAGGATGCAGTACCAGAAGTTTGATATGTATATCAAGTATCTAGGTTTTATGAGAATTCAGTCCAATCACTGTGTGTATATAAATAAAGTTGGAGGTCATTTTATATATGTAATTATGTATGTCCTTTATACATAGTTGGTAAAAAATAACATGGATTTGATTAAGGAGATGAAACTATAGCTGTCCTCCAAGTTTAACATGAAGAATCTCAGTGTATCTCATACTACAAGGAGAACACCCTATAGCGGAGGTTATAGCTGAAGCCCCTAAAAAAATAGCACAAATATCTGTTTATGGAAGAGGCGAGCAAGAAGAGGTTTCGACGGAGGTTTTTAATTGGTGTTTTTGTAAACATAAAATGCACCAGTGTAGTTCAAGTGTGGATGCATCGATGAAAAGAAAAAATCACCACACTAATCACGGAAATTCCCTTCCGATGTGGGAATTTTTTTTTTTTATATTTAAATAAATGGAAATAGCATTGCATTAAACACATGATACACCCTGGTGTGTACATACATTGAATGCCCTATCGCTAACAAAGAAAACATATGGTAAGCATAATATAATTATAAAAAATTAAAAAAAACATAACCAATGCTCTAGATGCCAACAAAAGCACCTATGCATATGTACATTTAATACACCATAGTTGGCCCAAAAAACATATCCCAAGAATAATATATTAAAAAAATAAAAACCATAAACAGTGTGCTAGATACCAACAAAAGCACTGATTTGTTTTGTGTATTACAAAAATGAATCGAGTAAAATTGAAAAATGTCACGTAAACAATTTTAATATTTTTCAACTAATACAATGTGTTTAGATATACATAAAACATCGATGTGTAAACCAAGATAGAGCATTGTTGCGTTAAAGATAGAAGTGCATAGGATTAGAGATAAGTTAAAAATTATTTATGTTTTTATTTAAAATGACATGGCCACCTTTTTATATATTTTTCTATAATATAATGGTGCATTTGTATTACACAAAAGCATCGGTATGCCCCATAACAAAATTCCTCGGTGCGTACAACTATCGTGCACACCGAAGCAAGGTTTAATAAAAAAATTACCTATCGAACTATTCATTTTTACCATTCCACAGTGCTCTTGAGCTCTCAAGCATCGGTGCCACCTTTTCCTCCATAAAGTTCCCTACCATCAGTGCTCTTGTTACGTGCATTTCTCCCTTCCATTGTCGGTATGTTCTCCCTAACCTATTGGCATTGATATGGCTGAGGCCAGGTTGGAAAGTCAGGTTATTGAGCTACCAAGAATCGACATGCGATGCAGACCCCCTGTTAGAGACATGAAACATTTGACGGACCAGTTGTCTACATTTATGGCTGAGTAGGGAGCCCACCTTATACCAATTCAGAATATGATACAAGACCCCAAGCTTGTGTATATGTGGAGGGACCTTCCTAGTGATATGATTCTTCTTACGGGTCATATCATTAGAGATACTATCCTTATAGAAGAATTGAGGGATGGCCATGAAATTTAGGCTTTGTTTACTCCATATGATTAGGGAGGTCATCCTCCTTATTCGCCTCCTCCATCACCTCACTGATTTTACCAACCACCATCTCATGCAAATCCTCCTCCATATCCTCCTTCATCTCATCGAGTTGACCAACCACCATCTCATCTAGCTCCTCCTCCACCTCCTTCACCTCACTGAGTTGATCAACCACCATTCATCCAAATATTCCTGCAGCTCCTCCTTCACCTCACTGAGTTGACCAACCACCATCTCATCCATATCCTCCTCCATCTCCTCCTTCACCTCCTCCTTCACCTCACTGAGTTGATTAGCAACCATCTCATCCAACTCCTCCTTCACCTCACAGAGTTGACCAATCCCCATCTCCTCCAACTCATCCTTCATCTCACCGAGTTGATAAAACAACATCTCCTCTAGATCCTCCTTCACCTCATCTAATTGAACAAGAACCATTTCCTCCAGATCCTCCTCCTCCTCATGAAATCAACTGACCCTCAACCCTCCACATCCTCTTCCTCCTCCTCTCCATGAAGATCGACCACCATCTCCTCCTCCACTGGTTGGTCGAACACCCTCTCCTCCACACATAGGAGACCCAAAACCATCTCTGTTGACTCCAATGCACACCGATCGACCACCCTCTCCTCCACGGATAAAATACCATCCATTTTCTTCTATTACAGACACAACCTCAACTATTCTAGATAAGATGCCTCTGGCTAGTGGAGGCACTGATGCCTTTGGGTCTATTGATGGAGGCACCAATGCCTATGGTTTTGGACATTGATCATATATATATTCTATAACATATATTTGACTTGATATGTATATTTTACGTTGTGTATCATGAGTTTGATATTATTGTTCATATATATATATATATATATGTAGTGCATTTTTCATGTTCATGTTTATGTACTTTATTTATATGTTGATGTTGATGTATACATTGTTAGGTCATGTTAGATATGTTTACTATATGTGTATGTTAAATGATACTTGTTAGATGTGTGTGATGATGATGTTAGACAATTCTCATGTTTTGTTTGATGTGACTTTTATATTTATATGCTAGATGTTGTCTATATGTTTTAGATGTTTTAGCTAATTTTAAATGTGTATTTTAGATGGTGTTTATGTTTGATAAATGGTGATGATGTTGATGGTACATTAGATGATGTTAGGTGATTTTAGATGTAATTATTATATGTTTATCTTAGATGATGGTAGGTGACAATATTAGATGTGAATGTTTGTGCTTAATAGATGTGTATGTTAGGTGATGTTCCATGTGTATGGTACATGACGTTGTTAGGTAATGGTTGTAATTTTTTAGATGTGTATGTTAATTATGATTGATGTACTTTATTTATGATTATGTTCAATGAAATTTTTAAGGATCCATACTTATTTAAAAGTGTATAAACCTTGGTGAATCTTACCAATTCTTATGTGATGAGAAACATTTTCCTTCATTGGAGTATTTGTGAGGTTTGGAACAATTGGATTATTTTGAGATATTGTATCTTATGTGTGTAAAAATATAAATTCCACAATATCTTGACGATATATTGAATCTTACTGTGAAAGAAGTATGAAGGAGGATGAATTACAACGTTAGAATTGATAAACATGCATAGAGAAATTAACTATAGAAGGAACACTCGAGTATAGGAATAGCTGGACAAAGTAATCATCAATATGTATCTAATACATCCATGATACAAAGAAGGAAATTCAAATCCTCTAGGAGTGATTTGAATCCCATAATCGAGACATGACTAACTTTGGAAAAATCACCACTACAGACTCACTAGTTAAACTCAGAACAACTAAAACAATGAACAACGAGTTAACTGACCATGGTAGGTGAGAAAAAGTTCCTTTATCCTCAAATCATGCAAAGGGGGTGCATTACTAACTGAGAGTGAACTGAATGTGTCCCATCGGAGCATGAATCGACACTGACTAGGGTGAACTGGAGGCAGGGCTCCCATAAATTAGTGCGGCCTCCTAAAATCTAGGGATTGGTATATGGAGCTCCTAAACTCATGCATAAGGGTGCATCAAGTTGTATGTGGGTCCCATATAAATTCTCCATGGAACTAATGAAGTGACAACATCATCCTAAGCTAAGAAACTGATAAAATAAACTATGGTGAACAAGGGAGGATTATAATAATCCTAACAATGTGCAATAATATCTAGAGCGTGCATGGGTTGGGGAAGCTCAGAAATATTAAAAGTATAGATGTCTCTCACAGTCAAATATGAGAGCTGCAAGGTGTGGATCTTTTGACTTCATTAAAGAAGTTTAATGTTAGAAGATGCCATGAGATAAAAGGAATGCTAGGTGTGCAACAATTTACTTCATCGAAGAATTTGGGTCTCTAGTACTGTAAGAATATCTAGAGGATACAAAGGTTTTGGAAACTTACAATTCCCATAAAACTAACTGTCTATGAATGTGATTAGATAGAAAAGCTTCCAAATTTGGAGAAATTGTCTTTATTGGACTATTTGGAGATCAGGAATTGCAAAAAAATGTATAGCTTACAAGAGTTGAGGAAGCTCAGAAATATTTAAGTTGTTAAACCGTAACCGGTGTAATATGCTAGCCCGCATTCGGGTTAAGCCAACCTGTATCCAGGTCTAGGGAGGTAGATGTTCCATATTCAAATAGTTAAATGTATAAATGTATAATAATTAATGGATGATAAAATACAATGGATATGGCCACCTTAAATATGGCTTGGCCATCAAATATTAAAGAGACATTTCTCTTCATAACTATATTTAATAATTAATTACTATTACTAATAGTTATAACCTATTTATTTACTATTTTATTGTTATAACTGTTGGGTGTTATATTGACTAGATTAATTCACCTAATATTTAATTATCAACTGGGGCTGGTAAGCTTAGAGTTGATACAAAATATATTCAAAGTTAAAAAAGGCTCCTAGGGTGTCGTGGAGATATTTTAATAAACAAAAGATTGAAATATCAAAAACTGAGTCAAACTCCTAAAATTATCTAAATAATTGGGCTGGACGGGAATATCAAATTCTAAACATCTACTGAAAAGAAAGACATAAAAAATAATACTTATAACTTCAGACACTAACTCATACATAAAAAGAAATTGTAACAACGGAATTGACAGATAACCAACTAACTACTCTTTAAGCAGAAGGCTGGGGTAAAAGACAACTTATGCTATAAAGAATAGAAAACTGAAAAAGCAAGTAGAAAACTTACTAAAGATAATAAACAGAAGCAACTAGAAAACTTAATAAAGATATTTAAATTCTATTTTTAAATACACACAAAAAAACAAGAATGATTCCTATGATTACAAATAACTTAACATCCTCTTAAAAATAGTACATCTAACCCTAAACTCTTAATGCAACCGAAGATGGCCAAAACATAAAACAACAGTAAAACAAAATCAGTATTAATATTCAAGGAATAAAACAACTTAGTTCATATGTAAAAGAAAATTGATAAAACTTTAATCAACAACTTAAAACAACCAAACTTTAATTGAAATGCTTAAATAAAACTATCAACTACAAACATAATCCAAAGATTGGAAAAACAAAACTAGAAACAATATGAAAAATGCATAAAAACAGTAAAAACAAAACCAAAGGTTAAATGACAGATTGGACAGTAGGTCTGTAAAGGGTGACTAAATGGAAGACTGAACAAACAGTCCGAATGACGGTCCGTACAGTAAAAAAGGTAAAAACTAACCTAAATGAACTAATTCTTCAACTAAAGTTATGCAGTTGTAAACCTAATGCATGAAATTAATAAACAAACCTATTTAATCAACAAATTAACTTCAAACTAATTCTTAAACAAAAAGAAAACTGTGCATTGTAAACTAATTAATAAACTGGAAATTAACTTGAATAAACTGGAAATTACCTTAAACAAATTCATGAGAGAAAAATAAATAAACAAAACTGAATTTAAATGAAAGCAAACTATTCTATATAAATAAATTAATAACAAGAAATAAAACAAGACTACATTGAAATAAAAACAAACTATTCTACCAATTCATAACTAACCAAAACTAAATTCAAATGGAAATAAACTACTCTACTTGTTTGAAACTAAAAACTGAAAGAAATATTGGAATGAAATGACTAACTAAAGTCCAAGGAAAAAATAAATGACTAACTAAAGCAACTAACTAAGAACAAAAGACTGAAAATAGATGACTAAAAGTAAAGCTATGCGCACATCTACTTACTTAATTACTGAAATAAAACTAAACTAATGCAATACAATAAATAAAATACTTACTTAACTACTGAAAGAAAACTAAATTAATACAATACAGGAAATAAAATAGCATCTAATGAAAACAAACCGGAAATTAAACTAGATTAACTAAAATAGAAAAGAAAGAACTGAATTAAAACTAAGCTAATGAACCTCTGGTTGATGAGGGGCCCTCTCAATAATTAGGGATGAATTCTACTAACTCCTACTCAAACGCAATCTTCAACAACAATGCATACAATTCTTTATTCAATTTTCAGAAAAAATACAGTGTTTATAAAAACTATGACTAACTCTGGCTTTGGCTAACTAACTTTCTCTTCCTTCAGAAACTGATATATATAGTTTTACATAAGAGATGAGCAAGTCAACCCTAAAGTTCGACTGCTCTCTAATTTTAGGCAATCTTTAAAGCACATAATTGATTTGCAACCAACGCATGGTATGGCTCTTCATTCAGCATGATTGTGGCACAACATGACGAGTTTTCTCCTTCTTTTGCGTGGACAGGCTTCTACAGCATGGCATGATGTTCTTCCTTCGTGTGGGCAGATCCTCTTCATCGTGGCATGAATCCATTCCTTGGCGTGGAGGATGGACTGGTGTTGAACGTAGGTCTGTACACAACAACAAGTTTATGGAACGCAGGTCCCTTATTAGCGTGAGCGTGCAGACTGGTGGTGTTGTGGAGAGCAGGGGCGGTGACACAGTCGGTCTTCTAGAATGCAGGCTATTCTATCCCTTAAACGCACAAGCTTATGATAGTTGAGTATTAAATCAGAGGAGGCCGTGAATTAACAGCAAATGTCCATCCCTTTAAATGCGTGGATAACGAGCATCTAGGTGGCGATCCTTCCATAGGATGAGTTAAATGTATCGGTCCAGCATAGAGATGGTTGGCGTGATGGCGAGCTAAGGAGATTTACAAACTGTTTCATGTTTAAATGCCCAAAACTGATTATGGACAATGCCCAGGTTGATAAGCGAGCTGAACGACGAGCTAAACGAAACATTGAACTGTGAACTGGATGTATAGTGTGTCAATCTAGGGCACACATGGCAAATGATCAGCGAATCTTGTGTGGCATCTGGATGATGAGTTGAACGCCAAGCTGGATCGTGAGCTGGACGTGTGGTGTGAAAGGAAGGTTGAATACATTTTATTGTTAATTTGACCANTATCAGATAATACATTTAAAAATGCTTTAAATAACATAGTTTTGAGTTAATAAAATCATAAAAATGATATTAATAACCACAACTATAATAACATCAAATTTGTTCTTAACAGGTGGTGAAATAACGATCTGTATGACATAAAACATACTAAAGGAAATAAAATTTGTGTTTAAATATGTTATTTAATTGCCAAAAATGATAACAAAATGAGGCTCAACATTAACATTGCCTTCCCCTTAGGAAAGCTTTGTACTCAAAGCTTAGATTATTGCTCTCGTCTTTTCATTCTCGCTTTCTGTTGAAACAACGTCATTACTTCCTTTATGTCTTTTGTTTTAGAACTTGTATTAGGTATGCGCTTGGTATTTACACAACAATTTTTCAATTCCCCTTCATTTGTAACTTGAATTTGTACTCCATTCTGTTTATTATTGTTGTCCCATTTTCCTTGTACATGAATACGAGGATTATTTTTGTGACTGACCATATCAAGCTTTGTTTTAGAAATTGCTTGTCCCACAATACTTAGAATGTCATCACATAATGTTTCCCTTTGATTATCCGTACGAGTTAACTCAAGAAGTGACGTCTCCTGAGGCTTCTCACACTCGAAATCGCCACTTAGTGTTACATTTATATTTCTCGAGGGTGGTAGAACAGTTAAGGTAGTAGATGAATCTACGATATCTGGTTTCTTTTACTTGGATTCCTTTGCATACTGTAGGATCTATCTTTTGTCATTGTATGGATCGTATGTATTGTCAATGACACTGGCTTGATTATTATTATGATCTTGGTCGAGCTCATTTTTATCAAATATATTATTGGTATTTTGGTCACCCTAAGATATTTTGTCTCCTTGTATTGTTTATTGTCTTGATCGATTTTGTTGCTCTCATTTTTGTTGACATAGTGGTCCAACATATCTAAGTTACTAATATGGTTTGTACTAGACCTTAGTTTTTGTAACATTTCCATTATTGTATTCTGGTTCTGTGTCATGATACTCATGTTTTGTGCCATGGTGCTTATGTTCTGTGTCATCATACTCATCTTGTCATTTAAATCTTCGTATTTCTCGATCATGACATCCAATTTGTCATCTAGTCTTCTTTCTAACACTAGAACAACTTTGTTTTTTATCTCTTTGTTAAGCGTTGCATTGTTATTTTTTATTTCTCCCTTCCAATGTTTTTAGTTGGCGACGAAGGCCTCGATGTCCTTCTCCAATTTATCAAGCTTGTCTTTTAATTTCGTCATGATTTGGGTCAGAGGTGTGTATTTAGATCCAATTTTGGCTTATATAGTAAAAAAATATGAAAATAATAATAATATAATAAATTAATATTACTATATTATATATATATATATATATATATATATTTTATAAGGTTGGTAATAATTTTATTTTAATAAAATAAATATTATATTATTATTATTATATATAATATTTAATTTATTTTTAAATTGTTTATGTAGGCTTTAGGGTTTGTGTGAGGGAAATCCGTAAGGTGGTGCACGAGGGTGAAAGGAGCCCAACAGTGGAGAGCAGCGTGGAGGATTCATGTAGAGGTGGAAGAGGGAAGAAGACGGGAGGAAGGAGGAAGTGAGGAGCGGAAAGTGGAGGACGCATCAGATGGATGGGGATATTGGCGAAGTGGTGGTGGATGTTAGCATGGAGATGAGAGGGCTGTGTGGGAGGAAGTGAACGGAGAAGACACTCATGGGGATAAGGAAGGACGAGAGCATGGGTGGAATTTTGCAAGCAGTAAATCGAAGGATGAAGAGTTGCGGGAGGGAAGGGTTGTGCAAGTGGAAGACGGAGGGAGGGAGGCAGTGGGAGGGTGTGGATGATGGGGCCAACATGAATGAAGGTGAACTGATGGAGGGAGGTTCATAAATGTGGAGGTAGGGGAGAGGACTCACACAGATAAGAAATGCACGTGGAGAGGGAGCAGCGAGGGGGAAGGTGGAGCAGCAGCGTGGGTGAATGCACGTGGAAATTTGATGAGGAAGAGGAACAGTGAGAAGGTGTAGAGGATGGTGAAAGGGAGTGCAGCGGAGAGAGGAGCATGAAGTGGGGGAGCGAAACGCATGAGGAGAGAACAAACAACGAGTGAGGGAGATGGGGGAGAGAGATGAGCGATAGATATTAAGAAAGTGAATGGAGAGAATAAGGAGCAGTAGGGTGAATTGGGAGTTAGTGAGCCGAATCTGAGCTCAAAGTAGGAGGAGCGAATCCTCTCTGATACCAATGTTACACCGTAATTGGTGTAATATTCCAGCCCGTATCCGGGTTAAGCTATCCTGTATCTAGGTCTAGGGAGGAATATGTTCCATCTTCAAATAATTAAATGTATAATAATTAATGGATGATAAAATACAATGCATATGGCCGCCTTAAATATGGCTTAGCCATCAAATATTGAAGAGACATTTCTCTTCATAACTATATTTAATAATTAATTACTATTAATAATAGTTATAACCTATTTATTTACTATTTTATTGTTGTAACATAAGTTCTACATCTCTATGACACATAAAAGCTGCCAGGTTTGAAACATGTGAGAATAAATGATAAACAACCCTATACAACACTGCAAATAGAAGATATATATACTTATTTATGCACAACAATTGTTCTGGTTGAGAAAATGTAATATGAGCCCGTCATTTGCAGATCATATGGCATTGGACCAGTTCGATCCTTTATCATGGTGAAATTGCAATATTTTTACATACCTAGCACAATGGTATCCCACTTGAATGAATGTATGCTTGCTGAACTGAAGAAAAACTAGTTGCTGTTACAACCTAGCATAGAGAAATGTGTGATGTATGACCAATGCCAATAGATAGAATAGGATAGGAAAATACTTGTCTTTGACACTTGATGTGAAGAAATAAAAACATTCATAGGGACCAACCAAAACTTGTTTCCCCTAATGGGATATCTAGGTTGTGCAAGAAGGTGACTTAAAACAAATAAAAACAACAAATTGGAAAACTATTTATTTTGATTTAGAACAAGAAAGACCGGTACTATTTCTCAAGGGGGAAGCTAATGCAGGTATTCTTAGGAATATGATGATCTAAAAGTTCTATTTTTTGCAAGAAAAACATTGGATGTGCTAACTTCAATATTGCATATGGAGCAAAATAGATCAAAAACACGATTTGTAGGGAAGCTATTAAAATGAAGCACAATACCAGAGCTCCAATTTTGAAATGTCATATCTGTTGACTAAGTCCTTCTTATCTCAGGCGTGAATCTTGAAGGGAAACCAATCAAATAAATATTAGAATCCTAGAAAAATATTTACATTCTACATTTGTAAATCAGACAAAGGCTAATGAATCATAAGAGATAGAATATTCAATATGTTGTACAACTTAATTAAAATCTATATGAATTGAACCGCCATGACAATATTTAAACAATATTTCACCTTATGCTCGCCTCTATATTGCACCTATGATACCAAAGGAATTGAGAAACATATAATAAAACTGTCTTAAGTGGATAACAACCAACCTTAGAGATGTAGACAATCATTTTCTTTTTAAGTTGCTAATCTATTAAGAAGAAAAAATAGTGGTACAGATAAAGTTACAGTACTGAGATGTAGACCTGCTCATGGGAAGCAGGCATGGAAGTTTAGAAATGACTTGGGTCCTCCCTCCAGAAGGGAAAATAGGTCCCCAAAACTGGAACCCTCCCTTCAGGAGGGAAAACATACCCCAAAAAATGACATATACAAAAAATTCCATGTTCAGGGAGTGCCTGACAAATAGATTCCAAGTTTGCAAAGCTAGAAGCAAGAGAAAAACCTGAGTATGTCTTGCAGATCCACATGTAGCTAAAAAAAACAAAAAAATCTTGAAGAAACTTGATTATGGTTTGTGAAAGGGTTCCTCCTCAATTGGGAAACTGCAACCTGTGAAATATGGCTGCACTGGCTCGCTTGACTTGTCTGCGGGGTCATCACTGGAGGTGTTCATCTCCTCATCGTTGGTGGCATCGTCCTCCTCAATGGTACCTCTAGGGGATGGCTTAGTGGGGAGAGGGGAAGATATTTTTACCAAGACTGGGTTAGTGGTGAAATTGCTCGAAGGGAGGGTGGAGGCTCGGATCTGTGGAGGTGGAATGGAGGTTGTAGGAGGGGATAAGATGGTGGCTAGGGAAGCAGTGGAGCTTGCAGGAGCATTCACTATGGGTGGAGCCACTTGTGGAACCAGAGGTGGTAGCTGAGTTTGAGGTGCAAGTTGTGTAGGTTCCAACAGATAGAAACAAAGAATTAAACTGATGAGCAAGTTCTTAAAGACCCAATAGTTCAGTCGTCGGTCCAAGATTCTTCCAGTATCTCTAAAAACCCTTGAAACTTCATCCTCCTAGCCATTGGAAATCCTATGAACCTCTTCAAGAATTTCCAGGTCAAATTCGTCCCCACTTGCATGAACTAAGAGTGGGATTTGGCGCTCTGCCTATGCACCTCTTCCATGCCTTTCATGACGAGGAGCAACACGCTATCTCATGGACATGGTTGAGTGGCTAGAGATGAAGGAAAATAGAACTGAGCTAAGCCTCACCATGTGGATCAGAGCTGAGCTCACTGAGTCAGTGGAAGCTTGAGAGTGAGAGAGGTGAAGGATGGAGCAAATGGCCTTGTTCACGACGAGGAGGGTGGTGAATAGGTGAGCGTGATGATCCATGCAACGAGCTGGTGAGTTAATGAAGCCTTGCTGCGAGGTAATAGGCATGTCCCATAGGCCAATCTGGAGCTAGCCACGTCGTGGCCTTGTATAACAGCCCACCGAAAGATGGCATGGCATGCAGAGCTCACGTGGGTAGGGGGGTAGCTCTGTCAGCCTCCCCCATGCCACTGCTGTTGTGGAAATCACCCGCATCCAGGTTGAGATCCTTATATGCAATGAGCTTCCATTCCTACCTTAGGTGAGCTTCCATTAGGTCCTCCAAGGTGCAAGAATGCTGCAGAATGTACTCCCTAATTTGCAATTTTATCCGCTAGGTGTTGGGACGCATACTCCATGTTTGGGTAACTCCGCGGTTAATCAGAAAGTTTGTAAGCGGAGTTACGGGTCAAAACAGTCTTAGGGGTGTCGGGGGAAGTTAAAAATCCTTTTTTGTAATAAACCCTTGGTTGAAATCCAGGGTTTAGGGTTTTGGGTGCCCATGGTTTAAGACCATGGTTTTGTAAAAATGCGCAGTATAAATAAGCGCTTGTGTAAAGAAGATAGGTTAGGTTTTATGATGTAAGAAAGATTAAGGCAAAGCTAAGGTTGATTTTGTAAGGAAAGGTTAAGTCCTAGCTGTGTGCATGGACGACCTCTGCAGCTGTGTGCGCAGAGGGTTTTTGTAATAAGATTGAGGAAAAAGCTGCAGCTGTGTGCGCAGGGGCCTGCTGCTGTGTGCACGGCTTTTTAAGGACTGAAGGGATCTGCAGCTAAGTGCGCAGATCAAACTCTGGTTTTGTAGCAAGTTGAATAAAACACAGTTTGTGGACGTAGCCCTACACTGGGGGTGAACGACGTGATATCCGGTGTTGTGGTTTCTTGTGCTGTTTCTGTTTCTGTTGTCTTGTATGCATCAATAACTGTATACATCTGATAAGTTAGATCACTGCTAATATTTAGCTTCGCTGTGAATTCCCTGTAGTGGGTTGAGCAAGTCACGACTATTTATTTATCTGTGAAGTTGTATGTGAATGAATGATAAATCTTTATAATTATTGATTAATAAGGTTATTAAAGACTAAGGTACAATAATACCCCTCTCTGCTTGCAGAAACCTGATTCTGCGGCACCCCATAGCTGTTTCGGGTGAGACTGCAACCTGCGCGCAGGTTGTTGTCGAAAGGGCCAACACTGTGGGTCTTTTGTTGGTGCAACATTTAAGGATTAAAATCGAGTCTTCCCTATTGCCCAACAAATTGGTTCCGTTGTAGTCTAGTTGGTTAGGATACTCGGCTCTCACCCGAGAGACCCGGGTGACAGTGTGACAGGCAACCAAGTCTGAGTATTCCGGCCACAGGTCAAGCTGCCCCCGTAAACCCCCCGCCATCAACGTCTTGTCTCCATCCCAACCCTCCCAGAACCACCATGGCCCACCTAGCTGATGACATTAAGCTGCCCATCTTCAAAGGAACGGGATCAGAAGATCCAGAACAGTTCTGGTTTTTATGTGAGGCCGTCTGGAATGCGAAGAGTATTACAGACCTGGATGTGAGAACTGCGTAGCTCATTACTTCCTTTCACGACCGAGCTTTGACCTGGTTCATGAAATTCTCCAGTAATCAGCACCCCACTTTGGATGAAATCAAGGTAGCCATCACTAAGGAATTTAAGAAACCGAAATCAGAATCGCAGAGCATCACTGAACTCAAAGAGATTCAACAGAGGCGTAGCGAATCTGTGTGGGACTTTGACCAGAGATTCAAAGTTCTACTAGACCAAGTCAGCTTCACCATTAGTCCTACGCAGCACAAGGAATGGTTTATTGCAGCATTATTGCTGCATATCAGAACTCCGCTCATGCAACAGAAGGTTGCTGACCAGCAAGAGGCTCTGGAAATCGCAATGAAGCTAGAGACCGCCCCTGTCGGAGATGATTCTGGTATTGCTCAAATCCAAGTGCAGCTGGCAGCAATGGCCCTGGAGCTTCGCGACATGAAGAAAGCTAAAACCAGTCGAGAGGAGGTCTGGTGTACACAATGTCGGTCCGAGGGTCACGATCGGGACCAGTGCCCCGTGGCCATCACTTACTTAAATACGGGCGCGCCCAACCAATTCAATCCCGATGTTCTATATTGTGAGATTTGCTGAACCTCTAGCCAGCACCGCCCTGAGCACTGCCATCTTCTTCAGAGATATGTTCAAGTTCCCAAAAACCCCTACTACCAGTTCTGTAAGTCCATAGGGCATAATGAAGAAGAGTGTCGCAGTTTCGACCTTATGCGAGAGCGCACCTCTGACGCCTACTGAGTACACAATGAGGCCCACAATAAGGATGGCTATGGTTACCGCAACGGCACCTCCGGAAGAGGTACTTTTGGCGGTCGCGGCCGTGGTGGGATGACCGGAAGAGGTAGAGGCCAGGTTGTGTGTTACAATTGTAACCAAGTTGGCCACTTGGCTCGCGACTGTTGGAACCCCACTACAACCTGTCGGTATTTCCGCTCAGTGGACCACGTGATTGAACAATGCCCCCAGCTCCTTGCAAAGATTCAGGATAAAAACCGTGGCCCTACCCCAAATATTCAGTTGATTTTCGTTGAGCAAAGACCTGCTGCAGCCCTCAATGTGGTCACCTGGAGTGGAGCTACGACGCATATTCAAAACACGCCAAAGCAACCTGTCGCGGTGTGCGCATGTAAGGCCTCCGAGAAAGTCCCAACCCTTGACCCTACGAAGGACCAAGCACTAGCCCAGGAGGCCCAGTGCGATATTGTTGACCCTGGCACAGTAGAAGTACCTGCGCAGCAACCTCAGCAGGCTTCGCAGCCACAAGAGGCCTCGACGGATAAAGTAAGTACACTATTTTCTTTCTTGCAGAGCTGTATGAAACTCTTACGGAATCAGAATGCTTTAAAAGAGCTGCAAAAAGTTCTTGCTGTCACAGACCCTCAGAGAGGAATTGATCAGGAGAAAACTGTTAGTCATGTCCGAAGAACGGGAAGGGAAATGAGATTGAACGTTCAGATAGGGGAATATGATATGACTGATGTCATTTTGGATCTTGGATCAGACGTTAATGTCCTACCCAAGTAGACCTAGGGACAAATGGGAAAGCCTTCCCTGGTTTGGTCACCTATACAACTACGACTAGCTAACCAGCAAAGGATTGTACCTCTCGGGAGACTTCTTAGTGTTTCAATAGACATTGATGGGGTCAGTACTCTAGCAGATTTTGAAGTTATTGAGATCATTGATGATAGCAACCCTTATCCAGCCATGTTGGGAATTGAGTGGGCCATGGCCAATGCTGGAATTATCAACCTTAAGAGGAGACAGATGACCTTCGAAGGAAATGGTCTGCGCGTTATCATACCCCTCGACCCATCCCAAGGAGAAAGATATACAGAACCACTCAGAGATGAAGGGGAGCAGGATACTTTAGACCACATCTACAACATCACAGCCAAGGACATAGATTATGTCGAGCCTGACACTGATGGTGTAATCGATTGGCAATGTGATAGCTCCTACATGTCTAATTCAAACGATGGTCTGGAGAATTGGCAGAATCGACTGTACGAGCTACATGGCCACAGATGCGCGCAGATCACTCAGTCTCTTAGATTCCTTAGTGCACAGCCTAGAGGGTTGCCTGCATATGTTGGGATGATAGACCCTGGAGAATTTATTGCACATGTGTCCGACCGAGTATCTCAGTCACAAAACACTCAGACTCTGGAAACAGCACTAGGAGCTACAGAAGCATGGGGGACCAATCCTGAAAAGTCTGACCCCAGTCAGGGAACCTGCCAGAAATTCCTGCGCCCCAGATTCATAAGCCAAGCTCAAGAGGTGCGAAGTAAGTTTAAGGGGATGAATAGCCTTCAGGGACATTTGAAGCAGTACTATACAGCAAGGGAAAACACACCTCGCAAGGAGAGGGTGCATAAGTTTGTGCATATCTTGGAACCTATAGTGAAAACTTGGCATATGGAGGTTGAGCTTCGACACGGCACTGGAAGTAGGGATGATCTTGTTGATAGCTTTTTGATCACATTTTCTATTAACAAAAGTGGTGCTGTTTTAGATATAGCTTTCCACGACAAGGCAAATGATGATCACCCAGGAATTAAATACCAAACCAAGGGGCAGAGCCAAGACGCCAGTCCCTCAAACCTAATAGTCCTGTTGTAGACATTACCAGGTCGGGTCGACGGGCACTATTGTGCCGAGGTTGCTTGTTGTTCCGAAGTTTCAGCCATGATTCTACTGAGGCCCAGAAACACAGCGAGGCCCAAAATCTTACCGTTGGGATGCAGCCAAATTGGCGGCGGTAGTGCTTTAATTGCCTTAAATACCTATACTAAGAAGATTATCGAAAATCGGGTAACAGTTGGACAATATTTCCGTAAGATTTGGTGCCTTCAATGCACCATCCTGCCCGATGTGATTGATGGCGTGTATAAGAAGATGCCTAAGTCAGGGAAAATTGTATTCTGCATTTCGTCAAGTTTTATGAGTGAACCCATGACAACAGAAAGACAGATTGACGACTTAGTAAGAGGATTCGAGCGAGAGGGCCTGATAGCTTGCTCTAATCGACCGCCTGCTTCTGTTCTCGGTGAAGATGCCCAACCAGCACCACCACGGCCAATGCAGACTCGGTCTGCTAGAAAAAAGTGCAGAACTGAAGTTCGCTCCAAGCTCAACCAGGATCGGCAGAGGCGAACAGGGAAAACACCGGCAGCACCCCCTATGGATCCCCCTGGTTCAGCATAGGTACCGGGCGGGGATAGGGAGAACATTGCACCTCCACGGCCACCTTATCTCCAACCTATTCACCCAGATGCCAAGATTCCCCGACGGACAAAGCATGTCACATTAACCACACCCTCTCTACCACCAGGAGTTCAGCTGGTCGAAAGTATGACACGGAAGATAGATCGGCTCAAGTATAGCGACCACGACACAAACGATCATGGCAAGTTTCCACAGTTTGCACCGGCCGAATACCTACACCGCGTCAACTACCCAGAACATGATGTACCCCTACTGGACGTGCAACCGTGGGCTGCGGGCCTGGATAACACTGGCCTACTCAAGGTGCTTGATATTCCACATTTCGGTCGCGGTATACAGGTGACTATAGTGGCCAAACAGTTGCTTGCGTTAGTGCATGACGACTATTTGTGGATAGGAGACCAGCAAAGCCCCATTGATGCCGCACTCATCAATAAGATCATAGGGTTATCTATGGCAGGACTTGATCCAGGAGATGAATTTCCCTCAAAACATGAGGATACAAAGCTTGCGAAAACTATGAAAGAGCGGTTTGGCCTGACCAAGGGGAAACGGGGGTATCACACCTCCGCGATCCAGGACTAGCCTATTCGCTTTGCAGCTGAACTCTTAGCCTGCAAGATCATCTGGAAATGTAGACCTACTGAGGTACCTGCTCCAGTTATCCAGATTGCCATGAACTGCACCGAGGGATACACTTACAACTGGTCCGCATATCTTGCAAAGGAATTCCCGGAGGATGTTCGTGATGCACAGGAAAAAGGTAGACCTTTTCATTACTCCTGGTTGTTAATACTTATTGCATTAGTTGGGTGGAAAGAAACCACTGAAGCTCAGTTTGTCGAAGTAAACCTAGGCCGACCGGAGGCATTAAGGTAGGCCTCCCTCTGGCTATCCTCGAATAAGGAAACTCAGCAAATGACGAGCACTGTGTTCGTCTGTTATGCCATGAGTATCCACATGGAGATTCTGCGAACACCTCGGCTTACCAATGAGTTGTTCTCTAAATATGAGGGTGCCGCGAACTTCAGGGCTGATCTTCATCATGTGTTCATTCAAGCCCGTGCCGATCCACGACATCGATGGTTTAAATTACCTTATGTAGTAACCGAATTAGATGTCACAGGCATTGTTCAGCTATGGCCAGCTGAGTGGTTGCAAAACGTCGGAAAAAAACCCTCTATCCCCGTTCCCCTAGCTACAAATATTGGCGTAGGTACCAGTCAGGCGCAGCAGAAAAACCCATTAGAAGATAGCGAAGACCTGAGTGATTCGCAGATGGATGGCGACGGCTAGGACGGAGATGGCAGCCAGGATGATCAGGATGAGGAGTCGTGCAAGACTCTATAAGATCCTAGCCCATCAACCAAGCGCAAGTCACCAGAAGTACCAGAGGTAAATAAGCCGCAGTCCCGCAAAAAGTCAAAAGCGTCGAAGGACAAAAATATTGAAGAAGATGTCACTATAACGCTGGATGAGTTGGAGCAGGCTCTAGAAAAATCTACTGGGACGCTTACCAAAAAATGGTCCGAGTTTTCCCAAATGCATCTTGCCGGGCTCACAGGTATAGCAAACAGGGTTTCGGAGCTAAAAGAGTTAGCGGCAAAATTAGTAACCAGTACTGCGACAAGTAGCACTACAGCGACAGCGCAGTAGGATCTTAGGCAATGGCCAACCAGAGATAACTGAGGTCAAGTATCAAGCGCATCTCTGACACTGCCCGATGCAAATTTTTGGTCCCAGATGAATATGACTGTAGGGATCGATTATACAAAGATGACCATGTCAGAATTGCACCTCTGCCAGCTAGAAATTACAAAGGAGATCCATGCGCGAGATCAATTGTCCCAAATCCAATTGGATGACATTATCAAGCAAAACCGAATCGTCGTAGCACAACTAGAAGAAGTGGCGCAAAAGAAGATAGATGCTGAACATAAAACAACTACACTTATGCAAGCATTGGACGAGGCCTGTCGGAGCCTTTTTGATTTCGACCTGCAAGGTGTAGAGGAGCCAGCACAGAGAATTGCTAAGCTGAGAGACTATGCCCAGCAGTCTCGCAGCGAGATTGATAGGTTGAAGACAGAACACCAGCACTAGATCGCAGAACTTCAACTGCGCATCCCTCCTGAGACCCCACCAGAGGCCCGGGAACAGTGCCATAGGGACGTTAAGGCTTCAGCAGCAAAAATATCAGATAATAAAACCAACGTCGCCAAATTGCTGGAAGACAGCATTGAAGCCTGGGCAAACCTCCAAGACCATCTAGATGTAGGTAAGATCTAGGAATCCATCAAGATACGCCAGGCCGAATTAGATGCAGTTGAATAGAAATCAAGATGCTGAAACCTATGCAAAAGATGGCTAAAGTGAAGCGCAGCAAGGAACTTCAGCAGGAAATTGAATCCTGCAGGACAAGGGTAACACTGCTGGAGAATTCGCTCCAGCCCCTAGTTGATGAAGCATTGGAATTAAGTAATACTGTAGAAAACCAGCTCAAAGTTTTGAAGAGCTATGATAGTTTTGCGCAGGAATGGGCTAATACAGATTCATCTTCAGTGTTACAAGAGTTGGTGGAAAAGGAGAAATCCGCCGACGACATACTACATAACCTCAATAGTCGCTTCAGCACCTTTGCGCAGAAGATTTTATCACCAGAGACGTCACAGGGTATCCCGAGATGGGCCACTAGTGAGTCTTAGGGGCCTGTTGGGACGCATACTCCATGTTTGGGTAACTCCGCGGTTAATCAGAAAGTTTGTAAGTGGAGTTACGGGTCAAAACAGTCTTAGGGGTGTCGGGGGAAGTTAAAACTCCTTTTTTGTAATAAACCCTTGGTTGAAATCTAGGGTTTTGGGTTTTGGGTGCCCATGGTTTAAGACCATGGTTTTGTAAAAATGCACAGTATAAATAAGCGCTTGTGTAAAGAAGATAGGTTAGGTTTTATGATGTAAGAAAGATTAAGGTGAAGCTAAGGTTGATTTTGTAAGGAAAGGTTAAGTCCCAGCTATGTGCGTGGATGACCTCTGCAGCTGTGTGCGCAGAGGGTTTTTGTAAGAAGATTGAGGAAAAACCTGCAGCTGTGTGCGCAGGGGCCTGTTGCTGTGTGCACGGCTTTTTAAGGACTGAAGGGATCTACAGCTAAGTGCGCAGATCAAACTGTGGTTTTGTAGCAATTTGAATAAAACACAGTTTGTGGACGTAGCCCCTACACTGGGGGTGAACCACGTGATATCCGATGTTGTGGTTTCTTGTGCTGTTTCTATTTCTATTGTCTTTTATGCATTAATAACTGTATACATCTGATAAGTTAGATCACTGCTAATATTTAGCTTCGCTGTGAATTCCCTGTAGTGGGTTGAGCAAGTCACGACTGTTTATTTATCTATGAAGTTGTATGTGAATGAATGATAAAGCTTTATAATTATTGGTTAATAAGGTTATTAAAGACTAAGGTACAGTAATCCCCCTCTCTGCTTGCAGAAACCTGATTCTGCGGCACCCCATAGCTATTTCGGGTGAGACTGCAACCTGCGTGCAGGTTGTTGCCGAAAGGGCGAACACTATGGGTCTTTTGTTGGTGCGACATTTAAGGATTAAACTCGGGTCTGCCCTATTGCCCAACACCAGGGAATTAGCCTCTCGTTTGACATGCTGAAAGTTGATAGCCAAAGGTTGGGCTATGAGAAAGGATAGTTTCTAGAGATCATAGTACAGTCTCCATTTGGATGCAATTTCAGTGTTGTACGAGCCATTTTGGAGCTTGGTGGCCAGATTAATGATGAGCTTAGAATCACCCTCAATGATAAGCGGGGAAAAGGAGTAGGTGTAATCAATTCTGATGCCTTGTATGAGTCCATTTAACTCGACCACATTATTGCTTTCCAAACCAATTTTTCCATAGAAGACATGAATGATTTGACCTGTATCCATTCTAAACGCTTTGCCATAGCCAGCCAGAATAAGATTTCCTTTGAAAGCCCTATCAAAATTTAGCTTATAGAATTCAGAGATAGGAGTGGACCAAAAGACTGGCGATGAGGGGTGGGGAGGGTGAGAGACGTCATCTTTGGGTACATGGTGGATGTGGGGGAGCCGATGATGGAGAATGTCTTGTTCCTGAGGATGGGTTTGGAGATCTTTTTCTTGCCAGTTAGAGAGCAGAGTGGTTTCCCTGATGTGCTATTGACACTAGATCCAAATGGTTTCCATAGAGTTGAATTTGCCTTCAAAAATCTTGATATTTCTTTCTTTCCATATGCCCAAATTAGGAATCCTGGGATAAGCTCCCAAATTCGGTTGAGAATGGGGTTTTGAAAAGGGTGCTTGTGCCAATTTTTGATGGAATTGGTAATACTTCTAGGGAATCTGCCCGTTCTTTTACAAGTACTTGCTATGTTGGTCCATATATGAATTGCAAATGGGAACTAGTTGAGAATGTGCGCCATGTTTTCCTTATGAGTTTTGCATAAGGGAAATTGTGAGGGACCAGTGAAACCCCTTTTAATTATATTTTCCCAGGTTAGAATACGCCAATGGAGGACCAACTAGAGAAAGGTGGTAACCTTGGGCCAAGTTTTGAGGCTCCATATCTTGGGCCAGAAAGGATTTGAAGGTTTGCTGGGGGTGTTAATGAGTTGATGAGCTTCTTTGGTGGAAAACATGCCTTTCGGTTTGTAACCCCAACAGAGGATGTCACTACCAGTTCTGTGTCTGATACATCATTGCTGAAGTTCCTCCCAAAGCACCTCAAAGAAGAGAGGTTGTTGCTGCGGATGCCATCTATCATGAGTGATCCATTTTTGGAAATCCTCCTGTTCATTCTGATCCCAAACAAAATGAACTTTGTCATGAGAGGGGATGGAGAGAGTGTCAAGTTGGCCTTGAAAATTGAAGGTGGCAGCCAATGAAGGTAGCTGGTTCTAGGAGTCAGTCCAAAATTTTTCCAAGGTGTTGTTGTGAATTTCCCAAAAACAACGCTGTTGGATTATCAGTCTTTGTGAGTTGGTTGCATTCCAGATGAGAGAGCCTTTGATATTCTCAGAGAATGTGACAAGTTGTTGAGTGGTCCAGTTTGTTGCATATTTTTTATTCCATAATTGTGCCCACTGAATATGATTTTTGGTGACCCAATTCCACCAGATTTTTGCACTCAGAATTTCATTGCTTTGCTCTGGATCCATTAGCCCTAGCCCGCCATCGGATTTTGAGCCGCATATAGTATCCCATTTGACTAGAGCCCAATGATGAGAAATTTTGTCCCCATTCCAAAGGAAGGAATATTGAAGTGAGCGAATGTCTTTGAGGACCCATTTTGGAGCTGATAAGACTGAAAATAAGTATAGGGGCATGGCTTGAAGAATGGATTTGACAAGAATTAAGTGGCTAGCAATGTTGAGAGAATGCAGTGTCCAATGAGACATACGAAGTTCTATATTGGTTAAGAGATATCTCCATGAGGTATGCTTGAGGGCAGAGTCTATGAGGGGGGCACCGAGGTATTTTGAAGGGAGAGTGGCAGTTTTGAAACTTAGAATGTGGGCTATATTCTTCTGGGTTGGGATAGGAGTGTTGAAATTTTTTTTTTTTATATTTTTTTTTCTGATTTTTCTTGGTTGACAGTCATTCCTGAGGCTTTTGAAAAGGTTGAGAGAATGTGCTTGAGAGCTCTGGCTTCCTGGACTGAGGGGTGTCCCATGAGTAGGTTGTCATCCACAAATTGTTGGTGTGTGATAAGGGAGTGGTCATGAAGGGCTTTATCTTGAGTGAGCATGCAACCAAGACCTTTAGACATTAGAATGAATATGAAGGGGGAGATAGGGTCTCCCTTCCTGATACCTTGTGAGGGGTTGAAAGGTCTGGTAGGAACCCCATTTAAGAGAATGGAAGAGAAAGAGGAATAGATGAGATGTATCACCCAACGAATCGAGGAGGTTCGATGGAATCCGAAGGCTAACATGGTTTTTTCAATGAAATCCTAGTTGAGTTTATCAAATTATTTGGAAAGATCCAATTTGAGGAGCATGCCTGTTTTTTTGGTAGTCTTGAGTGAGTGGATAGATTCATGCACCAGGATGATCCCATCTAAGATTTGGTGGCCTTCAACATAGCCCATTTGTTCCACTGATATGAGAGAGGGAAGGAGGGGTTTAAGGCAATTGGCTATGATTTTGGTGATAATTTTGTATAGCACGTTACACAGAGAAATGGGTTGGAATTTGCTGGGCGTGGATGGTTTGGATTCTTTGGGAATGGGAGTGAGAAAGGCGGCATTAAGGGAAGGCTAAATTTTTTGGGTGATGCGATATTCTTCCATGATTTCCTAGATTTTAGACTTTATCAGGTTCCAACAAGAGTGGAAGAAGTTGACAGTAAAGCCATCAGGTCATGGGGCTTTGTCCTTTTTCATTTGCATCACAACCACCTCTACTTCCTAAAGCATTTTCGGCCTCATGAGCATGATTTTTTGTTCTTCTGTTACTGAGGATGGAATATGGGAAGTGACTTCTTGGATAGCCAAGGCCCCATCTTGATCATTCTCAGTGAGGAGATCCTCAAAGTGGTTGACAAGCTCAGTTTCCATATCCTAGAAACTTTCCAAAAGGAGTCCTTTAGAGTTTTTGAGATTGGTAATGCGATTGTACATTCGATGTTGTAAAGTGGATATGTGAAAGAATGAAGTATTGCATTCTTCTTCCTTGATCCATTTGATGTGAGCCTTCTTTTTCTAGTACATCTCTTCCTGTTTAGTCCATTCTGCAATTTGAAGGGTAAGCTACTTTTCCCAAGCATTGCTTTCCTCAGTGCGTCCTAAGGAGATGATCTATTATTGAAGGAGTGCCATATCGTGTTCCAGGAGAGCTTTGTTGGTAAATATGTTCCCAAAAGTGTTCTTGTTCCAATGTTTGAGGTGTTGCTTTAGAATTTTTAGCTTGTTGTGGAGTTTGTGCATATAGGAAGTTCCAATGATGTGTGTGTTTAACCACCATCCTGTGACCATCTCATGAAAATTCGGATGAGTGAGATAGAATTTCTCAAACCTGAAGGGTTTTATTTTGGCTACATGATCGACCTGCCATTTTAAACAAACTGGCCAGTGATATGAGACTGCTACAGGTAAAATAATGACATGGATCTCATCATTTCTGAGCATGACATGTTCTGAAATGAGGAAGCGATCAAGCCTGTAAGTGATTTGATCTGCACCTCCCCTACGGTTGTTCCAGGTGTGTATGCCATTGTTGGTTTGTAGGTCAATCAAATTGTTATTATCGATGAGTTCCTTGAAGATTTTGTCTTCATCTGTGAGAATGAGCCTTCCACCTCTCATATCTTGAAGGGAAGTAATGAGATTAAAATTGCCACCAAGGATATCAATAGGAATGGCTTGGTATTGAATGAGCCACTGGAGGTAATCAAGGAGGGAATATTTATAGTCAGGGAGATGGGGTCTGTAAAAATTAGTTATTTGACCATGGATGTTTGTGCCAATGAGGTGAAAGAAGGCAGAGATGGAGTGATGAGAAGCCAGGAAATGGTCAAGTACCACCTCTGCTAGATTCCAAGATATTGTGAGTGCTCCAGAGGCTCCAGAGGAGTCAAGGGAAATTGACTGGCTCCCTCGCCAGAGTCTGGACATTAGGGAGTCAATTTTGGAGCTATTGGATTTGGTTTCTTGAAGCAGTAACGGCGTGGGGTTCTCTTGCTGAATATTTTTCCTAATCATTCTGTGTTTGTTGGGACTGTTGATGCCTCTAATGTTCCATGAGATAATCTTCATTGATTAACAGTGGGGTTGAGAGGGAAAAATTCAGTAAGCTGGGAGTATTGCCTTGATTCTATCAACATGGTCCCCAAGTTAGCAATCCTCTGAAGAGATGTTTTCCGTCCTCTTTTTTTACTTTCTTTGTTTCCTTTCTTGGTGTCTTTAGGGGTGGTGGTGACTATGCCTAGTTTGTTGTCGAATTTAGCTATGTGTAAGATGTCCATGAGCATTTGTATTTGTTTGGGAGCAATGCCTTGAAAGGAATTGTTCTTGCAAGAATCTTCCAATCCTACCAGATCTAGGTCGCCCAGTTCTATGTCTCCCATTTCTTCATCCACGAGGATGTCTGTTTCTTGATTGGAAAGAAGAGAAGAATGGGTGATATTTGTTTCCCTGTCTAGTTGGGGCTATTTTTTTGTATGGATCTTGTCCTATTGGCTTTGTTATGCTATGGATTTTCCTTGGTGGGGACGCTTGGAAGAGTTTGGGAGATATGAACCCTCCTGCTCGAACTGATCCAGATGAGAATCTAGGACCCCAAAGCTGTTACTGGTGGATGGGTTTGCAGATTTACTGATAGTGGGATTTTTCCTTCCTTGTCTTTGTTTGCCAGTGACTTTCCTGAAGCCTTCCTCATCAGTATCAAGAGTTTTGTCTATGGTTATTTTATTATTGGGACAGTCCTGGTAGAGATGGTCGTGCTCATGGAATTTTTGGCATCAAAAGGGGCATGCTCGTAATATAAAGGCCGAACCCATTCTGTGTCTTCATGTTCTAGGATCATGGAATCGGGTAGGGTTTTAGCAATATGCATATAAACACAAATATGGGAATAATAAGTGTACCTTTGTTGTCGCATTTGGTCAGCCACTTTGACAAAGTCTCCTAAGGAGTTTTTGATGTCTTTGAGAGTGTCCTCATCCTAATAATCCCGAGGGAGGAGTATAGGCGGACCCAGATCAGGGCCCAGGAGAAGTTCTCCGTATCAGGATTGAAATGTTCCACCCAATTTCTGAGAAAGAGGCTGACATAATTGAAGAAATAGGGCCCTCATTCCAAGACTCGATCTCTATCTTCTAGCAGGCTAAAGATGCTGATGAAAAATCTTTTTGAGCCCACCTGTATGTCAAAATGTGCCTTGGGTCTCCATTTGGCTATGATCCAGTGGAGTAAAGCTTTTTCAGTGGGCCATATGCCCATGAATTTTCCAATAAGCGCATAGGTCTTCATATATTCGATATGTGCATTGATCCTGGAGGGGGCTAGGTTTATTCGAGGTTTTTCAGTGGACATCCCATTGCAAGTGTGGGTGTGTGGCTTGGCATTATCCAGCTGTCGATGCTGCTGCTTCTCATCGGGTCTGATATTGTCATACTGCAAGGTTTCATCAAAAGGCAGGTTTTCCAAGATGGCTCCTGAGGCGTTACCGTTGGAGGTGCCGACATAATGATGTAGGGGGGGAGGGCTTGGATCCCTCCCCAAAACGACCGTCATGGTGAGCCTAGGAAAGGGAATGAGAGCACAGATACATCGAGCTGGGGGCAGCGACCAGGGGGAGAACCAGAGCTTGACCTAGAGTCATCGAAAGATTTCAAATAATATGGGATCAAGATGTAGACAATCATTGTAAATAATAGAAAATTTCAAATTTTCAAGAGCTATTGATTACATGAATATGTTATTGCTTGTGGTTTGAGTTATTCTCCCATTTGTATGTTTCCCATTTGTTCACTTAGTCATCAAAGAAGGATCCAACAACAAAAGGAATACTATGAATGCATTGCAAGCATTATTTTTTAACTTATGGAGGTTAATTATCAAGTGGTTAGTTCTTACACTAAAATCCATGACTACCAGTGAATCTGGAATTCCATCTAACAAAAAAATTCACTAGGATAATTAACTGTTCATGCATTTACTCAACTATTTTCCAGTATTAGAAAATAAACAATATCATGTCCTAGATGGTGAATCTTGAATTCCATCATAGAATAAGAAAGCTAGAATACTTAACTATTTATGTGACTATAAAAAATACAACAATATCAAATCCTAAACTTGTAGATGAAAGGAAACACTTCAAAACATAACTTACATGCCCCAGAGACAAATTTTTTTGAATTAAAGTTGCAGTAGATTTGATTCGCCCACAAAATATGGAAAAATATGTTGCATAGCAGGATTTGAATGGTTCAAACTTCATGATTCAGTATGAGAATGAAATTGAAATAAAAAATGATTAAAATACAAGACATTAGAATACCCAATGCATAAAGCAAACAAATCCTAGAGTCTTACTTACTTTACATTATATAAAATTTCATGATTCACACCACTCACTAAATTTTGAACTAAATGAAAACACCTAAATATCATCTAAATTTGAGGGTCACTTTGACAATTTTTGGAATATTTTCATGCTAACTATAGTAGCGTCAATTGCATTCTCAAATTACAATTGCAAAAAGTTTCTAAAAATTTAGATACATAAATTTAACTTTTAACAAAACTATCACTATAAGATATCAATATTATTTCAATGTAAAATTAAAGATACTCATTTTACTGAATGAAACCTTAGCTTTTTCTCATATTGATCAGTGAACTGATTAAAATCTTTCATTTGAGTAAATTGATTAGCCAATCTTCACAATTCAACTCCATAAATGGAACAAAATTTGCAAGAATCATCCTATCACATTAAAATTTAAAGATGTAGTTACTAGTATGAATACTACAACTATCATTGAGATGATATTGAAGCGCAAGGTATACAACAAGATTGCATTGATTACATGCCATCTAGAATTTCTAGTCTCCATTTAACAGTAAAATCTTTATCAAATAAAATGCTTTGCATAAGAAATATTCAGTCATGTAATTCATTGTTAGATCTTTGAGCAGAATGAGATTTCTATAATTTAATTGTGTATTAGAAATGGACACCTAAAACTCGATTTTGTGCACATGAATTTTCCTAGGTGATTTGTATTCTAGCATATAAGTGACTATGTTTAGAATTTGCACATAATTCAAGATTCAGAATGATAATTATATTGAAGATTATTATATGTAAATAACACTCATGGTAGATTTGCACACAATCCACAATTTGGACATAACCATGTAACTTAAAATATATTAATGTCATAGTCGAGCCAATGTTAGTAATATTATTGATTTGTTCTAAAACATATTGTCTTAGACACAAAGCTCACTAATATATAAATATTTTTATGATATAATCTAGCATTAGGGAGTTTTCTTCAGGATAACAAGTAGATGATCTTAATAAAAGAAGCTATTTCAAACATGCTCTAGAAGAAATGGTTGGTTGTTTGTACGGTTCCTTTTCAACATCAAAAGCGAATTTCCCTCTGTAGCCAAGCTCGAAACTACAAGAGATCAAAACCGCTATTAAGAATTTTGTTTTGTTTAAACTAACTCTGAATAACCATGCATCCATTGGGTATAATTATCCAATGGAAACATTCTAAGCTACTTCAAACTAATAGGGAAAAGGAAAAAATTTAAAATATTTAAACCCATACAATACACAACAAACAAACCCTTGAAAGCTATTTTGCATTAGCACATGATCCACCCAATTCATAATTTTTTTAAAAACTTTGTTCAGGAAATAAATGCCACTATATTTATTTATACGATAACAATCGAAAGCCTCCACACTGAAGAGAAATTTATTTGAAACAATAATTAGCCTAGTTAGTAGTCCATGTTTTGGTCTAAAGTCAAAGCATTGTCAACAAGAGAAACTACTCCCATAGTTAAGGATCATGGTTTTCTTTGCAAATAGACCAATAATCAGAACAATAATAGCTCTCAGCTCGGAGCATTCATGGGACACAGGAAAACCATAAGCCTCTTCTTGGAAGGTATTGGAATAACTATAGAATCCCAAACATCGAACACCAACCATAGAACCCCGGTTTGAGGGAAATCACGTATATTGGATTAAAAATAGACAAATAATCAGAACAATAATAACTCTCAACTGAGAGTGTCCATGGGTCACAAGAAAGCCACAAGCCTAACCTTGGAAGGTCTTGAAACAACAATCGAATCTCAGAAGCACAGTACCAGCCATATAACCCCTATTTGAGAGAAATCACAGATATCAACTAATAAAATATTTTCTCAAGTAGGGAAACACACAAAAAAAATACATAAAACAAACTCATGCACTGCTTGAATTCATAGAAACAAAAGAAAAAATAATAAACCCTACACTAAACAAAAACAATAATCACAGTTTCATTTGGAAAAGACAATAAAGGAACACTTGACTCCTAGATATTCAACCACCCAAAAAAAGGTATTGGCAAAGATAACACTAGCACCGATCGGTCGAAACATAAGAAAATAAACACCATAATTAGTAGGAAACCCTTGCTCAAGACCAACACTGCAAATAGAACATAGAATGTTATAGCAAATATATGCCCCATAAATAATACAAGATAAACAATCCAACAATATATACTTGCAGTACAATGCAGTAATCCACACCTAATCTAGGAAGAGCAAAAGTACCCCTCGCACACTAGAGCAGACTTCCAGACTTCTACTTAATCACAGTAGAAATAATGCAATAACACACACTTAATCGAAACACTAGAGAACTTAATGCACACACGCCACAGTCCTAATCAGATGCCATACCGGACTGAATGTTTCCCCCAATCCATCCTTGGACACCTGATCGAATTGAATGCAATGACCCACACTTAATACAAGCCCATGCGCAACAAACCAGACATGTCAAGCACACTGCAAATAATAAATGTTAGAACAATTGTCCTTGCCACATTAAAACCCAAAAACCAACCTCTCCTAAATCAACACTCTGCCATAGATACTGGCACAACCTTCGATGATTGCGTTATCCTCCCACCACCCAATCAGAGAAAGACAACTCTTTAAATTAAAAAAAGAAAAATAATCCCTAAGTGCAAACTTAGCCCAAAAGAAAATTAAAAAAAGTAAGCTAAACTTTGAAAACAACTGGGCACTATATGTCCCTTGTAGGGACATAATAAAATGTACAAAATACAACTGATAACACACAAACATTTGGATAATAATTAATCTTGGAACCATTACAATAATATATTTATTATGAATTCAATATATCAATTACGAGATGAGTGATTGATGATATCATAATTAATTTCATAACTTTATTTGTAGAATTTAGAAAAAAATTATTTACATTTATGATCTTTAACTTTAAAAAGATACTCACAAAATTAAAGCATGAAAATTAGGGAAAAATATGAATTAAGGAAAAAATCTTAAATTACTTATATTGAAAAAAATATAAAATTCTTTTTTGGAAGATTGAAAAGTAAAATAAAAATCCAAATTTTGAAAAATACGCATAACAATTAATAATTTAGTTAGTAAAATAATCATTAACAAAGAAAGTATAAAAAATGATCTATTTGAAAAAATAATTAGTATTAAAAGAACTCATGAAAAAATAATAATCAATTTTGTCCATTATTTTGAAGTGAATCTTAGTGATAGACATAAAAATTGTCCCTTATATTTGTATTGATGTTATGTGCAACTCAACTTAAACAAATGAGAATTTTGACATATATTTAAAATGACCAAATCAAAGTGAACTACTGGTAAGAGAGAAACACTTTCTTGGTATAAAAATAGATCTTATAATCGAAACAAAAAAGACCTCCAACAATAGAAAACTACCATTAACCACCTACCTTGGAAAAAATAAACTACCTAACAAAGGGACTTGGTGAAAAATGAAAGGTTCTTTCAAAATTTAAGCAATTAACACACCATATCCCAATTGAAAGCTCCTGCAATAGGTAATCTCAAATATTGAAAATATACCTTCAAAAAGTAAGAGAGGATAATTAACTTGTGAAAAAACATAAAAACATGAGGATATGAGTAGGATGAGAAATGACTTATCTATTAATTTGTTGTTATTTTATGATGTATAAGGCCACTAGATAACCTAACTAATGTGGGATATATTCTTATTATTTATAAAACAAATAATAGAGGATCTAACCTAGGGAGTTAAGGTACAAAATAATTTCCTTACAACATGACATAATCAACACTGATAGAGGTGAAATGTTTTGAAGTTAAACCTACGAGTATAATTCATTATTTATAGAATTACAAATTAGTTTCAAACATATTAACAACAGTAGCACAACCTTCTCTCTAAAAAAATATATTAACATCTTTTACATAGGACTTACGAGTGTATTGAGAATCAAATATTGTGCATTCAACATATATCTATGACTCATATAAGATAAAGATTCTATGTCATAATCAAGTTCGTATGTCAATATTCTATTGTCTATACGGGACCATCCAATAGCTTTGGAAAAAAATGTGTTCCTTAGATTGTGTATATGAAATTTGAGTGTCTCTTGGATCTGCAAGATTGAGGAAAGTGTGTTTATCACAACAACCTTAATCATTGATAATATTTTTTTCCAAAAAATGTATTCAATATTTCTACATGCAAATCAAGAGTTCATTATTTATCTGGAAATTTCATAATACTAGTTTGGCATAGAGCCTTGAGTCATAAAATATATAGATTATTAAATATAACTGACTTCATGAACCCCACTTCAGTCTTTGTGGGGGATCATCCAATAAATTTTGTTTAAATCGTACCACCTAAAGATTAGACAATCGGTCTAGTATAATACTTGCAACATCGAGAATGCTCTGCATATCACCAAAAATATGAGCATGACTCAAACAAATTTTCATGCGATTCCTACTAGAGAATGTAATTTGGATAGAGGTGAAAGGCTTTGAAGGCTACCCTAACATGTCTAATTGCAAACATCTTAATAAAGTTGGTTTAATTATTCACATGAGGTGTGCCATGTGTAAGTATAGTTTGTCACCTCAACCACATAAGTGATTCTATGTAATCATAGTCCTTCTGCCCCCGATTGGCCGCCATTGTATTTAAATATCCAAAAGTGTCATTAACGTGACATTATTTTAGGAGATTTAAAGTGACTTGACACAAATATTGCTTCCACTAATTTCACATTTATTTTACAGATTTGTTTTAATACACACACACACACACACTTGTGAAATTACACTAATAATTAACTTTTGAGGACATTTTTCATCAAGTGAGAGATCCCATGAAGAACATACCTAATCCTTAAGAGATCCTGTCAAGATCTTCAGACACAACCGAAGAATTAGACTACCAAAGTATCACTACAACCGAAACACAAATACAAACTAAACATCAAATCAAACATTGAGATGGATATTCCATTTTCAATTCAAACATAAATTTAGTTAACTTTTTTAGCATAATGGTGTGCTTCTAAACTTAAGATGCAATAGTGGATTTTTAATGATAAGAAGCACCAGGGAGGAAAAAAAAAACCACATCGATTATGAACATTCTATAAAATATCTGCTAACTAAATCTTCTGTTATATTTGTTAGCATATATTTCTATATGCGTTTTTTAATATTGCAAATATGATGCATTTAATATACATTAGCACACTAGTGCTTCCATTTACTCATGGCGCATTAGTAACCGAGAAATTATAAAAAATTACATGGAATATGTTTATTTTCATATTATGTCTATTAGAAGTGTTACACGATATATAGTGCATGGGTTCTCTATAACTCAAAGCGCACCAAAAAACCAAAAATTAAAATAAAAAATCCCTATTTTTCATTTTTCCAATTGACAAAAGAGAGGGAATTTATTTTTGAAAAAGTAATTTCATAAAGTGTTTTAAAAACTTAAAACCTAATCACTATTTCATTATTTTTCCAAAATTTTGAGGGATGAATTTTACAATATAGACTTGTCAAGGAGGACTGTGGAGCAACCAAATTATTCAAAAGATTAGAATTTGAAAGGTATTGTGTATCACTCAAAACTCTAAGAAAAAAATTAGAATTTTACGATTGATCTCAATAGTAATTTTTTAAACTATTTGTTGGTGTTCCTATTAAGATTTAAATTTTTACTATTTGTATCCTCTTTTTTCTAAGTGGCTACAAAATTTCACCTTAGAGATTATCTTCATCTATCACTTCACAATTAGGGCTCTTCATTTTAATAATTTTAGATTTAATGGGTTTGTGCTTCTATAGATAATCCGTTTGGCATATAATACAAGGAGACCACTCATTGCATGATTGGATCCCAAACCCTATCTTCCCTGTTGATTTTTTTTCTTCTAAAAATTGCTTTTAGTATAAAGCACCGGTATGCTTACTTTATAAGCATATAGGTTACGCATAATCATTTTTTTAAAATTGCAAAAGAATTGATGCATTTAAAATCAACATATCACACCAGAAAATGAAGATGCACCAGTGCATTTAAAATCAACATATCACATCAAAAAATCTGCAACATAATATTTAATCTATGCCATGGAATATACTTTTATTTTTATTTTTCTTAGTTTAGGTCATACGTAACTGTTACGGAGATAAATTCCTATGGCTTGGGGTACCACAACAGACAGCTTGACTCCAGAAATCAATCCTTTCCAATATGCAATAGAAAATAAATGTCTAACACTAAAGGATCATACCTCGTACCTTATTCCGGATGGTTGAAGTAGATCCCCGTTGAGCTTTCCAACTTCAGCTTGAATTGATAGATTACTTCCTCAACAACAAGTAAACAATACAATCATTCTATATATCATGGTGTTAGATCTATTCTACATATATAATCAATAATGTATAAGAATTTGACATAATCCAATGGATAAAATATTCATTCAAACACACATTATTGGACAGGAAAATATATTTCTATTAATATAAATCAGAGATTACAAGATACAACCTCTGATGGCACATCTACGAACCAGAGAAACTAAATCCCCCACTTGGGCCTCCACCACTTAAATCCTCCATCTCTCGATAGCAAGCTCACAAGCAAAAGACAAGCTTGGGAAGAACACAAAAGTGCTCCAAGGGACAAAGGGATGCAGACTCAAGCATAAGTTTCGGCAACAATGGACTATAGTTTCTTTGCTCTCAATTCTCTCATATGCCTTCAATGTACCAAGGGGTTCCTTATATAACTTTTCAAAGGGTTAATGAAAGGTCAAATCCGAGCAATCTCAAGGCATAGGGAAGGCTAGGAGTCAAGTGAGTCGGATCCATGTCAAGGAAAACTCCAAAAGGATTTGGATTTTGTACACATCCCGATGTACGCGGTTTTAGTGGTCAAACCCATGTATATATGCGCTTATAGATTTAAAAGTCACGTGTATCATTTTTCACATGTTTTTAGGGATGGTAAAGGAAACATCAAAGGACAAAAAATGGTCCATGGGGTCTAAGGAGTCTACAGCGGGACAGGGGAAGGCCATACAAAGTGTGATTCACCTGGAGTGGTGAAATCAGCTATAACAGATGCCCCCTAATGTGTGAGGTCAGAGGGGTCATACGATGACCGAAATACATTATAAGTCCATCCTAGAAGTGGAGTGATGAAGGATCCCAAATGGAAGACCAGCCATCCAATCAGCATAGTACAATAATGCAACTCTGCATATAACTGCAAATACATCTAACAGTCCCGGATACATAAGAGTACAATGGCCATGAATAGGCATGATACAAGATATCACATAAGTGGTCATAGCCATGTACAATATACATAGATTAGAATCTCCATGATGAAGATATACAAAGGACCATGATCTCCATAATGGCTGAAGATATATAATAGATCAAGATCTCCATAATGGCTAGAAATGTCTGACATATACTGGAATCAAGTCATGAGAGCTGAAATCTCATGAACACTGGCACAATCAAGGAGGTAGCATATAAGAGATGCCACCAATCTGGAAGGTATTCTTCACAAACCGCTACGAGTACATGTCCTACTATGCGAATAGAAGTGTCGAGGTTGAACATAGTAGTCCATCGTCTGATTACCAGTCATTAATGTATACCATTAACAGACACGAGATCACCCACCAATAATGAAAATGGGAATCAAGGTACTAGAGTGCAAACTAACAAGTGTGAATAAATGTGTTGAGGTCGAACACTTGAGAGGATCCATCGATCAGGCAACATTGATGTATTCCCAAAGACTGTCGATGGTGAGAGAACCTGCCACTGATGACTGCAAGTCTCAAGGCACTCAAAATGACTCTAGATTCCAATCCTAGAATAAATGATATGAAGTCGATGGGATGAAATTCGCTGGAAGGAGGGCATTAAGGAATCCCCCATCATCCAACACGAGGTACTTAGCAAAGCTGTATAATGTGGAAGGACTCGATCATAAGGTGCACGAACCAGTAACTGTACCAGGAATGGTTGACATGCAAAGTCAAGATAATTGAGGAATGGCCGACTCAGGATTCAACTTCCTTCGAACAAGAGCATAACGGCGTATGGTGAATGAATGAAGGCAACATAGACTTGATATACAAACTGGGACATCTCTGCGACACAAGAGGCATCGACAGAGGCTCCATAGGGACTGGAAGCTTAACCAATTGGTGGAGATAAACTCAGATAAACAAGTACAGCTCCTAAAGTCAAACTATAACCCAACCAATGGATGTGATATACAGTGCTCTGTTTGAAGGTGACATGACTCAACAATTGCCACAGATAACATCTTTCCTTGTCTGGCTTTTTGGTTTTTTGATTTTTTTTGGACTTTTTCAGTTATTTAAAGAGCTTGAAAAAGAATAAAATGGCTTTATAGTTACAGACTAGGAGGAGACGAGTGTCATAAGGGAAAACAAACTAGTTCCAAGCAGTGGAACATACCTATGCTCAATGCAAGGATACATGTGTAGGATATCGACACTCGGGGGAAAATACTCTCCTGATAAAAGGGAAACAAGCTACGAAGGATATAAAAGATGGCTCTACATGGCTAGACATGAGACAAGCTTGGGCTATATGGCTGAATACACAATGTCAGGGGAGCCGGCATAAATCTCAATAAGCCAGGAAAAGCTCATGATAATTCATTCACAACTTGACATGAGGGAGTCCTGAGGGAAATAGGCTAGCAAAAGATCAAGAGGAGTATGAGGCTCTTGTGAAATGTCATGGTAGTACTATACAATGGACTCCCACACCCTAAAGGAGAAAATGTCAGCATGGGCACCAAATGCAAATAAGGCGCTAACTAGGGTACCCATGTAAGGTGAAGCTCTACCACTCATATCATGCCACTTCTAAAGCAGCAAGAAGGTTCCGTGACATAATAGAGTGGGTTCGTACCTTAGGTCATGATGAGATGGTCATAAGGTTATGAAAAATGAAAACGGTGATAAAACCTAACCTATATGCCAGTTTAGATATGATACCTGAGATCGGCATGAACGGGTCAATCCAACGGCTGAAACGACACTGAAAAAGGTCCTCTACATCATGAATTATGTAAAAAACGGTCCAAAATGGTTAGAAAATGTAGAAACTATAGGAAAGGGAGTAAAAATTTTCAAATATTTGAAAAATTTCTATAAATAGTAAGCATATCAAAATATTCTAAAACATTTGAAAATTTTACCCATTTGAGCTTAGATTTTCAACAACGAATTCCAGGAGATCCAGCCGGCAATATCCACCACCGTTTCTTCCAGCTATTTACCCATGCTCTTCTCTTTCATTTTGATGCAATTTTTATGAAATTACATGGTCAATTAAGCTTTCTAGGCCAAACTAAAATGGGCGCTGCAGCCCACGTGGAAATCGAGGGTTTTTCCGTGTATAGGGCTAGATATATGGGGAAAATGCCCACAAACCTGCGTACAGATGCGACTGTTTTGAAAACAGTCGAATATGAGGCTGCGCATAAGGTTTTTTCAATAATATAATGGGAAAATTTGCAATTTCTTGTGTAGGATGGCCGTAGAGTGGATAGAGCGTGAACATGGTGAGGTAGAGGAAGCAGTAAGGGCCGATTTAATGGCTCAACAAGCTCTATGTGCATGCGGACTCTACAAGTTTTGGTGTCTTGGTGGTTTGAGGGACAAACCAAGACTATTACAGATGCTGGTGGATTACTGGGATCCAGACTCGGAGTCCTTCCAGATATATGGGATGTCCCTCACTATAGAGGTGGACGACATATACTTCATAACACGACTTTCTAGACGAGGGGAAGTAGTGAACCTTCGTTCTTGTGGTGGGCCAGGAGGTGGCCTAACTATCGACGAGTACATTGCAGTGTACTGCTATCTAGACACAGAGAAGGTGGGGATTCAGGTCGCTACCAACACTATACAGGTGCTGGGCCTAAAGGCCACACTATTGACATTGGGCAGGATAGCAGGCTTGGCATCACTCCACCAGGCCTCGCGACCTCTGATGTTCTATGCAGTGGAGTGCATGAGACCCACGATTTATGACTGGAGCACTACACTACTGAGCAACATGAAACATCAGCTTAGTGAGTGTAAGATAGGTAGAGTGCGGAACTTTGGGTTCAGCAGTATTTTGAGCACGTTTTTCTTCAAGCGTGTTCCAGGATTGAGCCCCAGAGTGGACGTTCCTCTTCATGGGGTTTGAGATCCGGCCCAATGGCGTTGGCAAATGTGATGCATAGACTGGGGGGTGGTAAGGTGGCCAACCAATATCTAGCTGACTTCTTTCCATGGTGGCGATGACAGATAGTTTCCATCGATGACTACCCCTATGTGGGGATATATTTTCGGGGGACCCGGACATGCCGCTACCACCAGGATCGACATATGGCGATATAGGTAACGAATCTCAACCCTCTCTTTTTTAAAATTTTTGAGTTATTTAATTTTTTTGTGTTTTCTTGATTATATGGAATCAAAAAGACATATTTTTGCATGACAATACATAGTGACATCTACCATTTATGTGCAGATGTGGGACCATGGCGGCCAGAAGGCTTCCCTCGTCATAGACGGAGGGGAAGAGGAGATGATATCACGGGTGTGGATGCGGAGTGGATGCTCTAGAGAATTCATACCAATTTTGTGAGACTGACACATAGGGTTCCCATGGCGCAAGTCGAGGACTTGCCTGAGGCTATGCAGCGACAGGTGGTGGGTGTATCACGCACATGGGTGCGATTGTTCCAATGGCTAGCTAGAGCCGTAGTGACCTTCCATGATCACAACCCTCCTCCTCCTCCATAGGATTAGACATCTGGGAGTGTATACATTTTGTACTACCGTGTATTATATTTTGGTGGCTCGAGAGCCCCAATTTTGTATCATGACACAGTGTATTATCACATTTTTGTTTTTATATATAAATTTTTTATGGTGATCGGTTTATTTATTTACATGTGTAAAAATTGTGTCTGTGATTAATTTACTGTGAATGAAACAAATGCCAATCTAACACGTAGTTAGCATATGATTTAGCAACTTGATTATTAATTCTTGGAATGTGTATATATGTTATATTGTCAAATTTCCATTCTAACAATCTCATACGTAAGAATATTCTCAATAACATCGGATCTCTAACATGGTACAAACCATTAAGCTGTGACACTACTAACTCCAAATCAAGACGTACCTCAAGAGAGAGAACGACATGTGAAATGGCATCCTGTAGAAGCTCAATAACGACACTATATTCAGCAACATTGTTGGAATATGGCCATAGACATACGCTTCTCGAAGACAGTACCTGACCCATAGGAGTATAAATCACCCAAGCAACAGAGGCTGAGTGTTGAGTGTGACGGCTCGCACCATCCACGAATCCTATGCAGGTGGAAGATTCCATTGACATCTGCCAAAAGAAACGAAAACTAATCACAAACCTAATCACGATAAGAAAAAGACCTAACTATGCACAACTGTACAATAATATACAATAAGCAGCCTTGGATGAAGATCATGCATAGTATTTCTTGAGATAGAGCCCATTTCTAGGCTCCACCAAGGCCGTTCCTTCGTAATCCACTAACTCATACGCACCCTTCTCTAACACACGCTTGACCACGTAAGGACCCTGCCACATAGGATTAAAATTCCCTGCCCCCAAGGGTTCTTTCTGTTGATCCCACAAAAGGACCAAGTCTCCTTCACTAAACCTCCTTGGACGGACAGACTTATTGTACTGGACCTTTACGCGATGTTTATTGACTTCTAGAGCCACCAAGGCATCCCGATGCTGCTCATCAAGTTGCTCAAGGTGAACCAAATGCTTCTCCAATGGTGAAGTGTCTGGTAAGAGTTACACAACTAGCTTCAAAGAAGGAATCTCGCATTCAACCAACAATATTGAATCCACTCCATGTATAAGTTGATATGGAGAAAAACTAGTGGTAGTCTTAACAGTGGTTCGATATGCCCACAAAGTAGGATATAACATGATATGCCAATTATTCTTGCTTTGTGCAATGGTTCATTGGAGAATGGATTTGAGTGATTTATTCACTGCCTCTACCTGTCCATTCGCTTGAGGGTAGTAAGAAGAGGAATGCTCTTGCTTATACCCTAACTTCGATGCCAACTCTTCCATCATACGGTTCTGAAAGTGCGAGCCATGGTCAATGACAAGCTCTTTCAGAATCCCGAACCGAGTAATAATTTGGTTGAATACAAAGTGAGTGGCTATCTCACCGTCGGATTTTACTGTAGGCATAGCCTCAGCCCATTTCGTGAAGTAATCAATAGCCACTATAATATGATGGTTCCCCCCCAGCCGAAACTGGGTTGCGATCCATAAAATCGAGCCCCCACTTAGTGAAGGGACCGGTGGTGATAATGGGATATAACAAGGCAGGTTTCGAGCGCATATTACATGCGAACACTTGGCAAGGGTGGCACCTCTTGACCGCATCAACACAATCTTTAAAGATCGACGGCCATAAATAACCCGCTCTTAAAATATTTTAAGCTGTAGAAAGCCCAGATAAATGACCACCACACGCCCCTCCATGGCAATCATTCAGCACAACCTCAGCCTCTTCATGAGTTAAACAACATCATAAAATGGAATCTACCCCATGGCGGTACAAATTGTTATCCACTATGAGGTAGTTCTTATAGACGTGACGTAATCGTCGTCGTTCATCTCGCGAGAGGTGAGTAGGGGTCTTCAATGTTTGTAAATATATTATGATATCCCCATACCATGGGTCTAAAGTTGAGATTAAGAAGATGTGTTCATCGACAAACATATCTTCACAAACCAACTCCTTGGCCTCGCTCGGGAAATCCGATATAAGCTCTGCAAAAATTAAAGACTTATTCGATTTTGCCGAAACAAACTCGAGATCGAATTCTTGCAAAATGACAATCCATTTATTATATTTTCCCCCAATAATCCTTCGGGTGAGGACAAATTGAAACGGATTGACATGGGCTACAACCAAGGTCTAGTGAAGGAGAATATAATGTCTCAACCGCTGAACCGCATGTACGGTAGCTAAAGCAAGCTTCTCGACATGAGAATAATGAATCTCTGTGTCAATAAGGTTTCAGCTCAAATAATATATGACATGCTCTTGGATCTCCTCATCCTATTGAACCAAAACCATACCAATCGTCTCTAATGACGCAGCCACATATAATAGAAAATCACGGCTACAGTCCAGGGGACTAATCATCGGGCCGATGCTAGGGCTCGCTTGAGTGCATCAAAGGACTCTTGGGCTTGCTCATCCCAATAAAAGGGGGTGTCCTTCTTTAAGAGACGCATGAAGCCTCTAGTCAAATTGGCAAAGTTGACAACAAATCTTCAAGAGAAGTTTTCCATGCCTTGCAAACACTGAAGATGACGAATATTCTTCAGGGGAGACAACTGAAGTATTGCCTCAACCTTCAAAGGGTTGACTCTTATACCCTCCCTAGAAATGATGAATCCTAACAAACGACCTGACTTCACACAAAAGATGCACTTATGAGGATTTAATCTAATCGAATAGTCCTGACATCTTTCGAATAAAAATATCAAGTGATAGGGATGACGCATTCTCATACGAGAATGAGTAGCAAGGTCATCCAAAAATACTTCAATAATTGACTTGAGATCATGGAAGATCAAGATCATTTCCCGCTGAAACGTAGCTCCGGCGTTTTTAAGGCCGAAAGGAATTTTTCGATATGCAAACCTTCCCCAAGGACAAATAAATGCAGTCTTATGTTGGTCCTTAGGTTTAATCTGTATCTGATTCTATCCATAAAAGCCGTCCATGAAGGAAAAAACCTCGATACCCGCACACTCATCCAAAATCTGATCAATAAATGGTGTGGGGAAATTGTCCTTAGGACAGGCATGATTCAAATCGTAGAAATCAGTACATATGCAGATCGCTCCCTGCTTCTTATCCACCAAAACAGGGTTTGAAACCCACTCTGTCAAGGGAATGGGATAGATGAAACCGGCTTTCAACAACTTCTCTATCTCTGCCTTAATCGCAGGTGCTTTCCTCGGATTCACCACACACAACCATTGTCGAACAGGCTTAGCATTGGGGTAAGTCTTAATATTGTGCTTGACAATACGAGGGTCAATACTTGGCATCTCATCGTAAGACCAAGCAAAAATATCACAGAATTCCTTAAATAGCTCGGTGTATTCTAGAATCTCAACATGGGAACATTCCGCCCCAATATAGATATTCTCTATCGTGCCAGGATTGCTAGAGATGTTGATAGGAATCATTGAAGATGTATTCTCCATGTTTCCATCAACCATCGGACCAGGAGAGCTTAATGGAACCATAGGACTACCAACTCTCTGACTAAGAACCACCCTAAAATCCTCACGTTCCAAGCGGTCAAGCTCGGGAAGGAAGTATGATCTATGATGGAGTTCCTCCCATGGTGGCTCAACTCCCGACATAGCCTCAATAATCGCTTCATCTGAAGGGAAAACTGTATCAAGGCAGTCGTGTGCGTGAGAAGACTATACTTCCCATGCTGGCAGCACATAAGGGTTCTCCTCCTCCGTCAGTGAAGAGGAAGGACTAGGCTCTGCAACACACTTGAGATTAGCTTGATAAGCTATCATAGTTGCAGACAATGGCACGTCCGTCATGACAGCCTCACTCGAAGTACTCGATGTAGGAAGAATCCAAGGGTCTTCCATATGACTCGTGCAAAAAGACACCGATCTTGTAGATGTCAAAGCCTCATCGAAACTAGATCCTATCATAAGGATCAATGTAGGACAACTAAAGCTTCCCATGAGGGATGGATACATGCCTACACCCACACTCCCAGTTGCCGACTGAGAGTGTTCAATGATTGGGATCGAAGCTCTCGAAGATGTGGTAACAGATGGATTCTTGAATGTCGTTTGATCAATCCTTACAATCTTCCCATTATGTGGAAAGCATACAACATGAAACAGGGAAGAAGCAACGGCTTGCATACTGTACATCCAGTTCCTACCCAACAAGAGATTGTAGTCAAGGAGCGCATCAACCACCTCGACCTCTATCGCAACGGTCTTCCCTCCCAAACGGACTTTAAGGGAAGGAAGGATACCGTGCAGCCTAAAATATCTCCCATCGAACACAGTTAACATGGTCGCTGATTTAGACAGCTCAGGGGAACCCAAACCCTTCCAACAGGATAAAGACATCACAGAAGCAGCAGCACCTTCGTTAATCACAGTGCCCTTCACGATCATATTAAGACATTCTACGTGAATCAAAAGAGACACATAGTAAGGCAAGCGAGGCTGAAGTCCTATGGTTTAAAATTTGATCACGGAGGAAGAATCATCATCATTCACACCAAGGGCAGAAAGCAACGCCTTCCTTTGCGAAGGACAACTCTGAAGCACTTCCAATGCAGACATCGCACAAGGAGTGTGGCCCAAATCCTTGACAAATGAATAGTTCTGGGCGGCTTAGGAATTTGGATTATGCCCCAAACGCTTAAGGACTCCCTTAGGACTACGAGGTGCAGCTTCAGGTTTATCCATAGGTTTATCAATACGCAAAGGAGACCCTGGTGGATCAAGCTCTTTTCCTGGGCTGGGTTGTGACGAACCATAATATTTTGCACAGGTCACAACTTTTGTGGCACGTACCATGTTAATGCAACCACAACCACTACCCTCCTGCGGATCTTGATCACCACCAGACTGGTCATGGGACCTCGAGTTCATATTTTGATTGTGCGGTAAAGGGTTAGTTAGCAGAGCTGGGCCCTGTGCTAGGAATCTCGAGGCTTCCTCGATACGAGGGCACAAGTAAGTGAGGTGATCGTCCTTACATAACTTGCAAGGGAACTTAACCTTACGTTTAGCTTGATTTCCCCCCCCAGCATTCTGGCCATTCTTGTCATTACTATTAGCATTCTCATTCTTATTCCCACCCTTACGATTATTTTTACCCTTTTTTCTATTCCGTCTGGGCTGCTGGTTACCCTTCTGGTCCGACGATTGCACTGAAAGTACACTCACCGTTTGGGAAGGTTGAGACAAAGTTGTAGCTTGTCCTGAAGTAGATTGGTTGATTGACAATTGACTAACTTGTTTTGCATCCGAATCTGTAGGTTTTGCACTTGCACAACCCACAATGCCATTGACACGTGGTCCAGGTTTGACTTTGGGGTCGAAACTAGAACGCGGAGTGTTGGGAATAATATCATATAACAAACTGGACTGAGCATAGATCAAGGCCCGTTCCTACACCCTAAAAATCACTTGTTCCTCATTCTGCACTCTGGATGTGGAAACATCCTTTGCTATATATGGAAATAACTACTTGAGGAACCACTCGAAGAGGAACTCTAGCAGTATAAAGGATTTAATTAACCTCTTCCATCTATGCCACTCTTGAATATGATCAGAGATATGTGTGGCTTTATCTTGCCAAAATGTCGACAAGAGTTCAGTATCAATGTCATAACGCACTGGTAGCTGGAAGTGGTTAAGAAAAGTCATTGCAAGGTCATCGAACAAAGCGAAAGCTCCCCTAGGTAGCTCTATATACCATTTCACAGCAGGCCCTGTAAGGGTGCATTGAAATAGCCTCAAACGAATGAAGTCTTGATGTAAGGAATTTGAAGAGCACCATAGGTGAAATGTAGCAACGTGTTCGCTCAGATCCTCTCTCGGTTTTCCTTCAAAATTAGGTATGTCTGAAGGAAGCTTGGTAGGGATAGCTGGCCAAGCCGAGTCATGAGCTACAGGATCGTTCGTTAATCTCGACAAGTCAGGAAGATTGAGCCTCGCGAGGAAAGGGAGCCTAGGATGATGAGGTCGATGGACTGCTCCCTGATTCATATAGGTCTGATTACCACCATGGCCTTGGCCATAGTGCCCTCGTCCCTTATAACCCATATAGGGTGGTGTGGAAACACCATAGTGTGGTGGACCTTGACTATTAGGAGCTACAAAGCCGTAGTTAGGAGAGTAAGCAGGTTTTTGATACCCGCCCCCATAAGGTGAAGAACCCTGTCCATACTGCGTCGCATAATAGGGTCCATAAGTCATCGCATGCGATGTCCCATGGGACACTCCGTAAGTAGGAACATACGTTCTGGAAGTAGGAATATACATTTTGGAAGTAGGAATGTGACCTCTAGAAGTATGAGCATGACCTCCCGAAACAACGGGCGGTGCATGAAGCTGAGACACAACCGGTCTAGTAACCACAGTGTTATACAGCTGATTGGCACCTCTCCGTTCGAGTGCTGACATCCCTCAGGTCGGCACACAAAAGGACACTTATGGATTGAGGTTTGCCCAGTTTCATTATACCTTGGTTGATGATGAAAGACATTCCCTTTTTATCCAGCTGGTTACTTTGCTATTTTGAGAGTTGAGATGTATGCGCGACTCTCCCTATTAGCATGTCGCGCATATGCGCGGGTGTCAAGTTCAGCAAGTCGAGCATAGATCTATGCGCGGGTTGTCCTTATACAAAGTCGCGCATGATGCGCGGGTTGCCTTACTACAGACCCGCGCATATCTCCCTCAAAATTAATTTTTA
>LPNX011017696.1:129188-173369 GCA_001517045.1 Pseudotsuga menziesii | reverse complement strand
TTGTCAGAGTTCCAAGTACAGACTCTATAAGCTTAAAGCTAGCTCCTAGCTTCCCCAACAGCTCTTCCTGCTTTGACTTGTCATAACCTGCTTGAAGCAACAGATTTAGTGAAAATAGGGGAAGGAACCCTAGCAAATTTAGTGAAACATGTAAAATCTACTCTCAAAACCTAAAATGTTACAGAGCTCCAGCCTCGTATCAAAAACCTTCAAACTCTCAACGAAAGAGCACTGAGCTTAATTCTGCTCAGTACTAATCGTATGGATGGATCTTTGGATAAGGTTGGGGGTGAAGAAATGACTAGAGGAAGGGGTAGAGGAGACGAATTAGGGTAGAAGGTCGGGAGCATCATACAGTGAGGGGGCATGGTTCAATGTTGGCTGATGGTTGTTTGTGTGGGAGGAGACTGGAACCAAGTCAGGAATGGGAGTTTTTGCTGCATTACATCTCTATAGAGAAAATCAATAGTTACAAGATTAGGTCAAATGTCTTATGTTCTTACCTTGATATGGTTTCGAGTCTTAAGAGGTTAAATCGTCCATGTATTAGGCTCAACCATAGTCTGTTCTTGGTATTTTTAGGGTTCAAACTTCAAACATCATGCTATTCTGGCTGAATTGAGAGTGGCATATCAGTTTGTGATTACTTTTTCTATTATGTTTTTGTAGATAATTGTAAATCAGAGCACACTGAAGATAGGCTGCTATTCTGGCTGAATTGAAGAATTCTTCAAAGAATTTAGTTTGTGTTAGTGTTAAAATGTTCGAAGTAAAGTGCACGAGTTAAAAAAATGGCCATGCTCAGCAATTGTTTAGGGCCTAGGTTAATTTTTTAAATTTCTGTCTAAAATTTCTTCTTGTGCAAAATACTCACTTGAGAAGACAATTTCATAACATGGGAATTTTATGAGAGATAGCAGCCTTCATTCTTTACTGCTGGTCTGAAATAAATCATGTTCATAGGTGTAAAGGGGTTCTGCGTAGGCAATGAAAGCCCTTTTGTGATTTCCTGGTGTTAAACACACAAGAAACATTGCAAGAATATGTTTATGATCTAAATCTACAGCTTAGAATTGCAGGTTTAACTGATGGATGCCTCTCTTTAAGAGTGCCTTGCCTTCACAGGCTGGAAAGAAAAAACAAGGAGTCTTGGTTTGGCAATAAATGTTGGTGAAATATACTTTCCCTTGATTTCTAACTGAATATTGTGAATGGACTTACTCGCATTACAACAAGTGATTAGGTGAATGTAACAATGGTAATTAGTCATGTAACTGATTAAGGGAATAAGGTAACTAGTACCAATCGTATCACTTAAGTAGTAGCTCTAGTTAATTAAACTGGATAGGTATCATGCTTGAACAACCTTACCAATACTGCACTGCACATGCTTATGTATTTTTTTTTTTTAAAACAGTCACAAGCGTCGCTTAAGCGACAGTTCCAGATGTCGCTTTTCCGACGCTTATTCTTAATATCCGTCGCTTATCCGACGGTTTTGTCTGTCGCTCTTCTGACGCTTATTTTAATATCCGTCGCTTATCCGACGCTTATAGATGTCGCTTTTCCAACGCTTCTTCTTCATATCCGTTGCTTATCCGACGGCCATGTTGTCGCTTAACCAACGGCATGAAGGTTATTTTCTTAAAAAACTTTCACTACTGTCGAGAAAAAGCTGCTGCTTAACCGACGCTTTACATTTAACCGACGGTTACTTAGGTGTCGCTTAACCGACAGTTAATCAGGTGTCGGATAACCGACGACAAGTTTCCGACGCTTAAAAAAAAATCAAAGTGTCGTACATGTGACAGGGAAGTGTCGAAAATCCGACATGACGGCCGTCGGATTTTTGGTCAAAATGTAGTAGTGGCAATTGTTACTATAAAAGGAACTACAGTGATAAATCATTAATGTTGCAGCTACTTGAAAGAATGCAATTACTGAAATTTCCACACCACACAACAAAACAATCAAAACATCTAATTAACTCGACAATCTCTGTGGAAGGCGGGCCCAGCCTTTGAACAAATATGCCGGAACTAACACAGGCTAAGAGACATAAGTTAGAAGAATCCTGCCCCCTATATTAAAATGACAAATTGCAAAGTACAGATCATTGTCACATCTTACGCAGTCTAATCAAATATCAACCAACCCTTGGCTCAGAATGCTTCCCAATATTTATATATGAATAATAATAATCTTCACCCACTGATATCGGGAAGCCATGAAAATCTACGATCTTCAGGATGCCTTGTTACAACAATCCGTTACAACTGTTATTGGAATTGAATGAAAGTAGAGAATATAGGGAATCCTGTTGCTTGAGCCGTTAGTGAATAGACAAAACCAATTGAAGAGATGCCTTGTCTATTGCAGCTATGCCTTAAGCAGCGACACGCTGTAGCAGCCGAGTCTGTTGCATCTATGCGTGGAATGGTGTCCTCTGTTTACGTCCAGCGTGTGGAGCTGGGACTGGCAAGTAACAACTGTCAACAGAAGCTCATCTTTTCTTCAGACCACCAGGGATGCTACACTTGTACTTCTCAAAGCTTGAACTAGCTTTTATGAAATCACGATATGTTAGCATAATTCAAGAGACAGAGTTATGAACATAATAATCATAGGCATTAATAAGATAAACCAATAATTAATCATACCTGTATAGATTCAAGGCTCAATGTGAGGGGAAAACATCTGTCTGGTGCATAGAAGGCAGTAAGACAAAGCAAAAAAGGTATAATTGGTGTGGTCAAAAAGGGGTATTTCAGGACCCAACAAAACATACGCAATTGTCCTTGCTACGTATGCCCATAAGTGCATCCAAAGATCCTAGACATATAACATTGCTTTTGAAGCTTCCATTATCGTTTTGTTCTTTCGTTCTGCAACGCCATTCTATCACGAGGATTGTAGGGAGTGCTTAACTCCATCTTAATCCTAGATTCTTTGTATAGTTTCTTAAATTATTCCAAGGTGAATTCTTCACCATTATCTCACCAGAGTCTTGATCTTCCTCTTAGTGTGATTTTTGAACAAGGTTTTGAATTCCTTGATATAGTTGAATACTTCATTTTTCCCTTTCAAGAAATATATCCAAGTCTTACGGGAGAAATCATCTATAAAAAAAGCATAGTATACATACACCCTTAGTGAGCTAGATGATATGAGTCCCCTGACATCTGAGTGGACTATCTCCAGTATTCCTTTTTTTCTGCTTTCACTGTTGGGAAATGTCTTTTTTACGTTCTTTCCTTGTGCACATCCCTTGCAAATGCCTTCATGTTTTGTCTGGATTTCTAGAAGTCCTGAAACTACTTTGCTTGCAATAGGTAGTGCTCAATAGTGCACATGTGCAAGCCTTCTATGCAATGGTTCATTTGGTTCTATTGAGTCATGAACCAATGTTTGTTTAGGTTGTCCCTTCAACTTGTACACGCCTCTGTCTTGCTCTCCAATTATCGTTGCATCATCAATTGTCTTTCCTTTTAGCCACATTAGGACTTGACCATCAACAAATGCAACCCGTATTCCCTTTGTATCTAGGGCAGAGATGGAGAGAAGATTCTTTTTCAATCCTAGAACATATAACACATCTTTCATCTTCAAGGATTTCCCAGAATCTAGCTTGTAGGAAGCTTCTCCACTTCCTCTTGTGGGGTATTGATAATCACCCCCAAGTTTCACCTTGTGAGGTGACTCATGCTCAGATAGATTGCGGATGATTCTTTGCATCCTTTCATATGTTTGAATGCCCCACTATTTACAAGCCAATCATTGCTTCCATGTGAGATAGTGCCCGTGAGTGCTGAGATCATGACATATTCTTCATCACTTGAATAATCAACTCATTAGGGGAATTTTGAGGTTAAAAATGGGCCTAAAAAAATGTACTATTCAAATCTACTTTAAAAGAACCGATCACATTCTATAGGATGACATCATCTATAATAGTTGAGATGGCATTGGTTGAGTTAATAATGTTTATTTGTCAAATTGTAAATGGTGAGTGAAAACCCATAGTTAACTATATCAATGTTGTAAGTAAAGTAATCATTATGAAAATAGTACTCATAGATTATTTTTGAATATAATATAAATGTACAAAAGTATTCTTCAAGTACTTATAAAAAAAAATACTTTTTATATTTCAATATAAAATAAATTACAAATACCAAAAAAGTAAATACTTTGTTAAAACTAAAATTATGTAATTATTTTTTCAATATTTAAAATATATATGTCAAATCTTTATTTAAAATCAAAATCACTTAACATTTTATAATCAAAACAATTTGATGATTAATAATTTTTGTTTTTTAAATACTTACTATATATAATAATCTATTATAATTATTATTTAAATATAAAAATATTTATTTATTTATTTTACAAAAAGAAAATACTATATTATAATAAATTACTATATATATATATTCTCATCCGGTTGAATTTTAATATTAATACCATTTTTTGTTTGTTGAAATTTAGGTATTATTCAAGGTTCATATTTTACTATCAATTGTTAATCTTTGGAACACCCGCATCTATATCAACATAAATTAGACGCATACATTCAAGTTACAAAACTAAATACATGCATAAAACCTTAACGTAGCAATTTGAATGAATTATTATATCATAATAAAATATTATATTATTATAATTTTTATTATATATAATAATAATGTTTATTACATATAATCTCATTTATTTAATATTAACTCAACTTTTTCACGGTATAAGTTTATGTACTATTCATTCATCCCAATATTAACACTTCTTTTAATTTATTTAATGATGTTATTAATTACTGTATTAAAAATGATATGTGATATACATGATATATATCATAAGAAACTATTAAAAATGAGTTTACACGTGTTTTTGAAAGTGTATTAAAAAGTTGAAAAATAAATTATTGTTTTTTTTAATTTATAGTTTTATATTTATATTTTAAAATTAATTTTTATTTTTAATATATATATATATATATATATATACAATTTATTCATTTAAGTTTAACTTTATGTTTAAAATTCAAAATTATAAATACATGGTTTATAAACATATTTTGAATATTAAAAAAGTAACTTATTTTCAAATTTCAAAATTAATATATTTTATTTTATGAGTACATTACTTTATAAGTACATTCATCATATTATATTCAAAAGTAATTTATGTACTCAAAACTATTTTACTTTTAGTCATATCAAAAAATGATTTTTTTATTGGTTTTATTTTAGACATCTTTTCAAATTCACTTAACCATAGTTGCATTGGTTATAGTGTAAGCGATGAGTTGTAAATATACCTTCCCCACAAAATTCCTATTTCATAATATTTTTTTATATATTTTATGAGGCTCATTTTAGACCTCAAAATTCTCCTAATGCTTTCTTCTTTGAATCTTTTCGTTGTTGGTTCATCATCATCAACAGTGTAAGCATGGTGTCTTTTATTGTTCTACTTCTTGTTGGAGGAGCCTTTGTTCTTGGGGCAATCTCTGGAGTAGTGTCCCTTCTTATCACATGTGTAGCATCTAATACTGGATAAATCTTTTCTGAATTTCTTTTGTCTTTTGTGATGAGGGTCCTCCCTTTTGTTGTGATGATTGTCCTCCTTTGTATGATTTCTTCTGGTGTGAAACGTGACAGATTGATCTTCAATTGCTCCCATCTTCTCTTCTCTTGTTATGAGTCAAGCTTCTTCTTGTGTGCATTCTTCCCAAATTCTGCTGAAAGTGATCAACTTCTTTTTTGACACATATTCCTTGAATGAATGAATGAATCCCATGATCTTGGGAGACCATTCAAGGTGGTCATAACAATCTCCTCTTCTTCTACCTTCTCTTTGACTACTTCAAGATGTTCCTTGATTTGAGCAACCTGTGTGAAGTAGGATTGCATGGTCTTTGAGTTTCGTATCTTCACATTCTTCAGCTAGTTCCTTAATGTCATCTTCCAATTGATATTCTCTCCTTCAAACAACTTCATCAAAGCATCAAACACTTTTTTAAGTGTCTTCAACGGTGATACATGATAGATGAGATGATCCTTAATAGTATATGCAATGATTCTCTTGGCCTTAATCAAGTTCTTCGTATGGATATCGTTATCCTCATCTCTCTCTAGCTCTGAAACTTCCTTACAGATATACTTATCCAAATAATTTTCTTCAAGGATCAGAGAGATCCTATACTTCCATGCTCGAAAGTTGTCATCTCCCCCATGCTTATCATCAAGTTGGGTGTGATGAGTCATTTTGAAATGAGAACCTCAAATGGAAATAGTAGAGATTTAGAGCTTACCAATTTGAGATGCCCAACCTGGTTCCGAACCTGGCTGACCTAGGGTTTGTTAGAGAAACCCCAATTTTCCAAGCTTGGAGTTTTGAAATTATGTATGGATAGAAAGATGCACCTCCTTGAGGTGAGTTTCTCAGTGATTTCCTTTGCCAAATTTAGTGGAGGTAGTCTCCAAAAATATGATGTCCTAGTTCCTCCTGGCACTAGTGTTTTGGTAAAAAATGAAACTTCTTCAAATTTGATTATGCTTCCTCCAAAAGAGGCGCCCTCTTAGGGTGAGTTAGCCTAGCCCTCTTTTCTTGATGATCTGTGGAGAGAAGACCTTGAACTAGGAATCTCTAGTTTCCGCTACTGCATAGTTCCTTCTTTTAGAGAAGCTTTGATACCAGGTTAGTTTTCCTGCTTTAATTCAATTAGATTAGGATATTTATCTGAAAGAGTAACAAGAACAACAAGATACACAAGACACATATTTTCCTCGGGGAAACCATAAAGGAGAAAACCACACAAATTTCCTCAAAATAGTTATGTCACTAATACAATATCACAAGATGGAAAAACCCAAAAATAAGAGGTCTTCTACAGCACTCTCTCTTTCTCCTTTAGTGAACTTGTCCTCTCTTCTAATGCACACATGAGAGAGAGAGAGAGAGAAAGAGAGTGTGTATGTATAAATGAGGGAGGGTGCCTCCCTATTTATACACATCAAGTGACTGACCTAAAACCTAACTGGGCCGACTTTTTACCCTAGCAAGGCCAACTTCACCTAGGGAGACTCAAACATACATTTTATTACATTAATCTTGGGGTTTATTGCCTGAATTACAATGAAAGGTTTACCTCAATGACCATATACAATAATGACATCCCGAACTGAGGGAAAATATCTCCGATGGGGTACAACAATATACAATGATAATATACAACATAATAACTTCTGAATTTACAATTACAACAACAGAAGCAATATACTTGATCTCACCATATACATGACTCTAACTGATATGCCCATATTTGAACTGTGTACCATCTATGTTGCTCTGCTCAAATGAACTAAGTCACCACTGAAGTCATCTCAAAGGACAAGGAGATCTCAGTATTGGAAAATGAATACTCTACATCTGCTATTGAATAAAGGCTCTGAATGGCTCATGCTGGAAATGATGATCCATAATGTAACCCATCTGAATCTCTGGCTCAGAAAATTAGAGAGATAAATCTATATGTTGCATGTTGCATCATGGTATCCCAGCTACAATATATCTATGATATCATGCACTATGTTGGGCAGTGTCCAAACAAGAAGAAGAAACAACAGACAACAACAACAACTAAGATTGATGAGTATGTTGTAAGCTTTGAGAGAGAGTTTTCTCTCTATACTAGTTATACATAGAGAGAATCATCTATCACCAACAGTGATATTGAGGACCAAACAGAGCAGTCCATGATTTTTGGGCATTCATTGAATGTGTCTACCACTTCTTCCACGTGGTATATTGACAGTGGGGCTTTGATCTATATGACATGTACACATGATGTGCTCATCGAGATGACTGAGACAAGCTTGGATTTGAAGGTGGTGTTGGGTGATGATACAATTGTGAGAGCAATTGGGTGTGGGACTTTCAGCTTTCATAGGGAGTCCATGGAGCCCATGACATTGAGGGATGCCTTGTACATCCTTGGGTTGAAGAAGAACCTTGTTTCAGTTTCCACTATTGAAGACAAGGGATTTGGAGTATATGTCCTAGATGGGAAAGTACATGTCTTTCCTAAAGAAGTAGAACCATTTGCTTCATATGCCATTCGAGTTAGATGCAAGAAACTGTACAAGCTTCTCTTCCAGCCTCATCATGCATTGGTGCACACTAGTAGTAGCAGTGAACTATGTGAGCTGTGGCATAGGATGATGGCCCATCTCCATCATTCAGCTTTGAGGATGTTGAGGGATACGACGATAGGTTTTTCAGAGTTCAACAAAGAGCATAGTGGTGTGTGCATAGGGTGTGCTTTGCGAAAGTACACCAAGACTGCTTTTCCGAGCAGTGATAACAAATTAGAGGGAGTGCTTCATTTGATTCATTCAGACTTGTGTAGTCTTATGTCTTTTACCTCTTTGAATGGTTTTGAATACTACGTCACTTTCATTGATGACTATTCTAGGAAGTCAGAAGAAGTCTTGAAACAAGAAGTCGAAATAAGTCAGAAGAAAGCTTGAAGAGGTTTCAAGAGTTCAAAGATATTGTGGAGAACCAACCAGGAAGGAGAATCAAGGTACTTAGATCGGGCAATGGGGGTGAGCATACCTCTAAGGAGATTGATGAGTATTGCAGACAGAAATGGATAAAGAGGCAGTTGGCAGTTCCTTGGACTCCACAGCAGAATGTAGTTGTAGAAAGGAAGAACCGAGCCATAGTGGGTGCAACTAGAGCTATGTTGCATGATCAGAGCCTTCCTTTCTTTCTGTTGGATGAGGCATGTAGCACTGTTGTTTATGTCCAGAACAAGAGTCCACGCCGTGCATTAGGGAGTAAAACTCCTAAGGAGATGTTTACTGGGAAGAAGCCTGAGATAGGCCACTTCCGCATTTTTGGATGCCTTACATATGCTCATGTACGTTCTAAGAAGAGGAAAAAGTTAGAGGCTATTGCAGAAAAATGCATCTTTGTTGGCTATGATAAGACTTCAAATGCCTTCCACATATACTTTCATGCACAAAGGAAAGTTGTAGCGAGGAGGGAGGTGAGATTTAAGGACGAGTGTGTTATGCAACCAAGTCCTAGAAATAACATAAAAAGAGCATAAATATACAAGAAGAGAGAAATCCACGCCTTAACAATGAAGAACATAGATAATTAGCAATCCTCTTCGAGGGAGGAACCTCCTTACACAATGTACTATGTACATAAGACAAGATATAATGATGACTAAAATGAAAATATTTCCTTCATATATATAGGAGACCAAGGTGTACAATAACAACTAATAGACCCAAGCCGACATGAATAATATGTAATACACCACAACATAAGGGGTAATGCGACACCCTATTGAGGGAAATGTGTCCAACATTTAGGGCTTAGCATGCTCCTCCCTTCAGACAAGCATTGTCCTCAACGCTTGGATGTATTTGCATGAAGGACTCATCTTCTTATGTCGAATTCGTCGCTGGTAAGTTCTTCCACTTGATGGGGTACTCAATAATAACACGATTCCGTAGTTGTTTGGTCCTTGTTTTGATGAATTGTTTGGGTTCCCATATGATTTGTGCTTCTTCAAAATTCCTTTGACGGTGATGTTGATCTACATATAGTTTCATGTTGTTTTTGGACATCGTTGGGATTTGGAGAACTACTTGCTGGTGCTCTATGCGATTTGCCACTACTTGAACTATATATTTTCCTATCGTTGCTTCAACCATCTACTCCATTTCATTCTTCTGGCCATAGGGGTAGTTGTAAGGTCTAATGTTAGGAATGTTTCCCAGATTTAAATTAATAGCATTGTCCAATTCTTGAATAGGTGGATGACTTATTGGAATGTCTTGAAATACTTTGGAAGTCTTTTTAAGGACCCTTTGGATATCTAGCGGAATAAGAGCCTTACATGTTTGAACATCTAGTGAGTATAACTGTGTAATTACACCATGTTTTCCTTTCTTTAACAACATTGTCATACCATTAGATATCATCACCTTGCTTGGTTGACCTATGATACCATTTAACACAAATTCTTTTTTATCGCAGGAAAATTTCATGAAAAAATTCTAAAATTAAAAGTCACTATTCCCAATTATTGTAACCATTGAACTCCTAATACAACATCAACATCCCCCATTGGGATAGAAATCATGGAACTATTCAATACATATTCCCCTACAGTAAGATTGATATTATGGAATTTCCCTGAACAATTGATGGTTCCTCCATCTGCAATCGTTACTTGAAATTCTAGTGCTTGATATACAAAGAAATTGAGATCTTTGGCTACTTTACAATGAATAAAATTATGAGTACTACCAGAATCAATCAACATTGTTCCTTTTTTTATTTTTCATATATCCTTCGATCTTGAGAGTTTGAGGAGTGTTAATTCCAATCAAAGCATGACAAGATATGGCGGGAGTAATCACTTCTAGTTCATCCCCTTGCGATGGTTCCTGTTATTTTTGTTCTTCCTCTTCACATTCTATGTAGAAGAATTTCCTTTCTCCACACTTATTTCCTTTATTGTACTTGTTGTCACAATTAAAGCATAGACCTTTCGCTCTTTTTTTCTCTAGTTGTTGAGGTGTCAACCTATGAGGTTGGTTAGAAGGAACATCATTCTCTCTGTACGCGTGGGAAGTGGTAATTCTAGTAGTCAGTTCCATATTTTTACTTTCAATCTTCCTTGCCATCATGAAATCGTTCTTTAGGGATGATGGTTCAAAGACATGCACCTCATGTTGAATGTTATCCTTCAAGGTTCCAATAAAGAGATCTAACAAATTATCTTTTGAAATATTCTTCTTTGAGACTTAGCTGTTGAAATTGCTTGATGTGTTCTATAACTGGACCTTTTTGTTTGAGATTTACTAACTACCTAAAGAAGGTGTTTCTATTTATATCCTCACAATGTGCAATCAATTCTTCTGTGAATATAGACCAAGAGATAATAGAATCTTTTTACGGTCACAAAGCCATTGGTAGCATACAAATTGATCATGTTCTAAATATAAGGATGAAATAGTTACCTTTTGCAAAGCTGGAACCTGGTGTAGATCAAAGAATTGCTCCATTTGAAAAATCCATATGATTGGGTCCTTGCCATCAAACTTTCTCATGTCAATCTTGTTAAAATATTGAATCTTCAAAAGATATTCTAGTTGTGCTAATTGTATTCCTCCTTCGGGAGTTTTCATTGATGTAATTGGTCATTTAAGAGTCATTGAAAGAATCAATGTAAACCCCTCGATGTAACTTTGGTCAATAGTACCCTTGAGTCATTATTTATAAATATTATTTTGGTGTCCTACTAGTCAAGTCGACTCGATCAGTTAGACAAGTCGGCCTAGTTAGGTTTTATGACAAGTCAAGAGTAAAAAATAGGGAGGCGCCTCCTTCATTTGTACTCACTTCACTCAAGCAAGTTTGCAAGAGATAGAAGAAGTGCGTCAGAAGGAAGAGAGAAGCAACTGTCTTGGGTTTTACACTGTTTTGGTTGAGTTCTATACTGATGAAGTTTTGTTGGTTTTTCTTCCCCACGCAGGTTTCCCAGGATAAATCTTTTGTTATCTTGTGTGACTGTACTTGTTGTTCTTTCAGTGATCCTACCATTTTAAATTGTTTTAGAATATCATTTAAGCAATAAGAAAACTTAAAATGGTATCAAAGCCACCATGAAAGGAGACATTGTACATCTAGGGTTTATTGTTCTGAACAATTCCCTCAACAAATCAACCATAAAAGAGGGTTTACTCAACTCGCCCTAGAAGAGCACATCTTTCTATGAAGACGTAACTAAATTCTGAGAAGTTTGATTTTTGGGCCCGACATTGTTGCCAGGAAGAACTAGGGCTTCATGTTTTTTGAGGTTCCATCATCAATCTACAAAAAAGTATATATACAGTTTAGCTTGCCTTGGGGAGGCACATCTTTTCAAACACTCAACCCTACAAATGGTTCCAACTAAAAAATTAGGGTTTTACCATCAAACCCTAGGTCATCCCGAAGAAGTGGCATATTTTTAATGGTCATGCACGATCTAAAACATTTAACATCATAACATCATAACCATAAGCAAAGGATCACTGAAAGAAAAACAGGTACAACAACACAAAATAACAAAGATTTATCCTGGGAAACCCTCGTGGGGGAGAAAACCCAACAAGACTTCCTCTGTATANCTCTCTCTCTCTCTCTCTCTCTCTCTCAATGCTTGAGCGTAAGGTGTGAAAGAATGAGAGAGGCACCTCACCTATTTATATTCATTAGGTGAGTGACTCAACTAACTAACTAGGTCGTCCAAGTTCTCTAATTAGGGTTGACCTACCTAGGAAGACTCAAAATACATTTTATATATTACTTTTGTGGGTACTATTGCCCTGACTTACAACGGAGGGTTTACCTCATGAATTTTACATGACCAATTTCATCAAGGACATCTCCGAAGGAGAATACAACAAAAGTACAATAGAATACCTTCCGAAGTTACAATACTTTAACACTCCCTCTCAACTAGGAAGATACTCTACATCAACAACAACCATCATGACAACTGTAGAACTGACTAGTGAATCTCTATATGTCATAGGAAGTTTTGGAACAACATCATGTATCTTTATCATCGATTTCAATATGAGAATACTGGATCATCTTCTGCAACCTTAGTATGTAAATACTGAATCATCTTCTATGAGTATTGGATCATCTTCTGCAACATCAGTATGTGGATACTGAATCATCTTCTGCAACATTAGAATGTGGATACTGAATCATCTTCTATGTGTACTGGATCATCTTCTGCAACATCAGTATCTGGATACTGAATCATCTTTCGCAATATTTGTATGTGGATATTGAATCATCTTCTGCCATATCAGTATGTGAATATTGAATCTTCTTCTTCAACATCAGTATGTGAAAACTGAAACATCATTTGCAACATCGTTATGTAAATACTGAAACATCATCATCTGCATCATCAATATGTAAATACTGAAACAACAACAACATTATTAGCATGTTAGTGCTAAGGAAACATCATCAAGAAATGCTATATCATCATCTGCATTATCAACATAGAGATGATGGATACTGAATCATCTTCTACGAGTACTGGATCATCTTCTGCAACATTAGAATGTGGATATTGAATCATCTTCTGTGTGTACTGGATCATCTTTTGCAACATCAGTATCTGGATACTGAATCATCTTTCGCAATATTAGTATGTGGATATTGAATCATCTTATGCCATATCAATATGTGAATATTGAATCTTCTTCTTCAACATCAGTATGTGAAAACTGAAACATCATTTGCAACATCGTTATGTAAATACCGAAACAACAACAACATCATTAGCATGTTAGTGCTAAGGAAACATCATCAAGAAATGCTATATCATCATCTGCATTATCGGCATAGAGATGATGAACATCATCATCATCATCAACAACATAAAAATGTTGAAACAACATCATCATCATCAACACAAAGTGTTGTGACTTCAACCACATCAACATTATCAACACAGGGTGTTGGGACCATAACCACATAAGCATAATGAACACAAGGTGTTGGGACCACAACCACATCATCAACATCAACATACAAATGTTGAAGCAACATCATCCTCAATATCAGTATAGAAATACTGAAACTACCTCATCATCATCAGTATAGAAATACTGAAACTATCTTATCAACATCAGTATAGAAACACTGAGCCTGCCATATCATCAGTATGAAATACTGAACATGCCACATCAACATCAATATGAAAATACTGAACTTGCCACATCAACATCAGTATGAAAATAGTGAACTTGCCACATTAATATCAATATGAAAAGACTGAACTTGCTACATTAACATCAGTATGAAAATACTGAACCTTCCATATCAGTATAAGAATACTGAAACTATCTCAACAAACATCTCAACAACATCAATATGAAAATACTGAACCTGCCATATTAGTATAGGAATACTGAAACTATCTCAACAATCATCTTAACAACATCAATATGAAAATACTTAAACCACTACAACAATATATTGTCTGACTTACTAACCCTTTTGGGCCGACAAGCCTAGTTCGACAGATTGATCTCCCTGGGGACCAAACAAGCCTTGTCTGGCTTACTAACCCTTATGGGTCAACAAGCCTAGCCAGAGATTTCGAAACCACTTCTTTCCTTATGACCATCTTGGAGTAGTATCTTGGTGAGTTCTATGGTAGATCTATCTAGGCATTTTTTCTAACTTACTAATCCTTTCGAGTCGACAAGCCTAGTCAAACAGATGGATCTTCCTGGGGACCAACAAGCCTTGTTCTGGCTTACTAACCCTCTTGGGATAAACATGCCTAGCCAAACATACTAATCCCTCTAGGATCAACAAGCCTCATCTGACTTACTAACTCTTTCGGGCCAACAAGTCTAGCCAGACTTACCCTACTCTAGGTTGAGCTACCACCACTGCATCCTTCTACCATCTTCCTTCACTCTCTCTTTCGAGGGAGTTCCTTTCAGACTACGCTAATCTTGTCTCGAAAGTATTCAAACTTTACACGAGACAGAGGCTTAGTCAACACATTTGCCACTTGTTCCTCTGTAGGAGCATACTTGAGCTATACAACTCCCTTCTGCAACTGCATCGTACAATCACAACTTGCATCATTCTTCTTTTGTGCATCTGCAACCGCATCATTCTTCTTTTATACACTTGTGACTACATCATTCCTCTCTTATAGGTGAATGCATACAATCCTTCCTACAAGTCCAATACAATTGTATGATTAGAAACATTTCATGGAATATAATGACAAATTCTTATGCATAAAGGTAAATTCCATATAATCATGCAACTATTTCCGCTAATGCGACAATCATCTATATCCTGTATACATACGGTAACTTTCTAGATGCCTTCCATCTTGCCAAGACATTATGTTAGCAATGAGGTTTCATTCTAGATAAGTAGCAACATAAGCCACTTACCCATCATCCGCATATTAGTAGTAAACTACAGATATTCTAATATGCATAATACATTTCCTGAATCTAGAAACATATATATGTACACAACTGAACAACTAGATATATAGGAAATGCCAATTCAAATACTTATCTTTGTTTGTTTGGTAGACTCCATTTTGATCTCTGTCTTCTTGAATTACTAGAGTCTCTGTCAATGTGTTCAACTTCATCGTCTGATTCTGAGGACTTGTTCCTGTATTGCTCATGATCGTAAACACTGAGCAAGTCTTCTTACACCACAGATCACATAGAAACTGTGTATTGTTGTTGAATCTGTGTGTCCTACCAATGCATCCCTTCTTATCCAATGCTGAAATGGATAAGAGTATGATCTTCATCTTCATCGGTAGAATCCTCCGGGATCATATTCCTCATCACTTGAGGAATCTTCCCTTGCTTTCTTTTCAACTGCAATAAATTAATCCTTGGTTTCTCTAAGAGAAACATTGATCTACTTTCTGCAACATGTTGGAGTAATATTTTTGTTTGTAGCACTGCCAACCCAATTAAAGTCATTATATCTCTGCAGGCATATTCTCTGGTCTCGCATATATGAGACCTTACTCAATTGTACCGTTTAGGTACCACACCAGTTCTCTTCATATTTTTATTGGATAAGGAAAATATCTTTTGGATTTCATCATCATGTTAAGATTCTCGAATTTTGAAATCTACCATAGTCACTTCCTCTGAGGTGGAGCACCATCCTCCCTTTACATCTTGTACTCTCTGCATAAGGACATTGGAGTGACAGGTATCCTCCTCTGTGACTAATCTTCTTGGTATCCATCTATGTCACCTATCAAGGTCACTGGATATCAAGATCCTCCATCTTGAACTTTATTGGATTACATATTCAACCTTGTAGTAAAGGTTTGGATCTCCATCACTCTAGTTGATCCTCAAGCTCCTCATATAACTGTATGTGCTATCCAACAGGTGCCTACTGAGCTTGTACAAATCCTTTTGTGCATAGGTGGTTCTCTGTAGAGAGTCTCAAACCAATTAAGTTGCTCGATCTGTTCTTCTACTTTGATTACACCAACTGTCTATTGTAATGTACTCCATTGAAGAGGCGTGTCTAGCCCCTAGAGCAGTGTCTTTCCATAATCGACTCTCTCTTTCTGATAGAAACCACGAACCTTGCATTGTATCTTTTGATACTTCAATCTGTTGTATACTTGATCTTGTAGCTATACTTGGAAGACTTTACAAAACTTCCCTTCATGTCTTGAACTCATATCCAAACATCCTTCTATATGAGCAACTGGTACTTCTAGATCATATCATCCTTTCATTCTTCCTTCTTGGGACATTCTTTCACAAAGTGTCCTTTCATTCTTTGCGGGGATGTTCTTCCTTCTTGTTCTTTCTCTTCTTGGCATAAGTTGTTAGGGCTTGCTTGTCATATTCGTCCATCTTTTCTTCTTATGTGCATTCCTATTGGAACAATTCCCTTGATTGAACTTGGAAGACCATTCAAAGTTGTAATCTATGCTTTTGCTTCTTTGACATTGTCTCCAATGGATTCTAATTTCTCCTTGAGCCGAGATCTCCTTGTGAAGTAACATTGAATGTTTTTTGACATTTGCAAATTCACATCCTTGAGTTGAGTTCTCAAGATCATCTTTGTACAAGTTTTCCATTGCATTGAACATATCCTTGGGAGTCTTCAAGGATGATACATGTGATATCCAATGGAGACGAAAATACTCATCTTTGTTTGGACTAGGTCTTTCTTTTGCTTTGTTTTGACTTCATCTCCCTATGGATCAACAACTTCTTCTTTGACATAGTTCTCCATTCCATGCTTCTTCAAGTATGAAAAGCACTCTATACTTCCATGCTTAGAAGTTCTCGACTTTTTCAAGATTTTCCTCAATCTTGGTATTGTATGTCATCATGATAAAAATGAGAATCTCAAATGGAGATAAAGAGGATACAACTTACCGGTGAGATTGCTTCAACTTGATGCTTGCTGGAAGGCTCTTTTGGTGGACCTACGGTTTGATAGAGAAACACTAATTTTTCAACTTAGGTATCTTTCGGATCTGATTGGATAGAAATATGCTCCTCCTTAAGGCGAGCTGAGCAACATACTTGTTTTCCCAAAACTGTGTTCATAACTGTAAAATATTTGATGCCCTAGTTTTCCTCGGCAAATGTGTTAGGTCAAAAATTGAAAATCCACAAAATGGGAAACTTCTTACATAGAAAGATGTGCCCTCGTAGGGCGAGTTTGATAGTCCTTTTTCAAGTGATCGGTGGAGGGAAATGTCTGGAACATGAAGCCCTAGTTTTTCTCTAGTTTCTTCTGCAGAATTGACTGATCTTGTTTCTACTATAGCTCCGAATTTTATGCTCCTCGAGTTCTGAAACATTGTCCTGAGGTAACTTGGTATGTCTTCTTTCCATGAACTTCTATATTTGGCAAGGACTCTAGATATCGTATGTTCTTCAAACTCGATTGATATTTTAAATAGGCAAGGATACTGCCAACAAGGAGATATTTATGAACAGCTTAGGAGTCAATAGATAAATTATATATTTGTGTGTGTGTGTCAAAAGTATTTGTGTACACACCTTGAATGCTAATGCAAGGTCCACAAAGAAAACAATTGTAGCGACAAGAGAGGACTCCCAATAAATATATGGAGTAAAATTGATGCTTAAAAATTTCAATGTGGCAACAAGGAGAAAATTATGAGCAACTTAGGAGTCAATAGATAGATTTCAATTCTTATTCAATAAGAGCATATGTCTTATGTGCAACATTTAAGCTAGCCAACACTCTTGCAACAATCAAATGTAATCACTGTGAAAGCAAAAAAATGTATAAGCAAACAATTAATCAACACATCAAGAAAACACCACTTAGTGGAGGTTTTTGCAAAAGTTTTTAGTGTTACAAGATTAGGAAAAATTTAAAACAAATCCTTTACTATTGACAATGGAGGTTTTAATAAATCTTCATTATAATTAAGAAATATGGGCAACTGGAGGATACAACAAAGAGCACCCTTGCACACATATTTAATAGGAATCAATGTTGTATTATATGCATTGAAAGCATCCATACATATTTTATACATCAAACGTACCATTCTGTATAGCCAATTTTGGACTCGCTTGTTCATATAATACATTTGGGTAGCATTGGTGTGTATTATTTGATTACACATCGATGCATATTATATATTATTGAATGCTAATGCATATACATCATTTCATATCACATAGTATTGGTAAACAATAATGATAACAATAACGATAATGGTAGCGTTATAGTAAGAGAAAATGATATTGTTGTTTTAATTGGCAGCACTCATGCTTTTGCTACAGTTGTAAGCATTGATGCATTTTTATATATATACTACACCAATGTGTAAGTATGTATGAAATGCACCAATGAATTCAAATGAATACAATATATGTAATAATTGTATTATTTTATTGTACAATTTAAGAAGATATAGAAAATGGGATTACAACTTTATTCATTGTAATAATGCAAATCATTCCTATGTAAATAATTGCAATGTAACAGTTTACAATATAGGAGACTACAAGAGAATAAAAAACCCATTTTATTATATGTGGATAAGGAATCTATTTGTCATACAAAGTGGGACTATATGAAGATCCATGGTAATTAACATGTCAATAAATAATTATTACAATTATTGCTAATCTGACATCATACTAATTGGGACAATATATTTACATTAAACAAAATTAACGAATTTTTTAGACAAACATTAAAAAATAACTTTTAACATTCAATTATGTTAATTATCATTAATCACTTGAGAAGCCATTTTTTATGTCATCTTTGAACATATCTTTTGGTGGCTCCACTCTATATTTTGTTTTTTTATTAGATGTATACATCATGACAAACAATAAATCTAATTAAAGGTTTCTTGTTGTTCCATTCATTAAAAAGTAAGGGAAGAAAAACAATATAGCTAATTATAAATCATGGAATTAACCTTTGATTCTCCTAAATATACACAACCCATACATAAGACAATATCAATCAAATGTTCGATTGGTTCTTTAAACATTAACAATGAAAACATCAATAAACGATTGTAAATTAATTCAAAAATTAACATCACAATGAATATGAAATGTTGAGGAAAATACAAGTACTCTCAAAATTTTCAATCAATCGTTTTTTGCCTTGTCATTTTATCGTGTGTTGAATAGGTTTCAATTTGCTTTACTTTCCACAACAACAAAACAATTAATATTTTATGTGATATTTAAACTTTATGATTGGACATAATGAAATTAATGATTACATATGTTTGATACATGTTAGGATAACTTCTATTGTGGTTCATTTATTCTTATGCCTTTGACCATCTCTTGTACATTTTTTTGGACAATACTATTGGCATATTTGAAATATCATTTCGATCGTCAAGGTTAATTTTCCATATTTAAAAACAAAAATCACAACAAAAATATCAATATTTTTATGAATGTGAATATAGAAAAAATATAAAATTGGTAATCTTTTGGACTAGTGTATGCATATTATAGAAAACATGCTTGGCAATAATGTTTGTTAAATTATTATGTTTTGTTATTGTACGATCTTGCATGATTGCAAGTCTCACAAGTTTCATTGATCATTGTTGCATAAACGCTTGTAATTAAAATATATCATGATTTTTGGAATATTCATTGAATTGATTTTTGTATTATAAGTGCATCACAATTTTATTAAATATTTCCCTTTATCAAACTTCAACACCACTCAAAATAAAACAAGGACCAATTCATTATCATTTACGTTATTTGTAATTTTTTTCTTCTTAGGATGGCCTTCTATTTCCACCTCATTGTTCCTTGCACAACATTCAACATATGCAAAATTGAATGTCTAAATCATGTTAGTTATTAATGTTAAAAGGTACGTTAATAGTAAAAAAAGTCAAAGAAAAACTTCATAAGCATAAAATCCACTTAATTCCTATGTTTGCAACATTTCCATAAAACCTCTATGTTCTTTTCCACTCATTTTGCAAACAATTTTATCTTTTTTTCGAAGTTTTTGCTTTGCATGACATACATTAACCGATACACATCATTTCAACTTTTAGATAATTTAAATATATTATTAAAACTTCAAACAATTTGCCATGTTATCTTGTTGGAACATGTTTCTCTTGTGTTCATTACTACAAGTTTTGACATGGTCTTCTATTCACCATCTTTTATTAGAAAATATCTAGACATATTGAAATATACAAATTATGAAATATGTCATATGATTTAAGTAGACAGTTTCAACTTAAAATTGTTTTGAGGTTGGATGGTGCACAATATTCAGTACGATTCATCGATGCAATTATTATATATAAAGCATCAAGTAAGCATATAGAGCACAATATTTATTTTAATAATCTAGGAGGGTCAAGTGATGTACGCTACAATAAAGAATGCACTTATGTGTATTTATTGTGTAGTGTGCATTGTAAAACCCAAAACAAACATATTTTTTTAAATGACATGGTGAATTGGTTTTCTCTTCATTGAACACCACATTAATGCATATGGATTGTGCAATGCACACGATTAAACTATAAATGTTTTGTTTTATAAATTTGATAGTACTAAGCAGTTATCACTATGGTAACAATGCATCGACGTGTATTCAATTTGTATGTGTGTACGACACAACCTGAAAGCATTTAAGAAAACAAATAACCCTAACATGGACAAGTTTTGATATCCATTGTAATGACATGTCCAAATCCATTAAGATATTTTTTTATGTCAAAGTAATGGTTGAAGCCAACAAATACCCAAAACATTCCAAATTTTTTTATATTGTAGGTACTAACAAATCTCTAGCGCTAGTCTGCCCCCCCCACCAACCCCTTCCCCCCCCAAATTTTTTTTTATAGAAATAAACCCCTATGGCTAGAGTTTGCAATGACTTAAAACAAAAGCGAAGATAGAATTTGTAGTGTTGAAGGTAACTCTAAAATCATTCTATTTGTTGAAATAAATTGTAAATATGAATATGAAAGAATAAATATAAATATCATAATTTGTAATCAATCAAGGGAAAATTTGTTGAGGTGAAGATAATTAAGTTAGATGACTAAAAATTTCCCTCTGCAACTTTGTATGTGACCCATGGTGACACCTTACAACTTCTACATTTTGAAAAAATATGTCCACTTCAATCTCTTACCTGGTAAATTACTCTTGCACAAGCCTCCCCTCTTTTTAGAACAACCGTGGATTAGGGATGATGTTTTATTTAAGTTACTTTTACAATATGAGATACCCAGTAATTTTTGTTTCATTTTTACGTGCATTAATGAATAATGTGTAATCTATTGATTTGAAATGGTTATGAACAAGGAAATGGTTATAAGACTCGATACATTCAAGTGTAATCTGTCTATTAATGAAAGTTAAATAATAATAAAACAATGCAATAAAATTAAATTAAGTAAAAGAAAAGAGGGAAATATAATAATTAAATGTAGAAGAGAAATGAAAATATGATAGAAAAAATGTGAGGAATGGGAACTGAAAGGTCATTCTCTTGGCCTTCCCATTACCCCCCAACTCTCCTATATCTTCTTTTAGCTTGATTCTCAACGGGTGTTTTGGTCAAAGAGGTAGTATGCATAGAAATCCATGAGTTGCATTATAACCATAGATGGTTGAAATGAGAACTAAGCAACCATTTGAACATGATTTTCCCATTTATGTTTCTAGGATAAACTCTCATTGTTTTTATGGTGTGTTTTAATTGTCATGTCTATTGTATTATTGTTAGTGCATTTGATAATTCCTTACGGCATGATCTATATATTGTTATATTGAATGAGTTTGGGCATTTTAATACTCAGTTTGTGTTGCTCAATGACGTTAGAGACTAATGGTTGCCAACATTTTAATGTGGGTTTATTTATTCCTCATTCAAATCAATGGCTTTATTTGTTGATACATATGAATTGTAATATGTGAACCTAATAATTTGCATGCATGCATGCACACACCCATGCACACATGCATGCATGTGCTCGCTCTCTCATTCACTTGCTCGCATGTGCACACACACACATGCCAACCATGTACTCTACTAATTATTGATTCATGCTTATAAAATTCATCATTATGGATTGTGTGGCCCATTGTTTGGCTGAATCCAATAGTTAAACGATGAATGTCTCCAATCTAAGATGTCCAAGAAATCAATGGATTTAATAATATGGCCATTGAGCTAGTTTTGATTGTCAAAATATCATAACAAGCAACTTGTTCACGTTCTAAGAGGACGTTGACATCCATAATAACAGTATGCTTCCTTGCTAGGGTTTTCTTATAATTTGTGGAATCAATATTGGTTGGGTATTATCTAATTGAGTAGGTAGAATGGTATCTATACTCACATATAGTTGATGGATGTCCATATAACAATAATTCATTTCCCAACACACCTTTCAACAAGTTTTGGGTGTAATTTGATTTGGTAAACAAGATTAATGGAATTTTCATTGGTTTATCTCCTTGTGGGAAGTTGAAAGGTCATGGTTTGGCTTCCCATGGGACATATGCCTCGTTTCATAGCTCCTTCATAAAGTAATTATTAATTAAATGTTCGTAGATTTCATGTTGTTGTTGGGCGTGTACCCTCCTTGTTGGAGCATACATCTCTTAATTAATGCTTGTGTATATAGTCCTCTAACCATTGGAGTCTACTTGAATTGTGGGAAAGGAGTCAGTCTTCACTCCATCATGAAATCACAACCCTTGTATGTGCGTAACGTTTTTTCCATGCATTGGTAGTTGTGTATTTTTGTCTCATTCTCCCTTTTAGTGTTGAAGACTTAGACATATATGATTGTACATGATCATTGGAAGGGAGACCATCATCAATCGGATGAATGGCCATTGCATATGTTTGTTTTAACCTTTAGTCATCTCATATTCTTGGATCAATAACCAACTCTTACATAAATTAACTAATTGTCGTCTCACTTTGTGTATGGAACAGTGTGAGTTGAATTTAGGTTTTGTTATAAACACATAGTATCTGTGAGTGAGTAAGGTTCCCACTAAAGTGATGGCATTACAATGTTCACATGATACTTAGAGGTTGTTCATTGGATTGATTTCATTAGTTATCTAGACACTACATAACAAGTTGGAAACATTATAATAAATATTACTAGTCTGAATTGGGATAGAGTCTTGTATATCTTTTTGGGACACATGAGTATAAAGTACTACAAACACAAAATAACAAAAAAATGGGAGCCAAGAATTGATTGTTGTGTGCAGGTTACACCCAACTATAGGCCATCTCACCAATCTTGTGTAGGTTTTAGAGTAGTTATCACTTATAACTACATTGAAAGCAGAGACCATAATTTAATTATGTAAAGTATCTATGTTGGTGAAACAAGTGGGCCATTAGTTCCTTGTTTATAGATCCTAAGGTATTTGAGTCATTGAATCATTACTGTCACAACTATTTAAACTTTGAAGAGAATGCAGACTCAACTTGGGTAAATAATAGATAGGAAGGTTGGAAGAACAATAGGCGATCAATGTGAAACTTCAACAAATGCATAAACTCTTGAAGAAGAAGGTCCAAATTACTAATTTGAGGAAGGTGAATGTCATCACTCCCTCATCACTGCCATGGAATATTGGGACAAGAGAAAGGTTTAGCTTCAACATATCGAAGAGAAGCTCATTCAAATGGATAGCTAGTAGGAGGACAAGGTCACTAACATGATGACTCAACAATAAGAGAACATCCAAATGATTAATTTGAGGATCATAAAATTTGAAAACCTTAAGACCTTGACAACACTGCCGCCATTGTTAAATAATAAATTTGTTTAAAATCAAGACTCTCTCACCATTATCATGGAAGATTGGGACACAAGTAGAGTTTATCTTGCACAACTAGGGGAGGTCATTCAAATGGATAGTTGAAAAGAGTACAATTTCATTCATATGATGACTTAACTGCAACAAGAGTTGGTAGAGAAGGAGAAAACATTGACAAAGCTACAAGAATTTGTCCACGAGATGAAGTAAACAAAGAAAATTCCCATTACCAATGGAATCCAACGCCATCATCAAAACAACCTTGGTAAGCTCACCTTCCTTGGACATTTATCTAGAGAATTTTGGTGGATTTACAAATCATACTAAAGGAATTGGTTTGAAATTGCTAAAGAAGATGGGATATGATGTGTAAATTTTCCTTTAATATTCAACTAGGGCTAAACAGTGCATGCAAAATATCAATTGATAACCACACATAAATACCTTTTACATTATGCAGCGGAATATAAAACTGAGAAATAAATCACAACATCACATCACGATATTGACACTATTATTTTGGGTATGGAAACCCCTGGAAAAACCCAAGATGGGAAAACCCGTGCAGTAGTCAGATATAGATTTTATTATGACAAAATATGGAACTTTTACAATCACTGCAAATTCACCCAAACTTGGTGAATGTAGTACTCGGCAGAATCATTGGGAAAATCCCAACTAAACCTCAACACCCTTCTATTTGAGTGTACGGCCCAACTGTACAAAGCTCGATGATTCTGCTACTCGCTCCTCCATCTTCTCAGCTAAATCCTCTGTCTAACTTTCTCTCCCTGTCTGTATCTTGTCTCTGTCGGAATACAAGTGTGTGTTCTCTCCACCAATTGATCTCTCTTTTATAACTTTAGGTAAAGCGAAAATCCTAATTTCACTTTCACTTTATCTAGTGGTAAAGCAAAAACCCTAATTTCACTTTCACTTTAACTAGTGGTTCACTAAAGTTAATTTAGATCACTTTAATTTATTTTCCAAATTAAACTTAGGAAAAGTAAATTAAATACAATTAGTTTCCTATTTTAAGTCTTCTGCATGCAAGAACACATGCATGCAGGAAGACCTTCATTGTTGCTACTAGTTTAACACTCCCTCTCAACGAGGAAGGGAATTGGTAGCAACCCCAACTTATCCCTGAAATTCACGAAATTCTGTCTGCAAAGTGCCTTGGTGAAAATGTTGGCCACCTGCTCATCTGTTTGCATGTACTCCAACCGAATGGTTCCCCTTTGAACACAATCTCTCAAGAAGTGGTATCTGATGTTTATGTGTTTGCTCTGGTCATGGAACATTGGATTCTCAGATAGCCTGTTGCCACTCTGATTGTCACAGTGAACTACTGTAGCCTCTAGCTCACACTCGAACAACCCTACAAGTAACTTCCTCAGCCACATACCCTCACAAGCAGCCATGCTGGCTTCCATGTACTTAGCCTCTGCCGAGCTCAATGCAACTGACTTCTGCTTCCTGCTAAACCAAGAGACAACGCCTGATTCGATGTTGAAACATCAACCTGAAATACTCTTCCGGTCCTCTACACATCCTTCCTAGTCAGCATCTGTAAAAAATTTTAACTGTACACTCCCCCTGCACTCATAAACCAATCCACACTCCACTGTACCTCTGATGTAGTGAAGTATGTGCTTCGTAGCCGTTCAATGCACTCTTCGAGGGTCCACCATGAACTGACTCAAAGAGTTGACTGCAAAGCTGATGTTTGGTCGAGTGTTGACCAGATACATAAGCGATCCGATAATATGACAATACAAGGTAGGATCAAATCCGTCTGACCCTGATGCACCAATCTTCCTCCAGTTGGAAACTAGAGGTATGGACATAGGCTTGCAGCCCTCCATCCTGAATCTATTCAGGATCTCTACTGCATACTTCCCCTGTCCAATGAAGAAGCATGCATCTCTTTGCCAAACCTCCAAGCCCAAAAAGTAATGCATCAACCCAAGGTCTTTCATCTCAAACTTTACTGCAAGGTTGGACTTACAGTCTCCAATAAGCCTCTCATCTCCTGTAAAAAAGAGATCATCCACATATAAGACCAGTATGAGAGGCACCTCACCTGTCAAGAAGTACAGGTTTTGGTCAGCCTTACTCTGCTGAAATCCCATCTCCCGTAGATAGCTGTCAATCCTTGAGTACCATGCTCGAGGTGCCTGCTTGAACCCGTAAAGAGCTCGATGTAGTTTGCATACATGTGTTTCCTTGTTCTCCACATCAAACCCCTTTGGTTTCTCAATATACACCTCATCCTCTATCACTCCGTTGAGGAAGGCAGTCTTAACGTCCATCTGATGGACACACCAACCCATCTCAGCTACTAGTGAGATAATGGTCTGAATGGAAGAATACCTAGCCGCATAGGGGCGAAGGTCTCCTCATAATCAATACACTTCTTCTATGAAAACCCCTTTGCCACGAAGCACGCCTTGTACTTCTCCACACTTCCGGTTGTTGCATGCTTCATTTTGTAGGTCCATCTGGATCCCACTGCCTTTTTCCCTTGTGGCCTCGGCACAACCTCCCATACCTGGTTTTTCATAATGGAGTCATACTCCTCAACCATAGCTTCTTGCCACACATCATGTTGTGCAGCCTCCCCGAAGCTGGAAGGTTCATATTTAATCAACTTTGTCATCAGTGCCATATAACTAAGCCTCTTTGGTGGTACACTCCGTCTAAAAGATGTATGTGGAGGATCTACTTGCCTAGAATCTTGCACTGTGGATCTAAACCACTTAGGCCTTAGCCTAGTGTCAACCTATTGCGGCTGCTGGATATCCGTCTCCTACTACAGCTCATCCTTCAAGTCAATGACTAAAGGATCCTGTCCACCTAACTCCCTCTGACCATTAGAACATGTGCTATGTGTCTGTACCTATACTTGCACATCTAGCTCCTCCAACTTGACTCTCGACTCTTGTGCTGGCTTCTGCTCTGTTGGTAAGTCCAGAGATCTCTGCAAGGCCTTGTCCTCATCGAACTAGAAATCCCTGCTCACAATGATCCTCCTGCGAGCAGGAATGTAAACTCTATATGTCTTCGAAATCTCGCTGTAACCAACAAGAAACCCCTTCTCTCCAGAAGGGTCTAGCTTCTTCCTATTGTTAGCATGAACATGACAATAGCAGACACTGTCGAATATGCGAATGTGACTCACATCTGTCCTAGTGCCTGTGAAGACCTCCTATGGTGTCTTCCTCCCCAAGGCTATGTGCGGACACCTGTTCTGAATGTATACTGCAGTCCTGTATGCCTCGTCCCAAAGGAATAGTGGTAATCCTTGATCAAATAGCATTGCCTTGGATGCTCCAACCATAGTCCCATTCTTCCGCTCTGCAACTCCATTCTGCTGTGGGGTATGGGGCATAGTGTGTTTCTTCTTGATCCCCTCAGCCGGACAATACTCGATGAACTCATTGGAAGTGTACTCACCCCTGTTGTCTGTCCTAAAGACCGGAATCTTCTTTCTCTTTGGTTCTCCACAAGAGTCTTGAACTCTCGGAACCTCTCAAAGAGCTCTGACTTGGCCTTCAGGAAATAGATCCAGGTTTTACTAGAATAGTCATCAATGAAGGTTACACAGTAACTGTAACCACTGAACGAATGGACACTCATAGGTCCGCATACATCCGAATGCACCAAGTACAATGGCTCCTTAGACTTGTGCTCACTCTGTGGGAAAGGCTTCTTGATGTTCTTCCCCAAAGCACAACCCTTGCATTGGTTATGCTTTTCCTCCTGTACCTGAGGAACTCCAATGACTTCCTGTCTCAAATGCTTCAGTGCTCCATGGTGTAAGTGTGCCATCCTACTATGCCACAACTCACCTTGACTGCTGACTAGAGCCTTTGCAGACTCGAAGTGTAATATGTACACTTTCCCACTCCTTCTGGCAATCACCCGATCCAAGATCCTATCTGACCCCTTGGGCCTGATATACACTCTATGGTCACGGAACTTCACCTGATATCCCTTGTCCTCCAAAGTGGAGACTGATATAAGGTTCTTGGTCAGTCCTGGAACATATAACACATTAGCAAAATGGAGGTGTTTACCAGACTCCCTCTCAAATGAAACAGTGCCAACTCCCTGCGCCCGATACCGTGCATCATCACACAACTCAATGTGGATCCCTGTTCCACCCTCCTGCAAGTATTTGAAGAATCTCTTCTGTCTAGTCATGTGACTAGATGCTCCACTGTCAATGTACCATATGTTGCTCCCTATGGTGCTTTCCATGCAAGCTATCAAACATAACTCTTCATCGAAGTTCCTACTGAACTCATCCACCTCTGCAGATCCAGCCATCTGAGTGTTACTCTTCTTCTTCTTGTCTGGGCACTGGGAGGAAAAGTGTCCCTGCTTGTGGTAGATAAAACACTTGACCTTTGACATGCCAAGGTTTTTCTTACCATCCTTCTTCCTCTTTGCCTTCCCCTTGCTCTTCCCTGTGAGGGCTAGAGCCTCCTCATCCACAATTTTTGGGGCACTGCTAGATGATCCTGACCCTTGACCCATGCGGGTCTCCTCCTGCACAAAGTCATCCCATAGTCTCTGCCAATCAGGGAGCTTCTCCCTAGCCACAACACCTTTGAAAAAGGTGTCCCATGGCTTAGAGAAGCCATTGAGGGCTATCCGAACTAGCTCCTCATCCACTGTCTTAGAGCCAACAGCTCCAAGCTCATCCCGGATCTATGTGAGCCTTGTGAGATAAGGCAGCACTCCTTCTCCCTTGGCCATCTTGGTGTTGCACATCCTCTTTTGCAACACCATCTTCTGATTCTCGTTCTTGCTTTGGTACAGACTCTCCAAAGTCGTCCACATCTCTGCTGCGGTCTTCTTACCAGAAAGGTGAGGGACTATATGGTCCTTCACATCATCCATGATAATTAGCATGGCTCTGGAATGAATCTTCTTCCAAGCTTCTAAATATGTCGGATCTGTGGGTGCAACCTTCGTGGAGTCAATGTGCTCCTCTGTATCACTAACGTCCAGGATCCTTGTGATCCTTTCTTTCCATGTAGGAAAGTTCTGAGCACCCTGGAGTCTATCCTCAACTCTCAACTACATAGCCATAGTGAAGTGTACTTGTCAAACCCTAGATCTGGAAGTCTAGGTTTGTGTCTTCCTATAGATCTGCTCCTTATCTATCACTGCTACTGCAAATCTCTCAACTTTAGCTCACTAGAGCTCTGATACCATGCAAATTTTCCTTTAATATTCAACTAGGGCTAAACATTGCATCCAAATATCAATTGATAACCACACATGAATATCTTTGACAGCATGCAGCGGAATATAAAACTGTGAAATAAATCACAACATCACATCATGATATTGACACTATTATTTTGGGTATGGAAACCCCCAGAAAAACCCAAGATGGGAAAATCAATGCAACAGTCAGATATAGATTTTATTATGAGAAAATATGGAACTTTTACAATCATTGCAAATTCACCCAAACCTGGCTAATGCAGTACCCGGCAGAATCACTGGGCAAATGCCAGCTAAACCTCAACACCCTTCTTTGTGAGTGTACGACCCAGCTGTACGAAGTTCGATGATCATGCTACTCTCTCCTCCGTCTTCTCAGCTAAATCCTTTGTCTGACTTTCTCTCCCTGTTTGTATCCCGTCTCTGTCGGAATACAAGTGTGTGTTCTCTCCACCAATTGATCTCTCTTTTATAACTTTAGGTAAAGAAAAAACCCTAATTTCACTTTCACTTTAACTAGTGGTAAAGCAAAAACCCTAATTTCATTTTCACTTTAACTAGTGATTCACTAAAGTTAATTTAGATCAGTTCTATTTATTTTCCAAAGTAAACTTAGGAAAAGTAAATTAAATACAATTGGTTTCCTATTTTAAGTCTTCTGCATGCAAGAACACATGCATGCAGGAAGACCTTCCTCGTTGCTACTAGTTTAGCATGATGTATAAGGGCTAGGAAAGAGAACACAAAACATCATACATCCCATTATAAATTAACCAACGTTCAAGCATGAAGGCCTAGCTTTGAACGACATAAAATAAAATGCCATGAATAGCAATATCACATTAGTGGAGGTGGAATATGTTGCATAATCTCCTTGCTAATCAAAAGAAAGAGCAACAACAAAGTAAGAGAGAAGCACATCCTCATTTCATCCTTCTAGTGGTAGATTGAAAAAAGATAGTGATGAGGAATGTGCACAATAGAGAAAATTTGTGGTCTGAAATAGGCATTATAACAAAATGAGCCATTGATGCAATGGAATTATAAAACCAATATACTTTCAAGAGATTGATTCAACCATAATGGTTGGCTTGGCGTATTTGTCATAAACAAACTACTTTTTTAATTCATATATTCAAATTATCTTCTTTTGGTTTTACTTGAATTTCGAGCAGGAGCACTCCTTGGTTGCATAATTCTATTTTGTATCCAATGAGTACCCACAACAAAGGAGAAAGACAAAATATGCGTTGCTAAAAAAATGAGAAATGCACAAAAAATTGTGTTACTTTCAAGTAACACATATTTTTAATGTATTTCTCATTTTTCATAGGGTGGGGTCCATAAAAAGTATGGAGTGTGAGTAGTAATTGGATGTAGAATTGAATTTCGCATCCAATGGGTGCTTCCGCTCAGAATTTGAGTAAAACCACATGGAGATAAGTTGAATATACAAAAAATTGTTTTTGTATATTTTCCTTCAAAATTCAGAACTATTATTTTATTATTTTTCTTGCGAGGCCCATTTTAGACCTCAAATTTTATAGAATGAAGACTTGGCCTTCAACAACGCATAGAATAGGTAATAAGCAAATCAACTAGAGCGAGAAGAAGAAGAATGAGAGGTATGCATGAGTTAGGGCATCCCTTATCTGTCACTATTGTAAGAGGAAAGACCATAACACTGCTTGTTATTGGTAGTTAGAATTTCAAAATCTGGAGCTTTACATACATCATCCATTTAGGAAACTTCATCCTAAAGTTATGGTCATTCACACTCTTACGGAAAAATAACGATGCAATATCCCTATTCCTTCATACTGGAAGATTTTAGCCACATTGTTTCAATTGGACCTCACATGATCAACGTGTTGATACTATATAATTTTACTTCATTTATTACATATGGTGTGTTCTCATATTAAATATTACATCCCATATATGCAAATTGGTTTGACTTCATCAAGGTTTATCAAATATCTTTTATCCCAAATAGTTAACATATTGTCAAACTTTATAGTTCTTTTCTATTTTACAGTTCCTAGGAAGACCTTGTCCCCCATATAACATTTCCTTAGGTTCAAAATGTATTATTATTACTCATTTATCGATTCTTAGTTTCACTAAATCTCTTCTAATAAACATCACTTACTTTCTCATTGTGTTAATTTTTTTATCCAAATCTTGATGATATCTTGAATGGTCTACAGTAATAATATTTTAGATAACATCGAGTCTATTAGCCAAGTACACATTATTATTCAACACTTGACAAAGTAAAGATGTTACCAATAAGTCTCATGTTATACACAAAATGCCTACATTTTAGATTTTAATAAAAATACTCCCATTCTTAGGACTAAGTAAATTTTCCAACAATGTAATCAATTCATGCATGCTATGATTCTTAACCTAGCACATATGCATATGTACTATATACAACTTATACGATTATCAAACATAAGTGAACCTATCCTTGTGAGGTGAAGGGCACCCTTACATAACACAATTAGTCTTATACACTCACTATTAGAAACGAGATACACACACTCACCCTATTCCCTATCTGATGGTTTGGAAGGATACACATACTTCTCCTTAAATAATTCCCATCATGTTCTAAACTAGGAAAAACACAATTCCAGTATATATATATATATATATATATATATAACACTCGATCATTGCTTACACTAATTTATTAATTGATACCTAAAACAGGTGGTGATGAGGAATGTGCACATTAGAGAAAATTTGAGGTCTAAAATGGGCCTTATAAGAAAACAATCCATCGATGCAATAGAATTAGAGAACTAAACAAATTTCAAGAAAATGAGTCAACCATAATAGTTGACTTGACATATTTGTCATTAAAAAAACTACTCTTTTAATTCATATATTCAACTAATCTTCTTTTGATTTTACTCAAATTTTGAGTAAGAGCAATCATTGGATGCAAAATTCAATTTTGTATCCAATGAGTACCCACACTGCATACTTTTATGGATCCCACCCTAGAAAAATGAGAAATACATAAAAATGTATTACTCGATAAATGAGAAATACATAAAAAAAATTGTGTTACTTTCAAGTAGCACATATTTTAAATGTATTTATCATTTTCCATAGGGTGTGGTCCATCAAATGTATGCAGTGTGGGTAGTATTTGGATGTAGAATTAAATTTTGCATCCAACGACTGTGGAGTAAAACCACATAGAGATAAGTTGAATATACAAGAAAATATTTTGTCTCTTTTCTTTCAAAATTTAGAACTATTATTTTATTATTTTTCTTACGAGGCCCATTAGAGACCTCAAATTTTCTCTAATGAAGACTTATCCTTTAGCAACACATAGAAGAGGTAATAAGCAAATCAATTGGAGCAGGAAGAACAAGAGTGAGAGGTATGCATGAGTTAGGACATCCCTTATTTGTCACTATTGCAAAAGGAAAGGCCATAACATTGCTTGTTGTTGGTACTTATAATATCAAAATATGGGGCTTTACATACACCAACGATTTAAGAAACTTTGTCTCAAAGTTATGCTCATTCACACTCTTAAGGACAAATATTGATGCAATATCCCTATTCCTTCATACTAGAAGAATTTATCCATACTGGTTCCACTTGACCTTAACATGATCAACATGTTGATACTATATAAATTTACTTCCTTTCACACATGATGTTTCTCATATTAAACATTACATCTCATATCCGCAATTTGTTTGACCTCATCAAAGTTAATCAAATACCTTTTATGCCAAATAGTTAACATACTGTCAAACTTTATATTTCTTTTCTATTTTAAAGTTCATAGGAAGACCTTTTCCCCCATATAACATTTCCTTAGGCTCAAAATGTATTATTATGACTCATTTATCGATTCTTAGCTTTACTAAATCTCTTTCTAACAAACACCACTTACTTTCTCATCAGTGTTATTTTTTTATTATCCAAAACTTGATTGTATCTTGAATAGTCTACCACAATAATATTTTAGATAACATTGTCTCTATTAACCACGTACACATTATTAATCAACACTTGAAAAATTAAAGATCTTACTAACTAGTCTCGCGTTATACACAAAATGCCTATAGTTTCAATTTTAATAAAAAATATTCCCATTCTTAGGACTAACTAAATTTTCCAAGAATGTAATCAACTCATGCACGTTATGAATCTTAACCTATAACATATGCATAGGTGCTATGTATAACTTATATGATTACCAAACATAAGTGAACTTATCCTTGTGAGGTGAATGACACCCTTACATAACACAATTAGTCATATACACTCACTATGACGCTTGTGACTAGAAATGAGATGCTCACACTCACCCTGTCCCCTATCTTGTGGTTTGAAAGGGTATCATACTTCTCCTTAAATAATTTCCATCATGTTCTAAACTAGGAAAATGTAATGCCCCATTTTGACTAAACATACTTATCAGTTTGACACACTCCAATCATATTTCCTACCTTCTTTTGGACTCCTCTTGATTGAGTGAACATTATTTACGACATGATGGATTGAAATTATGACGTGACCATGTTTATTATGACACTATAATTATAAGGTTACTATGCTTATGATGTCATCATGATTCTTATGTTGTTATTATTGTGAAGTTACAATGTTGTCATTATCATGGGACTCCCTTCTTTTACGATGACACCATGCTTAGATGTTTTCATTGGTAAAATGTGAAATTTATAATGCACTACGTGGATACCATTTTACGACGTGATCAATTGAATTATTATATGTTGAGTAAATTGTCGTGAATAAACACAAATATTGTTTTACATGCATTAGTGGAATTGTATTGTTTAATTGTTATCATGATTACTTAAAACCCTTACGTGTGCTTTGTTTACGAATCCAGGAATATTATGTTGGTATTAGGGTACTTGCCAATTAAACAAATAAGTATTGTTATTATAAATTAATCACTAGTTGTTATTATTACTATTACTATTATTATTCAATATTAATGATGGTGAAATTGTTCTTTACTATGAACCATAGTGGATCAACCAAATTATTATATCAATTATTGAATCAAATGATTATTAATAAGACACTAAAGCAATTCATGAAAACTTAAAAGGGCATATTTTATTATTTAATTCAAATAGGATAAGATATGATAGCATTAAAATAGTATTGTCGGAAATTTACGATTGTGTAAAACATTGGATTCCGATAGGACAAGACATTTAAGTCACCCACCACTACCAACCCAAAAAGGGGCAACAAAAATATTTTTTTAATTTATATTATAGGTAAATAGGACAAGATAGTATTATCTTGCATTAAAATAAACAATAAAAAAATCAAATTAAATGGAAAAGTTAAAAGAGAAATTAACCATTTGACTCCCCGAGAGAGCGGGAAGTCCTATATATAATATTATAATCATTTCTTCCTTGGTTAGTGTAATCGTATTAATTATTTAAAATCCAAAAGACATGGAGGACTAGGGTGGTGGAGTAAGCATGAAGGTTTGGGGAGGAAGGAAAAAAGTATTTAGGAGATTTTTACGGGGATAGGAGGGGGCCCTTGTTGGATTTATTTTGGGGGAAAGAATAGGACTCGGGGAGGGGAGGAGAAAGAAGACACACTGAGGAGGGGGTTAAATCGGAGATTGAGGAGGTGGGAAACTTGAAGCAAGAAGGGAAATTAAACTATGGATTGAGGGATCATTAACTATGGAAGTTGTTATTATGATTATCAGATTGTAGGCTCGGGGGCTAGGAAACTCGTCGATTTACTAGGGCTAGCACGATAAGCTGGTTGGCAGGGTGGTTTATCTATTTTGGATGCTAAGGTTTTCCAGGAGGAGCAGCTCCAGGAGCCTAAGGAATCCTACTGCAATCTATGAAAAACCAGGTATTCTACTTAATAAAAAATCTCTAAATTTTAGTACCGAAAAATTGAAAGGAAAAATGCATTTCGTTTTATTTTATTCCTAATGCTATTAGAATTATGGACCGAATAAAAATGCCATGCTATGAGAAATTTCCTATCTAGTAAAACTTATGCAAAGATCTTTTAAACTTAATTAAAGAGGAAATTTTGATAAAAATCATGGTAAACATTAAATAAATTCTATTAGTATTTTGACAAAGCAGCTCTTTACGAGCTAGATAGATCCAAATAGACAACGGAAAGAACTTATCTGCTCGTCTCGAATGGATGGAGCATTACAGAAAAAACAATTCACACACACACACACACATAGATTAGAGTTTTGATAACACTCGATCATCGGTTTACACTAATTTATTAATTGATACCTAAAAAAGATGGTGATGAGGGATGTGCACATTAGAGAAAATTTGGGGTCTAAAATGAGCCTTATAAGAAAATGAGTCATTAATGCAATGGAATTAGATAACTAAAATAATCCAATAAGTACCCACATGGCATACTTTTGATGGACCCCACCCTATGAGAAATGCATAAAAAATGTGTTACTCAAAAAATCAGAAATACATAAAACAATTGTGTTACTTTCAAGTAACGCATTTTTTAATATATTTCTTATTTTTCATAGGGCGTGGTCCATCAAAAGTATGCAGTGTTGTTACTAATTGGATGTAGAATTGAATTTTACATTCAACAGGTGTTTCAACCCGAAATTTGTGTAAAACCACATGGAGATAAGTTGAATATACAAAAAAATAGTTTGTCTCTTTTCCTTCAAAATTTAGAACTATTATTTTATTATTTTACCTATTATTTATTATTTTCCTTACGAGGCTGATATTAGACCTCAATTTTTCTCTAACGGAGACTTAGCCTTCAACAACACATAGAAGAGGTAATAAGCAAATCCACTGGAGAAACATGAACAAGAATGAGAGGTATGCATGAGTTATGGCATCCCTTATTTTTCACTATAGCGAGAGGAAAGGCCATAACACTACTTATTGTTGGTACTTAGAATATCAAAAAATGGGGCTTGACATACACCAACCATTTAAGAAACTTCACTCCGAAGTTATGGTCATTCACACTCAAGGAAAAAATACCGATGCAATATCCCTATTCAATCATACTAGAAGACTTTTATTTGTACTGGTTCCACTGGACCTTCACATTATCAACATGTCGATACTATATCATTTTACTTCTTTTATCACATATGATGTTTTCTCATATTAAATACTACATCTCATATACGCAATTGGTTTGACTTCATCAAGGTTTATCAAATATCTTTTATCCGAAATAGTTAACATATTGTCAAGCATTATAGTTCTTTTCTATTTTTACAGTTCCTAGGAAGACCTTTTCCTCCATATAACATTTCCTTAAGTTCAAAATGTATTATTATGACTCATTTATCGATTCTTAGCTTTACCCTAAATCTCTTTCTAACAAACACTACTTACTTTCTCATCAGTGTTAAATTTCTTTTATCCAAATCTCGATGATATCTTGAATGATCTACCATAATAATATTTTAGGTAAGATTGTCTCTATTAACCAAGTACACATTATTAGTCAACACTTGAAAAAGTAAGGGTCTTACCAACTAGTCTCATGTTATACCCAAAATTCCTACAGTTTAGATTTTAATAAAAAATACTCCCATTCTTAGGACTAACTAAATTTTTTGACAATGTAATCAACTCATGCACGCTACAAATCTTAACATAGAACATATGCATATGTACTATGTACACCTTATATGGTTATCAAGCATAAGTGAACCTATCCTTTCAAGGTGAAGGTCATCCTTACAAAACAAAATTAGTCATATACACTCACTATGACGCTCATTACTAGTAACGAGATACACACACTCACCCTATCCCCAATCCGATTGTTTGAAAGAATACACATACTTTCTTAAATAATTCCCATCATATTTTAAACTAGAAAAAACACAATTCCAATATATATGTGTGTGTGTGTGTGTGTGTGTGTGTGTGTGTGTGTGTTAGAGTTTTGATAACACTTGATCATTGTTTACACTAATTTATTAATTTATACCTAAAAAAGGTAGCAAAGAGGAATGTGCACATTAGAGAAAATTTGGGGTCTAAAATGAGAATTATAAGAAAATGAGCCATTGATGCAATGGAATTAGAGAACCAATAGAATTTCAAGAAAATGATTCAACCGTAATGGTTGACTTGGCATATTTGTCATAAAAAACTACTTTTTAATTCGTACATTCAACTTATGTTATTTTTCTTTTACTCAAATTTTGAGCGGGAGCATTCATTAGATGCATAATTTAATTTTGTATCCAACGAGTACACACATTGAATATTTTTTATGGACCTCACCCTACGAAAAATTAGAAATACATAAAAAATGTGTTACTAAAAAATGAGAAATACATAAAAAAAATGTGTTACTTTCAAGCAACACTTTTTTTAAAATGTATTTCTCACTTTTCATAAGGTGGGTTCCATCAAAAGTATGCAATATGGGTATTAATTGGATGTAGAATTGAATTTTGTATCCAACAGGTGCTTGCACTCGGAATTTGGGTAAAAGCCACATGGAGATAAGTTGAATATATGAAAAAATAGTTTTTGTCTCTTTTCCTTCAAAATTTAGAACTATTTTTTTATGATTTTAACTATTTTTTTTTCTTACGAGGCCTATTTTAGACCTCAAATTTTCTCTAATGAAGATTTAGCCTTCAACAAGACATAGATTAGGTAATGAGAAAACCAATTAGAGCAACAAGAAGAAGGATGAGAGGTATGCATGAGTTATGGCATCCCTTATTTGTCACTATTTTAAGAGGAAAGGCCATAGAACTGTTTGTTGTTGTTACTTAGAAAGTCAGAATATGGGGCTTTACATACACCAACCATTTAAGAAACTTCATCCCGAATTTATGGTCATTCACACTATTATGGAAAAATACCGATACAATATCCCTATTCCTTCAAACTAGAAGATTTTAGCCATACTGATTACACTGGACCTTCACATGATCAACATGTCGATACTATATAATTTTATTTCTTTTATCACATATAATGTGTTCTCATATTAAATATTACATCTCATATACGCAATTGGTTTAACTTCATCAAGGTTTCTCAAATGTCTTTTATCCCAAATAGTTAACATATTGTCAAACTTTATAGTTCTTTTCTATTTTATAGTTCCTAGGAAGACCTTGTCGCCCATATAACATTTCCTTAGGTTCAAAATGTATTATTAAGACTCATTTATCGATTCTTATATTTAGTACATCTCATATATTTATTCATATATATGACATCTCATTAACGCAATTGGTTTGTCTTATCATGGTTTATCAAATATCTTTAATCCTAAATAGTTAACACATTGTCAAACCTTATAATTCTTTTCTCTTTTACAGTTCCTAGGAAAACCTTGTCCCCCATATAACATTTCCTTAGGTTCAAAATGTATTATTATGACTCATTTATCGATTCTTAGCTTTAGTAAATCTCTTTCGAACAAACACCACTTACTTTCTCATCAATGGTAATTTTTTTATATCGAAATCTCAAGGGTATCTTGAATGGTCTACCATAATAATATTTTAGATAATGATGTGTCTATTAACGAAGTACACATTATTAGTCAAAAATTGAAAAAGTAAAGATCTTACCAACAAGTCTCACATTATACACAAAATGCCTACCGTTTAGATTTTAATAAAAAATACTCCCATTCTTAGGACTAACTAAATTTACCAACAATGTAATCAACTTGTTGAAATAATGTAACTTCGAAGAATGTTCTACTTTTACTTTACATTATTATCATAATTCCTCCTTCGGGAGATGTCATTAATGTCAAATGTCATGTAAAAGTCACGAGGTAAATCCTCCGTTGTAAGTCAGGTCAATAGTACTTAGAAGAGTTTAATATAAATATTATTTTGAGTTTTTCCTATGTAGGTCGGCCTTGTCAGTTTGATAGGTCGACCCAGTTAGGTTAAAATGTCAATTCAAATTTAAGTACAAATAGGGAGGCTTCCTCCCTCATGTAGACACACAACTCACTCAAGCATTGCACACGTGATAGAAAGAGGAAGGATAATGAAGGAGGAGGAGAAGTGTTTTTGTTTTCTTTGGCTCTTGTGTTAGCGTTTGGTCTCTCTCTCTTATGAGACCTTGTTCTTTGGGAGTTGTACTTTGGTAATCTCTATTGAGGAATTTTTGTTGGGTTTTCTTCATCTTAAGGGTTTCCCAGGATAAATTGTTGTGTACCTTGTGATTGTGTTTCTTTCAAAGATCCTCTTGATGTTGTTATTGTGAAAATGTACTAAATGTTCATGAGGTTAATAATTAAGCTGTAACAACATATAAAATTAGCATGGTATTAGTGCTAGATTGAAAAGAGTATCTTTCACTAGGTAAATTTCTCACTCCTCTAGACAAGAAAATTAGGGTTTCCTACTAAAGAGGCATTTTGAAGTGCAAGTGACATTGGGAAGTGCACCCCTCCTAGTCGCATCTTTTGGAACCTCGATCAAAGTTTTTTAGTGGAAAGATCCTTCAAATAGTCAAACCCTAGTTTGACTTGGAACCAGAAAACCAGAAATCCAGAACTAGAACTAGAAGTTGTAGTCTAGAATTTCACAAGTCTAATTTCAAGGGTTAAAGTTTGGACTCCTTATAAACTGATTCTATCAGCATACTCACCTCAATCAAGCACATCTTTTTGTAAGTTCAATTTTCATTTCTGAGAAAATTATTTTTTTGTCATTTTTTCTTCTCTAGGACAAGATGCCTCCAAGCACTAAGATGATGACAAGTTGGAAGGAATATAAAATTTTTGTGCTTGCAAATACATAATTGGATTCATTCTAGAAGAGAATGATCTTGTAAAATTTATCAAGGAAGTTGTCCTAGATCCCAAAGAAGATGAAGCAAAGAAAAAGTACAAGAAGGACATGATTAGAGCTAAGAGGATCATAGCAGATTCTATCAAGGATCACTTGATTCCTCAAGTGTCCTCCAAGGAAACACCTAAGGAGATGTTTGATGCCCTAACAAGAGTGTATGAAGGAAGAAACATTAACTAGAAGATGAATTTGAGATCCCAACTCAAAAGTACAGAGATGAGCAAGGGTGAATTTATCCAAGAATATTTCACAAGGGTGTCTTAATTCAAAGAACAACTAGAAGAAATTTAAGAAAATATTGATGAAGATGAGTTAATAATGACCGCTCTCAATGGTATTACTAGACCATGGGATTCTTTTATCCAAACAATTTATGCAAGGAAGGAAGTTTTACAATTTGAAACCTTATGGGAAGAATGTGTTCAAGAGGAAGCTAGAATAGCAAATCAAGAAGCACTACTTAGAGATGATGACCAAGGTCTAGCTGCTCATGCTAGAAGAAGAAGAGGAAAACCTCATTTCAAGAAGGAAACTCATAAGGAGTCTCATCCTCCTAATAATTTTCAGAAGTGTCAAAAGGGAAATTACAAGTAGAAAGACTTCTCCGCTTATCAATGTTACCATTGTGATAGGATGGGACACATTGCCAAAAATTGTCCAACACGAAAATAAGAATATAAGAGGAAGAATAACAAAAGGCATCATGCTCATTTAGCCGAAGAAGAAGAAGAAGAACAACAACCTCCCAAGAAGTTATCAAATAAGAAATCGAAGAATATGTTTTATAGATGATGAAGTTCTTTTGTGTCCTAGAGAAAAATATCTAGAATATGCATTTGTTATTGGGACGGAAGAAGTGGCTTATAAAAACTGAAAGGTCACTCAGAAGTAGCCTTGATTCATGATACTACAAGTCCATGTGAACTATGGTATAGAAGTCTTGCTCACATAAACTACAAAGCCTTACCACATGTGATCAAGGTAGTAACATGTTTACCCCATATAAATATTGGTCATGAAGGAGTACGTAAAGGATGTGCGAAAGGAAAGAACATAAAGAATCCATTCCCAAAAGGCGACACCAAGACATAGGGAATATTGGAACTTGTTAACTTAGATGTATGTGGTCCAATGACCTCAATATCTATAAGTGGGTATGTATATTATGTAACATTCATTAATTATTACTCTAATAAGACTTGGGTTTACTTTCTGAAATCAAAAGATGAAGTGTTTGGAAGGTTCAAGGAATTCAAAGCTTTCGTAGAAAATATTTCAGAAATAAAGATCAAGAAACTCAAGTTAGATAATGGAGGAGAGTATACCTCAAATGAATTTGGAAAAGTTTGCAAAGATGTAGGGATTAAGAGGGAACTTGCCACTTCCTATAATCTACAACATAATGGTGTTGTCGAAAGCAATAACTGGACTATTATGGAAGTAAGGAAGACTATGATCCATGATCAAGCCTATTCCTATGCACTTATGGGATGAAGCAGCAAGAACATCATTATATGTCCAAAACAAAATATCCCATAGTGCACTTGGGTTCAAAACCCTCAAAGAGATGTTCACATGCAAGAAACCAAAAGTAAGTCATCTAAAGATATTAAGTTGGTTGTCTAGTGTTTGTTCATATTCCAAAAGAGAAAAGAACTAAGTTGGATCCTTCTAGAAAGAAAGGAATATTTGTTGGATACTGTGAGGTCTCCAAGGTCTTCATAATTTATATACCAGGTTACCGCCGTATGGAAATTAGCAGGGATGTAACCTTTGATGAAGATACAACACTCAATAAATCCATGAAGTGTCAGCTTGAAGAAACATATGAAGAAGTTGTAGCTCTCAGAGCTGCATAACTGATGGAAAAGTTGCACCTTCTCTTGATGATGAGATTTCGAAAGAACATGATATGTTGGAGCCCCAAGAAGCGCCCCACATAAATATCTCTCACAAGAGAAATCCATCTTGGGCTCATGAAATTATTCAATATGTGGAGAGGTATGGTTCTCTAGAAGGCTCCGCAAGACAGAGCAAGAAGCCAAATCCATTTTCTAGTTATGTGGATTTGATGTGTGATCTTGTTGACAAAGAACCAACTAGTTTTGAAGCAGTTATTCAAAGGAAAGAATGGGTAGAAGACATGACGGAAGAATACCAATCCATAATGAAGAATGCAGATGTGTGGGAAGTAGTTCCCAAACTAGAAGGTAAAAGTAGTATTTTCCAAATGGATATACAAGATAAAACATGCATTCGATGGAAGTATTGAAAAATACAAAGACAAATTTGTTGCTCGTGAATTCTCTCAAAAGGAAGGAATCGATTATAAAGATAAGTTTTCTCCCATAGCAAGGTACACCTCTATTAGAACCATCATGGCACTTGCATACAAGATGAAATGGAAGTTACACCAGATGGATGTGAAAACAACCTTTCTAAATGGTGTTAGTGAAGAAGAAGTGTACATAGAACAACCACAAGTTTTTAAAGTTGAAGATAGAAAGACACATGTCTACAAGTTGAAGAAGGCTATGTATGGGTCGAAGCAAGCTCCAGGAGCTTGGTATGGAAGAATCGATAGTTTTCTGACGAGCTTGGGATTTACCAAAAGTAAAGTTGATCCTAACCTTTACCTCAAGGTTATGGATGATGAACATGTCATATTATTGTTGTACATGGATGATTTATTCTTAGAAGGGAATGGCAAGAAAATATCAGAGTGTAAGAAGAAGGTCGTTGCAGAACTTGAGATGAAAGACCTTGGCCTGATGCACTATTTTCTAGGTCTTGAAGTATGGTAGAGCCTAGAAGGAATCTTCCTTAACTAAGGGAAGTATGTAATAGAAATCCTTAAAATGTTTGATATGTTAGAATGCAAAGCCATCCGCACCCATGGATACAAATTTGAAGTTGTTGGTTGATGCTTCAGCAAAGTTGTTGGGCATGACACTATACATATAGATTATTGGTTCATTGATGTATTTGTGTTGTAATCTCACGGATCACAAAGGGTTACCAATAATACACATTAAAGCATATAGACATAACAAAGACAAGGAGACAAGAACATAGATGTAGAACAACAGATTATATTATATTATAAGGGTCCATACAAACACAAAACTGAACCAAGTCCTCATCTGGCTCAATAGCCTAATATATATGATTTACAAATAGTTATATATAACTACCTGTTGGTTCGGTCAACCGACATGACCTTATGCGGCTGACCTAATATCTAATTAGTCGGCTAATCGACTTAGTCAACTTACCGACTAGCTCCTCCAACATCTCCTCGAGGAACAAAATATTTCTTCGTCCCGAAGAAACAGGGGAGGTACTCAAAACTCTTTTACTGTCTGAGGTAGTTATTTTCTTGTTTGTCTTTTATGGGCTATGAAGTCGGATGGTTGGTCGTTTCTGTATACATACTTCAATGATTGCTTTTACTGTAACGGCCAGTTGATGTTGGAATTCTATCCAACTTTGAAGTAATTTCAGGATGTCGATGGTCAGTGTTGTAATGCTTGATAACATCGACATCTTCTCCTGAATGGAAAGGTCTACTATTCTTTCCATGTCGGGTCCCATGAACTGGTCTTTTTCTTCTGCTGTCTCCAGAAGCCTTTTCATCTGTGGGTAGATGGTGTCTAATTTCTCCAATCTTGGGAGTGCCTGCTGCACCCACTGGTGTGCTTGTCTCTCGAGTCTCTGCAGTTTGGCTGTCTCCAGCATGATTTGATCTTGTATTGTGCTTCTCGATGCTTCTTCAGTGCTCTTTCTCTTTTCCAATGCTTGAATTTGTTGTCGAGTCTGTTGGGTATGCTGAAAGACTTGCCCGTAATAAGTAGGCCAGTCCTGTAGTACCCCTTCTGTTATGACAGACTTTTCCATGTGATCTTGTAACACTCTGTAAGCTTCTGAGAAGGCTGTGTACTATTGCATCAGTAATCTAGATGTTTCTTCTTTTTGTTCTTCCTTTGTATTTTGCATCTGTACTTGTAGGGTCGACACCACACTCTCAAACAGTTGATATGCCTTTTCAAGCGGCTTGTCGGTGTTAGCTTCCATCGGTCCTCATATTACAAATTGTGCTAGGTTTCTACATTTTAACGGGAATTCAACTTG
>LPNX011017696.1:52319-109981 GCA_001517045.1 Pseudotsuga menziesii | reverse complement strand
TAGAGCATATTAAATTACTTTGAATAACAAAATATGATAGCTATTTTAAGTTTTTAAAGATTCTTTTAGAAATGAAGTAGCTACAAATGATTCAACATAGACAGGACTGACGTAGCATTCTTTTAGTGCAATTGTTTTACCTCCTAATCATACTACAAAATTATTGTAGACAAGGCAAATAAATTGATGTAGAAAATGAAAAAAACATGAAAAAAATTGATGTAGAAAATGAAAAAAACATGAAAAAAATTGAAGAAATTACCTCACAAAGGGAAGGTTAATCCAAAGGTAGAGATGGAGGGCTCAAGCACACCCAAAATCGCGTATGCACAATCGAGGTTTCTCCTTCGTTCGTCCAATAGCCGCACTGAAAATGAGAAAAGGACGGCCTCGGCTGGTTTAAAATGAAAAACAGGTTTTAACATTCACACCTCCGTTTTAGCAAAGGAAATCGCGCACGTGATTAGCTTAACTAAAACAGAGGCACGATTTTGTCTACTAGCCTAGTTGGCATGACCAATATTGCCAGCCTTGGGACTAGGCTTGGCAGGTTCGGTGTTGCTTGGGTTGATTTCTTTTTTTTGGATCAAGAGTGAATGACTTCACTCCACCATTGCATCAAAAGGGTCCCTCAACTTCTTGCACACACCCTTGTTCCTTCTCAATGTCATTGAGCTCCTTGCGTCTGGTTTGGCTTCTTGTTTTTGCTTCAATGGCCATAATTTCAAAGAGTTGTCCCAACTCTCCGTCCTTCAGCTTTGTTGCATCGACTGCAGTGGTCGACCCAAGTTGGCTAATGTGGCCCATTGTCGATTGTGACTCTTTTTAGTGGTTCTTCTTTTTTCTGTTTCTCTTCCTCTTATGTTTATGTTGTTCTTCTTGTTGCTGTGCTTGTGCATCTGCAAGGGTTAGACTTTCCTGTGGTTGATTTTTCGGTAGTGGATTGTCTGGTTGCTGGTCTACAACGGTCAGTGGAACTTCTGGTTGGGTTTCTTGGATGAGCTCTGCAGCTGGGTGTGTATCTAGGGGATTTTGTGCAGAGGGTTCAGATATAGATGTTTCAGGTGCAGGTTCTGGATTGGGAAGTGGTGGTGGTGATGGTGAATGGTCGGGTGTAATTGGTGTGGTAGGGATATGGTCAGGTGTCGGGTCCTCGACTTGTGGTGGTGAATCCTTTGGGACGTCAGAGAATAGGTTGTCGATTACCTGGTTGATTTCTTCCAAGTTCTCTTCTTCCACATCTCTTGCTAGTTCATTGGCTAATGGAGGGTGTGGGATGTCGGCTGGGATAAAGGATGAGGTTCGATTTGCGACAACTTAAGCTGTCTTGTCGGGGTTCCCAACAAATATTGATTTTATAATTCCCACAGACCTTGGCTTCTGGAGTATTTGTCCAGGTTGTGGGGGAATGAGCTGTCCTAATCCACTAGCTTCCGATCAGAGGACATTTGGTGGTGATCTTCTGGACAGAGGTGAGTAATTTAGGCAATTTTTCAATGTATGCTTGGAAATCTCTATCTTGGTCAAACCTCTCCTTTAGGGTTTTCGGCATAGCATTTTTGCATATGTCGACTGGGCTTATGGAGGGTAGCTGTGGAATTTCTTCCCGTGTGATCTGGGTCGGAAATGGGGGTGGAGGTGTAGACACTAAATCAACAATGTTTTCAGCCGTTGAGGTGTTTGTACTTTTTACCTTTTTCGGCCGACCCTACTGTGCTCCCGACTTGACAAAACGTTTGAACTGTGTCTCGACCGAAACTTTGTTCGCTAAAGCGTCTTCTATGATGTCGACGGCAGTAGCTGCTAGTTCCTCTTCATCTTCTGATTCTAAAAGGATCATCTTGTGCTTCCCCTTCCCTTTTGTTTCTGTCGCCTTTTTTCTTACGGCTGCTATTTCTTTTGCTAGCCTTTTAATTGTGTCTTTGGTTATGACATATTTAGGATTGTCGAGCTCAATTTCTTCCCCTAGTTCTTCTCCTCCCTCCTGCTGTTGAACTGGGTTGATACTTTCTTCAACGGGTTTGGTTACCTGCTGCTCTGTCGGTATACTTCCCCTTTGGGCCGTTGGTGGTATGATTGTTATTTGTAATCTATTGGTGTCTTCTGCGGGTGTTTCTTCTGACACAAAGGTGCTAATGTGTAGTCAGAGTTCATAGTCTTCTTCCTTCTCCTGGTTTGTCAGTGGTTATTCGATGGAAGTATTGAAAAATACAAAGACAAATTTGTTGCTCATGGATTCTCTCAAAAGGAAGGAATCAATTATAAAGATAATTTTTCTCCCATAGCAAGGTACACCTCTATTAGAACCATCGTGGCACTTGCATCCAAGACGAAATGGAAGTTACACCAGATGGATGTGAAAACAATCTTTCTAAATGGTGTTAGTGAAGAAGAAGTGTACATAGAACAACCACAAGGTTTTAAAGTTGAAGATAGAAAGACACATGTCTACAAGTTGAAGAAGGCTATGTATGGGTCGAAGCAAGTTCCAGGAGCTTGGTATGGAAGAATCGATAGTTTTCTAACAAGCTTGAGATTTACCAAAAGTAAAGTTGATCCTAACCTTTACCTCAAGGTTATGGATGATGAACTTGTCATATTATTGTTGTACGTGGATGATTTATTCCTAGAAGGTAATGGTAAGAAAATATCAGAGTGTAAGAAGAAGGTCGTTGCAGAACTTGAGATGAAAGACCTTAGCCTGATGCACTATTTTCTAGGTCTTGAAGTATGGTAGAGCCCAGAAGGAATCTTCCTTAACTAAGGGAAGTATGTAGTAGAAATCCCAAAAATGTTTGATATGTTAGAATGCAAAGCCATTCACACTCATGGATACAAATTTGAAGTTGTTGGTTGATGCTTTATCAATGTTGTTGGGCGTGACACTATACATATAGATTATTGGTTCATTGATGTATTTGACAAATATTTGGCCATACATATGCTTTGTTGTGAATACCTTGAGTCACTATCTCGTTGAGCCCAGACATGTTATATGCTTTGTTGTGAACACCTTGAGTCACTATCTTGTTGAGCCCAGACATGTTCACTTGGTAGATGCAAAGCATGTGATGAGGTACTTGAAAGGTACAGTAGACTATGGTCTCAGTTATACTAGACATCATAACTTCAAAGTGTACAATTATATAGATTCAGGTTGGGAAGGAAGTATTTCAGACATAAAGATAACTTCAAGTGGATGTTTCAGTCATGATCTCATGTCTAAGAAGGAAGCACTAGTGTGTTTCCAGCACTACAGAAGCAGAATACATTGCACCTTGTTCCTTGTTCTGGTTCCTTGTTCTGCGAGTTGTGAATCCATATAGCTTCGGAATTTGTTATCAAGTATATATTGATATAGAGATGGATGCCACCGTGATTGAACCATGTGTTTCATGATAAGACAAAGCACATATAAATACAATATATCTACACATGGTGCAGAAGTGAGTTGTAAGTTGTAAAGATCCAATATGTGACCAAAGATGAGTAGGTTGCAGACGTGTCCACACGCAGGCTGCCACCATTGACTTGCACACGGGCTTCCTCTTCACGAATTGATAGCAATGAGCCTTACTATACACAGCTCTCTTCTCCCCGGTGGCTGCAAGATCACAGACGAGCTTCAATTGTTGGACGAGCTTCCTCTCCTCTCCATGGTCGGCAGACTCCCTCTTGCGCCGGACATGGCTCAGGCGTCTAACAACAGCAATGCGGCCTCCCTTCTTCTCCACGTGCGGGCCTATACACGCGGTCCTTTAGCAACTCTTCCTCTACAGACATGCCCTCACCTCGTTGCAATCTTCACAGCTGCTACAATTTGTGGCTACTTCTCCACGAACAGTCAACAAACGGAGGCTTCACCTCTTCCTTCACGCGGGACTCTCCACACTCGGCCGGTTTCGGTCAGCAGTCCAGCGCTGGATCCTCTTCCTTCACGCGGGACTCCCCACAACGCCTTTCTTCTTTACACAGAGTCTTCAGTTAGTCACGGTCACCAGCATCCAGGATTCCTCACTGTCAAGACGACAACAACAACAGTCCTCGAATCCTTCTGAATTCCGACGTCTCTCTTCCTTTACGACTCTGATACCACTTTTTTAAACATACTAGACAAATTACACGAATAAACATTATTTAAATACCAGAAATTGATGTAGTAAAACTATATGAAGAAAAACATCCACACATGTAAAGTATTGAAGTTCATTAATGAAAAATATGAGAGTACATGATGTTCTCAACCTCTCATACTACTAATTACATTAAGTATACCAACCATGCATTATATATTTCATAAAAAAAAGTTACATATGTAAAACCACTACCACTACAAGTTATTTCTAAAAAAAAGTAATGGTAAACAATGATGCTTTAGCTTTTCAAGTCAAGGAAATCGACTATCTTTTTATCCTTCAAGTGTTTTATCCAAAGTTGTTATAAATGTTGGTTAGCAAAGGTTATGATTGTGAAAGTAATACATATTATCGTTTCAGTGTAATAATTGATATCACCATCATTGTGTTGATGTGTGGGCATATAATTATGTGTTTCACATGAATCCTCAACCATGTGTATGAATTTAATTTGAATCCTTCTACATAGTTAAAGTATGTGGGAACTCCACATTGTATGTATTGGATGGAAGTTATAATGAAGATGTCGGATATAATGAGGGTCGGACATTTATAATGTATATAATATATTTATTTTTGCATCTAGAGTAGCTAGATATTCTATAATCTATTAAGGATTAGGGAAGAGATGCAAAGCAAGTTTTTAATTAAAAAAAATTATATCTAATTAAATATTTTGAGATGTAAATTTTTTCTTACTATAAAAAAATTTAAAATAAAAAAAAATTGCAATTCAAAATATTGAATCTCTTTAAATGTTTCATAAATCCAAAATAAATCTATATATACACTATTTAATTTGTCAACAACCTTCCACCTTAAATCTATATATGCACTATTTAATTTGTCAACAACCTTCCACCTTATTTACTATGCAACTATAATGCCATCATAAAATTTAGTGTCATCGTTCTTTCATACAGACAGATATAAATGGAGAATATCTTTCATAAATCTAATCCCAACGCAATCCATTGGAATGGAATGCAGACTTCTTTGTCATAGGTTTTGTCATCCTATTTTGCATGGATGGGAGAGAATGGTGGCTGTGTTATATTCTAAAATGGCGCCAGAAGACTTGGATGACACGATAAACAGGAAACAATAATAAACCAGTGGTGGTTAACCTTTATTGAATGTCGTGATCTCGAGTCACAATTTTGGCAGCGATTTGTTTCTGATATGATTATGTAGCAGAGATGCGATTAATTAACGTAAATTATCTCTGGTAGCATCTTAAATATTTTTGCTCAAGTTGTGGGGACTCCCAATCCAAATTTAAAAGATTGGCTTGCCTTACATTCTTATTAATGAAATGTCGTTGTCCTTTCATACAAAGTGATTTTAGGTAACAATTTCTCGTCGAATTGGGTGCAGTAATTCGATCACCTCTACCCCTTTTGAATCTGCAATTTGACACAACAAATTTTCTCCGTTGGTATTCTTAACCGTGTTGCAATCTTAAAACAATAGGTGTTTGTTTTTTCCTCCGAATGTGCAACAACTTGCGGTTCCTTCCTAAGTTCTTTGAGACGATAATTACAGTTACTTCGTGAATTAGAAGGTTTTATGAACTAGATCGTGTGTAGCAACATGACCTTGAGCATCTTCCACTATAATTATTCAAAATAATGTGGCCAAAAGCGAACAGTCTTGTTGCTTGTTGTTAGATAGGCAGATCGTATGCACTTGTGAACAATGATCTCCATGCTTTGGTAACACAAAAAATTGTTTACTTAGCTTTTTATTGTCTAAACCATATCCATACTCATATTCTCATCATTATTTTCTCCATTTTGACTTTCACAATTGTATTTCCACTAAATATGGTCCAAAACATCATTTTTCCTTTCCCATAAATGAAGGGAAAATGAACATTTGTTGTGATTTATCCCCAATCTCCTAAAAAAATGGTAAAAATCCCTAAAAATGAGAATGAGTAGAAAAACCATAGATAAATACCCTGAACAATAAAATACCATGGGTCAAAAACCCTAGGACCATCCTATAAATACATTGTGAAGGGCTCCTGGATCTATTCCTCCGTTTGACAACTATTTGTGGAAGAGAATAGAGACCCAAACCGTGGAGTTGTTGAACTCCTATGATCTGGATCATCTAGGGTTGGTGCTTTTGCATGTCGTAGGGGAGAAACCCCCACTACATGCTTGCAAGCCCAAATTTTGAAGTAGTATATCTTTCTTTGTACCAAATATTGATGCTAAATATCCTGCCATAACTTCAAACAACTAGAGAACAGTGAAACCTTCCGATATAAAGTACCAACTTCCGAATTTCACAGACTGTTAGCACTTTCCCAACCTGTAATGGAGTCAATTATAGTTGAAATTCCTTCAAACTCATGTAACAAACATAAGGGTTAACAATATGTGGGCACAAATCAGGGACTTTGCAAACCTTCGCTGCTTCTTTCTCTTTTGTCACTAGTTGTACATAGACGCTCGATTGCACCAAAAACACAAAGTTGAGATCTCCCAACACTAAGCTTTGTGCTACAACAGTCATGCCTTTGATGGAACTATACTTTGGAGGTCACATGGGAGTTGTTGTGGCATCATTTATCAAGCTTAGGTCATCTTCTTACACTGGTCTTGTTGGAAATATTAATTAACATCAGATCTCAGCAGACTTTGTTAGAGAGTCGAATAGTTTGACAAGATTGAAGAGTTCACGACCCTGTAATGCAAACCAATAGAATTAAATTTCTTAAGTTTCTAGGTGGATAGTTATTACAGACTTCAATGCTTAATAGCTTCACAGAGAAGCTATTTAGTCTGTCTATATAAAGAAGGATTGTAAATCAGTAGCAAATAGTGAAGAGTGAATTATGAGAGAATTTTGAGAAAATGGTGTCGAAGCTCAAGCTTTTGTGTGTTTGAAAGTGTTGAGAGTTCTGTAAAAGGTGAAATATCTCTATAAATTTTCAAGTTTATATTTATGGAAAATAGTTCTCTGTTAAGTCCCGTCAAGTTTTATAAATCCATTGTTATGGTTGAATGCATGTTTTGTTATGGTAAAAGTTAGAGGTTTTAGGACAAAGTGGTCAACACAAGACTACTTAATTTGGTTATATGATTTTGTAATTTTGTGGAATTATCATTGTGTCAAGTTTTACTCTATGTTACCCATCGGTGAAAAATATTATTCATTTCTTAAGTCTTTAGACTAAGAAATATCTTTTATGAAATTCGACGAAAAGTGGTTAAGTTGAAGTAAGTCCGAAGTAAAACCGTCCAGTAAGTTGGTTGAAAGTCGAAATAAAACCTGTCGAAGTTGAGTAATCCTGTAAAACAGACAAGTAAGAACTTGTGGAAGTAAAAAGAGTAAAGTCAAAAAGTCCAACCAAATCTAGACTTTCAAAAAAAACTTGTGAAAATATTTTGGTCAAGTTTAAATTTACATAGCCACTCTAATGGTGCATGTCTCCAAAGAAAAATAATAGATGAAATAATGTCAGGGTTTGCTAGTTGGGTTCTGGAATGATTATGCTGGTAAAGATTGAGTAGGTTTCCAGGAGCAAAACACTCAGATATAAAACAGTAGCAGTGTAAACAGGTTGATTTTAGTGTCCAATACAAATTTTGGGTGGAAATATAACCAAACCAAACCCGCCTAAAAGGATCCATCCTACATCGATTTCGTTCACAGATCTAAAGTTGACGACATGCTTAGAAAGCTATGCTTTGAGATTCACGCATATTGGTATTGAAGTGAACACACATAAACAATGCATAGGATTTGCAAAATAGATTCCATAGTGCATGAATTTATCCCTCTTTCCATCGCCGAGAAATCATTCGACCGAAAGAAAAGCGAGGCAAGATTTAGGAGACCCAGATTTCATGTTTATCCTTTTCTAATTCTAATTTTAATTTTATGTAGGTCCTTATGGTTATATTTTTTTGAATCTAGGGTTATGATACCGTGGGTAGTGTTCATTAAGGTTAATTATGCATCAATCATCTCACTAATTGTATCGTTGTAAGTAACATAAATTTATGAAATGTAGTGTTCATTAAGGCTAATTATGCATCGATCATCTCACTAATTGTATCGTTGTAAGTAACATAAATTTATGAAATGTCAATAGTATGTAAGTTATTTAAATTCATAAGAAGAATACCTTGATACAAAATTTGATTTAGTCTTAATTTTTTTCTTTGCAGAGTGCCATAAAATGAAATTCCACAACCCTACCAACTAGGAGCGTGGTTGACATCTTAGCTAGAGGAAACCTTCTTTTGGTTCTCTTTCTCTCTGTGCCCGTGACTTCAAGAATAGTGATCCACAAATGATAATGATAATGCACCAAAGCTATTTAAATTCACAAGAAGAATACCTTGATACAAAATTTGTTTTTTCACAATGATGGTGAAGATGCCCAATTGAAGCAAGCCTCGATCTTTTTCCTCGCCCAATGCCATAAAACGAAATTACACTACCTTCCCAACTAGGATCTTGGTCAACATCCTAGATCCAGGAAACCTTTGGTTCTCTGGCCCTATGTGCTCGTGAATTCTAGAATAATGATCCACAAAATGATAATGATGATGCACCAAACAATAGTAATTCTTCCAAAAGTTATCCAAACCCTTCCAAACTTCTCAAAATGCCTCCAAATACATCCTCCAAGAAATAACTTCTCTTTTCTGATCTCAAGTTTCTTATTTATCAAAAATCCTTCCCACCTGGTCATTGAAGATTTGGTCCAAATCAATATATAATCATTAATACAAATAGAATTTTCAATTACTCAAAATAACAAAAGATGAATTAAATTAAACTAATTTTTGGGTGCAAAAGTCTACCTTATCATACTACCCTTAAATGCACTCATGGAAACCTTATCCCCAAATCTATCCTTATCAATCTAGCCATTTATTTATATTATCCTCTCACTCACGTGTCTATATATGCATGTAATCCAAGAAAATTATTTAAACCTAAAATATATTAAAGAAGTCAACACACACACATACACATTTCAATAGTTATTTACACTCAATGCATAAGTAATACTTTAATAATTCATCAACCAAGTTACTAATAACTAATGTGTTAACCAATCATACTAATGAAAACATGAAATGTCGTATATGTGGTTAGCGTGGGAATCTTATGTGTGGGTACTAATAATGAATGTTTGTTTCCCATAATGCATAATTCTTATATGTTCACAAATTAACATGTTCAAGAACCATTAAACAATGCATCATTGATCACTTTTTACAACTATTCATCACTAGTAAATATTTATGCAATAACATTAAAACTTAACCAGATAAACATAATCAAGAAGAACAAGCAGATAATCATAAGGAATAATACCATTCAATCACGTTTGTTCGTGGCATATGAAACAATTCCCCTAATTTTAGTAAATATTGGAAAATATCTCCCAAAAGCATTTTTTTTAACCCTCTCCCAATATGTCTTCCCAATTTAAAAAAAAACCCTATTTTCACTATATATTGTATGTATCCATTTTTTCATTTACATTTTTTATACCCCTTTATATTTCTACCTAGTATATTGACATGATACCCCTCTCACGACCCCATATGCATTCTACAATGCACCTTGCTTCTTTCGATGTATATTGTGGATGCACATTACTTCACCCACAATGCAATTACTCAACCACATATCATTATGATTTGATTTGGATATCCTATAAAAAATGAACGCGTTACACTTGTAATTTTTCCAACCATCCTGCATGATTAGAGTTTAATGTGGTTACATTTCATTCATTGACTATTTATTGGATGCATTGTATGGTTTGCATGTGCATGTTGCATGAACCTGGTCATTGTATTCATCCTAGACAGATAAGTCCTATTGTAGGAGAGTATGTCTTTGTTAGTTGTAGGTTAGTCTAACTCAGTAGTATGGTCTACTTGGTAATTTACCTTGTAGTGGGATGCCACTTTGTCATAGAAGGATTAGACCACTGTTTCATAAGTTTAGCTCATTATACATCCAATAACTCCCTCCATCATCAAGCCACCTTATACATCCATTTAACCATCCATACCCTTGTAGTCACCCTTTGATCTGAGGCATTTACTGTGGTTCCAATTCTTCAGGAATAAAGGCCCAGTTTGCATACATTTAAAGCGTTATTCCTAGCCAACCAACACGGGGCCTTATTCCACTCCTTTTGGAGATGGATTGAGCTTGTGTGAGCTAGTGCCTTCATATTGTTAGCTCCAACATTGTCCTCTAAGTTACCGAGACACTCGTCCTAGTGATATTTAGGAGGATTGCACACATTTTTATATTAGTAGAGTATAATCTACTATTCAGAGATCACTTATACACATTGGTACATCAAATAGTAGTGGAGTACGATCGAATTTTCCATATCAGAGTTACATAGTACCATATCAGATACTAGTGGAGTGGGATCGACTGACCAGAGATACCTCTAGTATGACATTGAGGATCCATAATCAGTCTCTGTGTGAAGAGACTGCATATGATTACAAGTATTTCATGATCACATTAGTTGCAGTATGATGCAACCCAAGTTGGAGTAGTTTACTTATGACTCACATTTACAACTCTCCCCTTTGGCTTCCACCTGGTCACCCTTTATCAAACTCCCATCCAATTTCAGCAGTGCAGTCATGCCTCAGTTCTTTCCCATTTTCATTTATAAATTACCCGATATGATTCCCTTTCATATTTCCCCAAAGTGACTGATCCTTTGAAAGAAGAACCATCTTATGAAAGGAATTACCATATCTTCCATACTTCAGAGATGAATGTGGGTCCTTGCTTGAGCTGAGGGTTCCTTAACTGAAGATTTCAATGGGTTGGATGATTTTTTTAATTTTGTTTGAACATTATGTATCATGTTAAGTGGTTTCTTGCTTCTAGTACTTGTTCACAAAGTCATTATGATGGGTTATAATAGTCAAATTTACAGTACCGTATGCAGATATTTTACCAGTACACTGAGACTCGGAGTTCCATCCATCATATATTAGAGACAAGGATAGATTTGGATACCCATTTGGCCCATCCATCCTTTTAAAATGCATGTTTTACACGTGTAATTTGTAGTGAAATTGTAGATTCAACCTCTTTGAGTTGGGTTTCCTCATCAATTATCAAACAGTCTAACGGTACTACCAAGTTCATGGAGCTCTTTCGAGCAGATGATACAATTTTAAATACTACCTTAGAACATGACAAACAAATTTCCAAAATATATTGGTAGGGGGTAAACCTTTCACAACATAATTCTTTTTTTAAGAAATACATACAGATTTTCTGCTCCATTAAGAACTGGCATTAGAGGAAATTTCAACTCAAAAAGGGCCTCCTAAAATGAACTAATAAAATAATAGTTAAAATAATAAAATAATATTTATTAATTTTGGAGGAAGAAAAGAAAAAAACTACTTTTTTGTTTGTATTTTTGACATATCTCCCCGTGTTTTTACTCAAATTTCGATCGGGAGAGTTCGTTGGATGCGGAATATTACGTTTTTTTAGGTATTTCTTGTTTTTGGGGTAGCAGGGTCCGTCAAAAGTATGCCGAGTGGGTACTCGTTGGATGCGGAATTAAATTCCACATCCAACGAGCTCTCCCAATCGAAATTTGAGTAAAAACACGGGGAGATATGTCAAAAATACAAACAAAAAAAGTAGTTTTTTTATGATACCTATCCCCAAATTTATATTAAAAAGGTGTTTAAGACCTATACGGTATTTCAAATTTAAAGCAATTTCATTGGCTAACACATGATGACATGGAATTTGAATAAAAGTTAAAAGGCCCATTTTGAGTTGAAATTTCCTCTAATGTAGCTTTAGTGGACATGTAAGGAGAATTTGCTTTAAGTCGAGGCCTCAAAGAAATTATTACTTCGAAATTTATAAACAAAAGATACAAATTTTACATAAGAGATTTTCTAGTTTAGAGAAACCTAGGAAAAGTCTGTTGCTTTTGGAAATTTTCCAGTGAAATTCTACTGATTTCAGTATCGTTTTTGCAAAAGTTTTGCTAGTTTCAAAGAACCTACAGAACTGTTGGTTTTGGCAGTTTCTCAATGGAAATAATGCTAGGTTTGGAAATTTTAAGAATAGTAGAATTTTTCCACAAAATGGCAAAATTGAGAATTTTTGTAATCTTAAAGAATAAAATATGCATGAACAGGGAGAGCTTAGAGTGATCAAGAGTATAGATACACAGACAACTTACAAACAATTTCCAGAAGTTTCTGGTGTGCTTATCACTCAAACCCTAATGCATACGGGCAAGTGCAAGAAGATGAGGGACCTTTTAGATGCAATCCTAGTTTTCAAAAACACGATCATGTTTCCAAAAAATACAACGCGTTTCTACTATATAGCACTTGCTATGGTTCAACCCGAGCCTGACATGTCATGGGACATGTAGGATAGGAAACCATATCGCATACACGTTATATAAATACAAAAAGTGCTTGTGATATGTAGTTATAAAATGCGTACGCGATTTGGAAAATCAAAAATAATTTATATACACAGGCCCGAAACCTGCGGCCTATTTTACTTATCAGGAATGCGAAAACGACGGCCAATTGGAGCGTTTTGGAGCAAGTTAAGTTCTTGGGATTGTTGGAGGAGCTGATTTAGTTGGAGGGGAGGAGATTCCACTGGTGAATTGTCATCCAACAAGGTAATTCAATCACCCAAAGAATTCTTTTTTTATCAATTTTTAACCTATAATTGTGTTTTTTAATAGAATAATCAACCCAACAACTCCCAAGCTAATGTTTGATGGATTCAAACTAAAAGAGGCTATAAGAATAAAAAAACATCATGTCTAGTAGATATTCAATGTTCCAAAAGGCTAGAAATATATAAAACAAACAAAAGTATAGAGTGTGTGTGGAAGGAGGCTAAAATTATAAGCCAAGGGTTTTAACAATTAAAAAAACAATATATATCTACATTCAAATTAAAGACAAAGAAAGATAGAAAGCCCACATCATAATGAGATTGAGAGGCATAAACAAAAAGGAACAAAAATACTATAAGAGAGACACAACATTACTACTAAGTAGGGTTCTAAACAACACATATCTCATAATTCTCCACAATATGCACAAGACAGTAATGGACAAGCTAGCTTATGTTCCAATTACAATAGAAGCCCTAGATATTACACACCAATTTGTAGAACTAACATAAAAATACGGTATAAGGCACAAGGTGTAAGAAACCCATGTTAGAAAACACAAGAACATGAATAGGCTACTTCTTTTATCCTATAAACATAATAAATAAAATTAGAAACATGTGAGACCCTAGGTCTCCCTAAGATCCCTAGATCTAGCAAAGACATAAATGACTTTACTCAAATAGTCTATGCCCCTGCATCACTAGGTTTATCAACCATTTTTTAAAATAGCAAAAACAATGGGTAATATATTTCTACATGTTGAGTCTCTAAGCTCATCTACAACCAATTGTAGTCTAGTCCACAAATTCTCCATTTTCCATGGTTATACAACAATGGAAATGGTGAACACCCATGAACTACCTAGAGTGTGTCGTGAGAGTGTTCCCAACCTTGATCGAGTCAATTATATTTAGAGGATATGGTGGCATCCCTGTATCACCCCTTTTCTTGCCTCACATGTCCTAATAGTCCCTTGCCCCTTTCTTTTACATATCCAAGGGAAGTAGAGGCCAAAACATGTCAAAATAGCACTCCTAAATTCAAAGAAGTTTAAACCCAAGTGTGCATGGAAAAGTCACCAATGAGGGTGAAGAAGTGCCTTAAATTCTAGAAAGAAGTTGAATGAAACTCACTAGACATGTATGTAAGTAAATGCCATTAAATTGCTTATAACTTGAGTTTTCCTTAATTTACATTTTCAATTTTGAAGAGATGTCATTATATACCATGTATACGTTTCTAATGATTTCCTTATTGATTTTTTTATTGCAGTTGCGGCTATGGACACCAATGCTAAAATATTGATTGAGCTTGCCCAGTTGAGAGGTCTCAGTACTGCTTTTAGTGGTGGTGATAGGATTCGACGTTCACTTGCATCCACTTTGGATGCAATTGTTGAGACTATTACATTGTTAAGCAACATACTATATGATATTACATCATATAGAGAAAGAAAAAGACAAGAGTACGATGATGGGCTTAGCTACAGTGCAATAAAAAAGTTGAAAATTACCAAAGAACATATATTTTCATTGTTTAGGGACCCTCGCACGAGGGAAATCCCAAATGCAAATAGGCCACATATCTCTATTGAGTGGTGCACATATCAACCATTTGTTGATAACTGCATGGACAGATGGTATATGGTTTTTGATATGCCACCACACAACAACAGGGAAATCCCCTTGTATTTCCTTCGAAAGATGTATGCAGAGTTCGTGTTGGGTAAACACGTAAACTATTTTGATATATTGGAATTTCAGGGGATCGGTGGGGGGATGCCCCAAAACTGACCCAATGCCAGGCTTCGAGATGTTGATCGCCCTATCACTGCACCTCGCAGGCAGTTTCCTGGGCCAGATGTCCCACCTGTACATCGTGTTATTCCATAGACATGTGATGTATTTTTGAGTTTGGAACGGGCCGTTGTTCACCATAGCACTATGGTTCAACATATGGGTGAGGAAGGGACATCTATCTCTGGTGTGGTACATACACCAGGTCATCATGGTGCAGGACCATCTTCTAGTGCAGTACCCCCATCTACTGCAGGACCATCTAATAGTACAGCACCATCAGCACATTCCCAGCCTACTTTTGAGCCTCATGAGTGCACATCGTGTGGTTGTCCATGCTATGGTCTTTCATCAGATGTTGTCTTTAGTGGGTTTTTGAGTGATGTATGTATATGGTTAATTGTAATAAATTCTTCATTTATTTTCCTCTTTGTACACATATGTATAGTTTAAGCTAATATTAATTTTTTGAACTTGCAGTTGATGCTTTATGCTGGAAGCGACGCCCCAGAGTTTCATGTTCCACACTCTATAGAGGGGCATGACATTCCATCCACTGATCCCTTGGTTGGTGGAGAGATTCCTATAGCACCCATTTCCGTATCTCACACCGAGGTAAACATTTTAAAATTTCATTTTTTTAATACTTGTTAATTTGTTAATTTCCACATACTGTACATGTTAGTTCACTAATGTTATCTACAGTCTAATATTTACAATTATTAAACTTGCAGATGCAAGATCCTTCACGGGGGAAAGCAGTAATGGAGGTAGGATCCATGGTCGTATCGACCGAGGAAATATCTGGGCAGATGCCAGATCCTTCACAGGGGAAAGCAGTGATGGAGGTAAACATTTTAAACATTTAAAAAATGTCATTTTTAAAATACATGTATGTTCATTGAATCATGCATGTCTAACTACATGAACTCTTGTTGACTATAAGCACCAACCGAAACACCTGGACCATTTCCTGGAGTTGTATCTCCTCATAGGCCATATGTGAACAAGGGTCAAGTGTATATGAGACGGCCTACTCCTAGAAAGAGTCAAGTTGTCCACGACCATGGAGATACTGATACCATGGTAATTTGTATATCCTTCGATGATATTTCTTGGTTAACTTGAAATCCAGTGCATAAAATGTTTTTTTAATGTTTGATTTTCATGTTTACTACATCAGGAGCCAGAGTTTACTATTGAAAACCTTGCAGGGGTGGTTGATGCAGCAGTCAGTGCTGCATCTACAATGGCAACAAGTCACACAGAGGTACAACTATTTCAACATGATCGTTACATAGTTCATTATTGTTGGCATATGTTTATTCATGCATGTCTAACTATTTCAACATTTGGTGATTGTATCCACTAGCAGCAAGAGTTATTGATGCAACAGTCAATGTGGTATCTGCAATAACAACAAGCCACACAGAGGTACAACTATTTGAACATGATATAGACATAGTGTGTTATTGTTGTCTATTGTTTATTCATGCACATTTCTAACTATCTCAAGATTTGGTGATTGTAGCCATCACCACCACCACTAGTTCCTGCCCCCTTTGGTTCGACCATGGATGTGACCATCCTTCATGTTCAACTAATAGCTCCATCTGCTACACAAGAAACAAAATCCCCTTTGTCACAGTCTCTCACTGAGGTGAGATGTCCATTAATGAACAATTGTTTCATGCAATGTCCATTAACATTTTGATAATTTTTGAGTTAATTTAGATATGGTATTTTATTGAGCTAATGTATTAGTACATAGTTAGTTGAATTTAACAATTGATATTTAATTTGCAGGATCCATAGATGCACACAGGATCAACCTCGAGAAAGAACAAGAGGAAGCTTGAGTTTTGATGTCTCTTATGGGATATGTACATTTCGATAAATGTACATGTGGCTTGGACAGTTTTGGATACACGTACTTTTGGAGACATGTACATTGACATTTCACTTACATGTAGATGTGGCTTGGATAGTTTTGGATACATGTACATGTGGCTTGGATAGTTGTGGAGACACATGTACTTCTGGTTACTTTTGAATATATATGTACTTTTGGATACTTTTGGATATATATGTACTTTTGGAGACATGTACATTGAAATTTCAGTTATAAATGAATGATACATTTCACTTTGAATTTGTTCTTTGGTTTCCACATGTTCTTGTGTCAATCTATTGTATTGATTTGTGAGGATTATCTATTACTTATGAATGCACTATGTCAAAAGAAAAAACTATTATATTTAAAGGTTTCAATGATCTCAATACATGCACACTAAAGTCAAAGTTCTTGCTTGTGTAATTTAATAAATATAAGTGCAATACAATGTATTTCAAGGTTTCAATGAACTCACTACTTGCACACCAATGGGATATATTTGATTAAAAATTGTGAGTTTGGATTCATTAAATTACAAGTTAAGTCAATGCTCAAGTGTAATTTAATAAAACTAAGGGAAATACATGCTTCACATTTCATCAACAACCAATAACACTATTCAACAAACCTCATGCACCCAATGACTAATCACTCAGCATTAAAGGAACTACAATAGAATCCAAAGACTGAGAACTAACTTTGTGAATCAACATGATTTGAAGCATAAGTCCACCGGATTTGAAAAAGTTTAGTTCAACATTAGATTGATTCTGAATTGAGTTGTGACGGTAAGATAAGAGTAGGGTTAGGATTAGGGTTTCCTTGGTAGGGTTATGGTTATGGGCCATCAATGTTAAACAATAAAACCTAGTTAGGGATAGGGTTTTCCAAGTTTGTCCTTCGTTGGCATGAAATGCATTGTCCATCTTTGGCCCTCATTGGCATGACTGCATTGTCTCTACTGAGTGAAACCCTAGCTTCAGAAACCATCATAGACGGAGGTCACCGGGCAATGGACAGGACAGAGAGGCCCCCCCCTAGCTAAAATCCCATGTCATGAATCCAACGGAATCAATGGTTTGTTGATCGCAGGCCCGAGCATCGATCTATGGCGAGTTGCAGGTCACCTCCAGATATCGTTCAGGGACACTTGGTGGACTTGTGCCCAGTGCGCAAAAAACCTCACAGAGTCGCAATTTTGAATTTCGTCAAATCCTGGTAGTGTGTTTGGGCATGGGAAATATGGCAACGCCAACCGTATCCCCACCATCCGTGGATTTCTATCTTTGTCCCTCGTTGGTGTGACTGCATTGTCCCCTACTGAGTGAAACCCTAGCTTCAGAAACCACCATAGACGGAGGTCATCGAGCAATGGACAAGAGGGAGAGCCCCCCCCTTAGCTAAATCCCATGTCACAAATCCAATGGAATTGACAGTTCATCGATCGGAGGCTCAAGCATCAATCTATGGCGAGTTGCAAGTCACCTCCAGATACTGTTCAGGGACACCTAGTGGACTTGCGCCTAGTGCGCAAAAAACCTCACGGAGCCACAATTTTGAATTCTATCAACTCTTGCTAGCGTGTTTGGGCATGGGAAATATGGCAACGCCAACCACATCCCCACCGTTTGTGGCTTTCTGTGCATCAATGAATTAATGTTACTTTTGATTTGTCAAGCTGTCAATGCTAGTATGTTGTTTTGTTTCAGGATTTTTATAATACATGATCAATGAGAAACATGAGGAAATGAGTTTCAAGTACACCAATGACCCAACATGTTAGCCTCCCAAAATTTTCTATTATGCATATAAAACATTAACCTTTCGAAAGCATGCGAGGTTCCAAATTTTGTTTGTTTATTAAGTTTATCACTTAATATCTTCACATGCATGATGTTTACCTACTTCACATGCATAATGTTAGCGCATGTTACTTTTGAATACTTCATATGCATAATGTTGAAGCATGTTACTTTTGAGTTGTTTGTGTCAATATTAGTAGGTTATTTTCTTCCACTTTCAATGTTCAAAAAAACATAATCAACTAAAAACAAAGTTAAATAAATCTCTTATTATCTTTTATTATCTTTTAAGCAGAAATTAAACTTCTCAATAAAAAAATGAGATGAAATTCCAACACTACTAGGCACTACCTCTTTGGCAATGGACATGCGGGTATAAGAGGTGAGTTGTCAAGAAGGAAATTATACGAGCCTTAAAACTTAATTTTATCGTTGCGGCATCTTGTTTCCATCATCCTAGTTGTATATATCGACTGAAAACATTGACATTATTACCTACTTAAAAAATTAGGGTTTTAGTCCTGTAAGAGAGCCTACAAAGAACTTTGATAGGTATGACCTACAGAGGTACATGTATGTATTCTAATGTTATCTATATCATGTGAATGAGATCTTGAAATGTTCATATGATTGATATATATGGTTTATTGATCATATGTAAAATTTTGCATGTTTATTAACTTGACATACAAGAGAACTTTTGGCATATTTATAAACAACATTATAGAAAATTTTGCATATCAAGAACAAAAAATTGACATATTCATAAGAAACATACATGGGGAAATTAAAATTATGATACATACCTCATCATGCTAGATCCCACCTATTATCATACAACCAAGCCCTCCGGATCATCTCTTATAATGATGGTCTCCATTAGTCTCTCGTGCTCTGTATCTGGTAAGAAGTAGCGTACCTTCGATGAATTTTGGATAGGCATTGTTCATACCTGGAGGTTTGTACCAATGATTAAGTTGGTAAAGTGATACACACTTGCACCTGGTTTGTAATCCATGTAAACATATCCACCCTTCTTTCTTGCATTGTTGTCATGTGTAAGGTATTCACCTTTAACAACCATAGACCCAATGGGGAAGTGGTTGTTTTCATCATCAGTCATGGACATAATGAAGGTTTGCTTTCCCTCTATACAACATGCCAACCAGTAATCACCACCCCATTCACTATCTTTTGAGGAAACCACTGTGTATGTGTGCCCTGCATAGTATGATTGTAGGTATATGATCAAATATTTTCGGTGTGATACAAGGCCATTAATGTGAGTTTCAAGACTACGTAAATTTAACAAAAAAATGTTAAGGAAATGCATCATACCAGGTTGTACAAGGTTTGATACATGATCAAAATCTATAGAAATAGACGATTGGTCTTCTTCCAATGGAGTTAACTCAACAATTGCATGCTTATCAAGTGGAAGTGATATGAAATCCCATCCATCAACCCAATCCAATGATTCACACACATCCCAGTCACCATCACAACAAGGCGGGCAAAACCAAGCGAGTTTTCTGGTCCAAATTTCAAATACTGGGTTATCAGAACTTCGAACTGAATTAAAGCCACGAGTCCCAGGAACAGTCTTGCATTTCGATGCATGTGAATGATCTATGTCTACCACCTCCCAAAAAAATCTCTCCACATGTCTCTTTCTTGTGGATTCTACTCGCATAGTTGATTCCTCTCCCATTACTGATGTGCACCACCTAACTATAGATTGAGCATTTCAAATAGTAGATATTGTAGATAATTTCAATTCCTCTCTTCGTAGGGCTGTTTTGACACATGCTCCGGCTCCATCATGCTCTCCTTTACCATGCCCAGTCTCAAAATAGTTCCACATATGTGGAACTTTGTAGTTTTCATGTAATGAACACAACCATTGAAATATGTGTGCATTTTTGAACTGACCAGCACATCCATCAGACCAAATCCAGTGTTGATCCATATGTATGTTCCTGCCCTTCAAATGATCATAGAACATGATGAATCAATGATGTACATAGTGGAAGTCATGGCACCTATCATCACTTATGTAGAAGTGATATTCCTTTAGAATTTATCTTTGCTCTTCACTGCTATTTGAGCCATGCCTATATGTGATATGCACCATCAAGAAAACCTGCTCAGAGTGATAATACTGACTTTGGATCTCATTTTGAGGTTGCAGAGTGTATTTCTTGGCAAAATCAACAACTGAAAGTATAGTACCACAAGGAAATATATCTCTACATATTCTAAACTTCTCATCCTGCCATTGTGCCAAGTGGACATGCTGAACATATTGACGTGTCTTTTCAATAAATTCCTTGACGAAGACACTAAATTGTACCTATTGACACAAAATGATCTCAATATCAGGTTTTTTTGTAAGTAAGGAATGACATGCAACTATTCAAACATAAATTTATAGATAAATGCATGTACCTGAGATGTCACCAATTGTATTTTTTTGCTTTCTTTCCCTGGGACTATTTCATAGCTGATATATTTGAAACTTTTCATGTCTGTAACCATATTCCCAAATTCATTGTCTCTAGTCTCGTGCATACATTGGCTCAATAATGCCATTCCAGCACAGTTGGAGCAAGTTCCATCCAAACAGGATTTTGCATAGTAAGTTTGCCCCTCAGGCCTATTGCACATGATACTATGAATGAATTCTCTTGATGAGGTCAGTGGTATTGTCAAGGAGAAATCCTGCACATGGTTAGTATGCAACACACGACGAATGTACAAAAATGTTTCATAGTAATATTCATATTCTACATGGTATCTACAACAACAAGTGTTATGAAGATTATTTATTCTAGCATACCAGGGCTTACATTTCTCAAAAGATCTTTTCCCCAAATTCAATTGTCTATGTTCATTCCTAAATTTCTCATATAGTTCTGTCTGTGTTATATCAAGAAGATACTTAATATGTGGTTCACGGTCCTTTGAACCCCTTATTAGTTTTAGTACATCCTTCCGGTTTGAAGAAGGCCTTGTGTGATCATGCCAAAAACTCTGCACTAGTCCCTTTACTGCATCAACTAGCTTCATGTCACGACGTGGCAACCGACCAATAAAGGCCCAAAAATTTGTCTGGGCGGTTGTGTCAAGATGTTCTCTTCTAATAGAATACATACGAAGGGTTTTTAAATTCAAATTAACTAGTTTAGATGTAGGCTTGAGAAAACGAAGGACCCTGGTGTTCTTATTTACAATTGCTTGTGACAACACACGACGAGCCGCATTGTAGTCCTTTGACCGTGTGTTCTTATCAATTTTACCAAAGGCATCTACTAAGCTTTTAACTATATGAGAACTTGGTCCAAAAGGATTTATCATCTTTATCCCTAACGATTTCCTAACAATATTCATGCCCCTAGATTTTAACAATGATAAAAATAATCTACATTTATCTCCATCACATTTAGAAACAAAATATTTATTTAGTATCTGTTGAGTTTGATAAGCAATACTACGTTTAGATAGCGTACCTTCAATGGAATTGAGGAGTCCTTCATCAACTTGTATACGCTTCGGAGTTCTTCGACGTGTGCTTTCTAATGGAGGTAAGGGGGTTGGATTTCTATCATCTAGTGCATCAACAATATGCTCTGGCGTTTCAGTAGCAACTTGTTTTCCTTCATTCTCTTCCTGGTAGTTGGATGGTGGAAGTCCAACATCCTCATCGATGGTTCGGTTAATATTTTCTTCTTCAACAGCAGGCTCCATGTCCAACGCCTCTTCAACAGTAGGCTCCATGTACAACGCCTCTTCATGAACCAAATTTACATCGACTTAAAATTTTACAACACTAGATTAGCAAAGTTAAATAATACAAATGTCTTTTAGAAAATCCACTGAAAATAAACCTTACTGATTATTGTTGCAAGTAACTGCTTTGGATCTCCTATAAAAATGCATCCGTTACCCCTGTAGATTGTAGTGCAATTGTAGATTTAGCTTCTTTGAGTTGGGCTGCATCATCAATTATCAAACAGTCAAATGGTGCTACCAAGTTCATGCAGCTCTTCCCAAAAGATGATACACTTGAAAACACTCATAACATTCTATCTAACTCTAGCATGTATCCTATTTGATTAAGAATAATGACCAAAGATGATTTTATTTAGCAAAGATGCTTTCAATATTTTTTTTGATTGGTTAGAATTATGCGCATCGCCCAACAAATATTATTTTTTATTGGAAATATGATGGATAAGTTAGAAATCAGAAAAATATTGGGCCAAAAAATTAGATCGCTAGTCATATTCCGAGCAAGAAGATGGGTCACACATAGGTTGAACATGAGTTAGGCACCAAAATTTCCGACTGAAGGTGGGTTAAGAGTAGATTACAAATCTCCAGATTCTACATTGTATTAAATAAGCGTCATCTACAACATTAATAAACCTACAATTATAATTATTTTTTATTTCTACGTACTTTTTTTATTTGTACGTAGTTAAGATGCAGGTGGTGCATTTAGTAGGAAAGGATGTTGAACTTTTGAATCAAGCTGTTCATTCTGATCTCTAATTTGGCAGGTAACTTCAAAAAATTCCATGGATGGAATTGAGAGATTTACTTAAACAACTCATTGGCCTAGTTTTGTTAAAAAAAATATACTACATTCTTCCATTGTTAAGAAAAACATACTGCAGTATTCCATTGAATATACACCAAGTACTTTCTCTATATTAGGTTTTATTGAAGTTACCTCATTATAAATAATCAAGTTTTCTGGATTTTGTTCAGGTTGGAAAAGTACCTCTCAATCTTCCGATGACGACAAATTGACAATGTGATTAAGGTAGGGAATGTAATCCATGGAAGAAAGTCCCATTACAAATCGCAGTAATTTATGAATATCATTTTCTGACAATCTATAAGGGGCTAGTATAACTATGAAAATAATTTACAGTTTTGCTAGTCACCTAATTTTCTAAAATTCTAAATGGTGGTTTTCATTTTCCCATACCTCAACCTGTCATACACGTCCTGAACTAATTGAGTGTCAAATACATCATGTAATCTTATAAACCTGTAAATGGCGGTTTTCACTTTTCCATACCTGTTATATACATTCAAAATTTTCAACTAAGTGTCAAGTACGTCACTTAAAAAGGAAAAAATGTTCTAGAGAATGTTGATGTATTTGTAACTTTGGAATGTATTCACTTGTATATCTTATGTATTGTACCTCAATGTTTATTCCAGGAAGTATCTGTAATGTAATTGAGTCATGTCATGCCTTGATTTTCTGATCGGGAGATTCAATAATGTAAACAAGTCATGTAAAGTCATAGAGTATAACCCTCCTTATTGATCAAGGGTTAAATTCCTCGCAGTTGTGAGTCCATAGGGTTATTAGACTCTCCTAGAGAATTCGGCCCTAGTGAGTTATTTTCAAGTTAGGAATTAGTATAAATATAGAGGGAGACTCTCTATTTAACACACATTCATACACATTCACTCACACTCAGTTGTAGCGCATAACTGAGAGAGAGAGAGAGAGAGAGAGAGAGAGAGAGAGAGAAGAAGTTGGGACAAGAGAGAGAGAGAGAGACTACTGCTGTCGGGAGATCATCTTACTGTCTTTGGGTTTTACTTTTGGTGTTGATTCTATCTTTGAGGAAGTTTTCTCCTTTATATTTTTCCCGAGGAAAATCTTTGTGTTCATTGTCTATTGTAATTTATTGGTGTGCTTGTTATTCTCTCAGATAAGATCCTAAGATCATATAGCTTAAATGTTAAAAATATAACATGGTATCAAAGCTAACCTGAGAAGAAGACACTGTGTAGCTACTGAAGCTAGGGATTCCTACTTTTTGTATCTCTCTCCATAGATTTTCAACAAAAGGAGGTTGGGATGACTCTCCTCTCTAGGTTGCATCTTTCTGTCGAAGCAGAATTTGATTCTGAGCATTTTCAGTTTTTGACTCGACACTACTGCCATAAATTAGGGCTTTCCATAGAAGTGGAATTTTTGAGCAAGCCCATGCCTAGATTGATCTCCTCCCCAAAATCAAAGTTTAAAGATCAAGATCAAAGTTTTTGGTTGGGTAGAAATTCGGGAAAGTCAAACCCTAATCTGCTCCTGAACCAGAAAAACCAACTCTATATAAATTCAACTCCAAATCCAGTTCCAACTTCTTAACATGGTAAGATCTAAATCTTTTTCATTTCTATTTGAGGTTCTCTATTAAAGATGTCTCATCATACCAAGCTTGATGAAAAGATTGAGGGACCCGATAACTTCCAAGCTTGGAAGTATAGGATATCCCTCGTCCTAGAAGAAAATGAGTTGGACTCTTACATCAATGAAGAGGTTCCAATTCCAGAGGGAGATGAGGCTAAGGCCTTACACAAGAAGAAATTGGTCATGACTAAGAGGATTATTGCTGATTCAATAAGGGATCACCTCATACCATAGGTGTCCTCTCTAAAGGCACCTAAAGAGATGTTCGATGCCCTGACCAAGTTATTTGAAGGGAAGAACATAAAATAAAATATGACTCTGAGAAACCAATTGAAGAATGTAAAAATCCAGAATGCGGAGACCATCCAGTATTTTTTTTACAAGGGTCTCTCAGATTAAGGAACAACTGGAAGCGGTAGATGAAGAAGTAGAGAATGCAGAAATTGTGATGACCACCTTGAATGGTCTCCCTAGAGCATGGGACTCTTTCATTCAAGGGATCTGTACCAGAAAGAAGCTAGTTAAGTTTAGCAGACTATGGGAGGAATTCTCACAAGAAGAAGCTCGAATATTATCACAAGAAGAAAATATGGGAAGTGAAGACCAAGATATCACACTACAATCCAAGAAAAGAAGAACATACCATCACAGAGGTAAGCACTGTCACCAAAAAAAAAAAAAAAACATTAGAAAGTCTAACAAAGATTTGTCTAAGTTCATTTTCTATACATGTGATGAAAGAGGACACCTTGCAAGAAATTGTCCTAGAAAGAAATATAGATCTCACAATAGGAAGGGAAACAAGAAAATACATCATGCTTATGCTGCAGAAGATGATGAGCCTTCCAAGAAGAGAATCAAACAAGAAAGTGATGAAGAATATGTTTTGATTTACGCTCTCACGGGAAACATCACACATGGAAGCAATGATTGGATTATAGACAGTGGGGCTTCCAAACACATGACATGATTCAGAGAATCATTTGTGAAACTATCAACACATGAATCACCCCACGAGGTGAAACTTGGGGATGACTACCAGTATCCAATAAAAGGTGGTGGAGAATCCTCCTAAAAATTAGACTCTGGAAAGTCTATGAAAAGGAAGGATGTCCTATTTGTACCAAGACTAAAGAAGAACCTTCTCTCAATCTCTGCATTAGATGCAAAAGGAATAAGAGTTTCATTTATAGATGGCCAAGTCATCATGTGGAAAAAAGGAAATACTATTGACGATGCAATAGTAATTGGAGAACAAGAGGGAGGACTATACAGATTAAAGGGCCAACTAGAACAAGCTTTGGTTCATGACTCAGTAGAACCCAATGAAATTTGGCATATAAGGCTTGCACATGTACACTATAGGGCACTACTACTTGCAAGCAAAGATGTTGAAGGTCTTCTAAAATACAAGCAAAACATGAAGGAGTATGCAAGGGATGTGCAAAAGGAAAGAACACAAAGAAGACATTTCCAAGTAGCGAAAGCAAGGCTAAAGGAATCTTGGAAATCATTCACTCTGATGTATGTGGTCCGATGTCATCTAGTTCATTAAGCGGGTATGTATACTATGTTTCTTTCATTGATGATTTCTCTAGGAAGACATGGATATACTTCATGAAGAAAAAGATGAAGTATTCAGCAAGTTCAAGGAATTCAAAGCCTTGATAGAAAACTACACAGAGAACAAGATCAAGATCTTTCAATCAGACAATGGCGGAGAATTCACATCAAATGAATCCAGGGAATTATGCAAAGATTCAAGGATTAAGAGGGAGTTGACCATTCCATATAATCCACAACAGAATGGGGTTGCAGAAAGAAAGAATAGAACGATCATGGAAGCTGCAAGGGCAATGCTTTATGATTAATATCTTCCCACGTATCTATGGGAAGAAGCGGCTAGAACTGTTGTGTATGTACAGAACCGTACTTCACATAGATTACTCAAGAACAAGACACCTGAAGAATTATTTTTTGGAAAGAAACCAGAAGTCAGTAATATCATAATATTTGGTTTTCCAGTGTAAATACACATTCCAAAATAAAAGAGGACAAAGTTAGATCCTTTAGGAAGGAAGGGTATATTTGTGGGATACTATGAAAGCTCGAAGGCTTACAGAATATAATTCCCAGGATTCAAGAAGATCGACATCAGCAGGGACACAACATTTGATGAAGACTCAACTTACAACAAATCTATAAAGAGACCTGCTGAAGAACCTGTAGAAATAGAAGTACCCATAATTCATGACACAACCTTGAATGAAGCAATTCTAGAAGAAGATCAAGAAATAGAAGAACCTGTATATCCACTTCAGGAGAAGAATCCTCACAAGAGGAAAGCTACTTGGGTACACGAAGCTGTTCAAGGTGCAGAAAGATGTGGGGCTCCAAAAGAGATACACAGAGAAAGGAAAAGAACCAGGTGCTACTCCGGTTATGTAGCCCTAGTATGTGACTTCATTGATAAAGAAACTTTCAACTATGAAGAAGTAGCAAAAAAGAAAGAATGGAAGGATTCTATGATCGAAGAATATCAATCAATCATGAAGAATGATGTTTGGGATGTTTTCCCAAGACTAGAGGGGAAGTCTGTTGTGACTTACAAATGGATCTATAAGATCAAGTATGCTGTAGATGGTAGCATAGAGAAATATAAAGCAATATTTATGGATCGTGGTTTCTCCCAGAAAGAAGGAATAGATTAAGAAGAAACTTTTGCTCATGTAGCCAGATATACTTCCATCAGATGGTAGCTACAGTAATGAAGTGGAAAGCACACTAGATGGATGTCAAGACAACTTTCTTGAATGGTGTAGTATAAGAGGAAGTATATGTGGAGCAGCCACTCAGTTTTGAGACACATGATAGAGATACTCATGTGTGTAAGTTAAAGAAAGCCATATACAGTTTGAAACAGGCACCTAGGACATGGTACAACATAATTGACAGCTTCCAACCTAGTTTGGGCTTTACCAAGAGTAAAGTGGATTCCAACCTTTACTACAAGGTTGAAGAAGGGAACCTAGTGATACTCCTACTGTATGTAGATGATCTATTTGTAATAGGTGAGGATGGGTTGATTTCTGATACATAGAGGAATCTTGTTGCCGAGTTTGAAATGAAGGAGTTGGGTATGATGCACTATTTTCTAGGCATGGAGGTGTGGCAGAATGCAGATGGAATTTCCCTGGGACAAGGGAAATATGCAATAGAGATCCTGAAGAGGTTCGAGATGATGGACTGCAAAGCCATGACCACACCTATGGCATTGAACCTGAAGCTATTGAGTGGTTCTTTATTAGAAGTGGTTGATGCTATGATGTATCGTCAGATGATTGGGTCCTTAATGTACTTGACAAATACGAGACCAGATACTTGCTTTTCTGTGAACACATTGAGCCAGTTCCTGACAGATCCAAGATATGTTCACTTGATTGTTGCAAATCATATTCTGAGGTACCTAAAGGGTATAGTTGATTATGGGCTCAAGTATGAGGCGAATTAGAAGATTAAACTAGAAGGTTATGTGGATTCAGATTGGGCAGAAAGTGCCATTGATAGAAAGCGAACTTCAGGGTGTTGCTTTAGTATGGGATCAGGTGTGATCTCCTAGTTTAGCAGGAAACAATACTATGTGGAACTGAGTATGGTCGAAGCAGAGTATGTTGCAGCTTGTTCAACTAGTTGTGAGGCAGTGTGGCTAAGAAAGATACTATCTAATTTATTTGATCTCCAGATGGATGCTACGTGTATATATTGCAACAACCAAAGCTGTGTGAAGCTTTCGAAGAACCCAGTGTTCCATGACAAGTCAAAGCATATCGAGATCAAGTATCACTATATCAGGGATATGGTGCAGAGAGGAGCAGTGAAGCTCCAATATGTTGCAATGGATGAGCAGATAGCTAATGTACTGGTCAAACCATTAGCCAGAGTAAAGTTTGAGTACTTCAGGGATAAACTTGGTGTTCTCCAGATTGGGCTTCCCTCCAAAGGGAATTGATGTGTCCATTGGACATGGTGGAAGGCTAAGCTTCACATGGTCATATGTAAGTGCAGATATTCTCTGATGTGATTATGGGTTGTGTTACCACATGATCATTGCAAAGATATTCTAATGTGATTGTGGGATGTGTTCCCACATGATCAATGCAGAGCCATTTTGATGTGATTGAGGGATATGTTCCCACATGATCAGATATAACTGCAGAGATGCTCTGATGTGATTATGGGTTGTGTTACCACATGATCATTGCAGATATATTCTAATGTGATTATGGGATGTGTTCTCACATGATCAATGTAGAGCCATTCTAATGTGATTGAGGAATGTGTTCCCACATGATCAGATGTAAGTGTAATGCCTTTCTGACATGTAAGTGCAGAGCCTTTCTGACATAATGAGGTCAGTTGTAAGTGCAAATCCTTTCTGACATGATGAGGTTAGATGTAAGTGCAGTACCTATCTGACATGATGAGGTCGGATGTAAGTGTAGAGCCTTTCTAACATGATGAGGTTAGATGTAAGTGCAGAGCCTTTCTGACATGATGAGGTCGGATGTAAGTGCAAAGCCTTTCTGACAAGATGAGGTCGGATGTGAGTGTTGGGCCTTTCTGATATGGGTTTTGGATGTGCTCCTCCCATGGTCAGATGTGAGTGCTAGGAGTGCCTTTCTGATATGGTTCTTGGATGTGTTCCTCCCATGGTCATATGTAAGTGCTAGGAGGGCCTTTCTGACATGGTTCATTCCATGGTCAGATATAAGTATTGAAGATGATGAAGACCTACATAAAGTCTAGGCCTACAACCAACATGAAAAAGGGTTGGCTCTGTAGAACTTCCTGTGAAGAGTAGAGTCGAGATAGCACCAGTGATGATGACCTAGTGATGATCCAGTAGTGATGATCCAGATCAAGTGATGATCCAGACTTGATGATGATCTAGTGACGATCCAAATCAAGTGATGATCTAGACTTGAGGATGATCTAGTGATGATCCAGATCAAGTGATGATCTAGACTTGATGATGATCCAATGACGATCCATATCAAGTGATGATCCAGACTTGATGATGATCCAAATCAAGCGATGATCCAGACTTGATGATGATCCAGTGATGATCCATATCAAGTGATGATCCAGTGACGATCCAAATCAAGTGATGATCCAAACATGATGATGATCAAGTGACGATCCAGATCAAGTGATGATCCAGAATTGATGATGATCTAGTGATTCTCTAGATCAAGTGATGATCTAGACTTGATGATGATCTAGTGATGCTCCAGATCAAGTGATGATCCAGACTTGATGATGATCCAGTGATGATCCAAACTTTATGAATATGCCTTGATGATGAAGATGACTTGAAGTTGAAGATGACTTGATGATGATCTAGATGATACATAGAAGAATACTTGTGCTGATAAATTGTGTCGAGAGAATACCTTCCTAGTTAAGAGGGAGTGTTGATGTATTTGTAACTTCAGAATGTATTCACTTGTATATCTTATGTATTGTACCCTGATGTTTATTCTAGGAAGTATATGTAATGTAATTGAGTCATGTCATGCCCCGATGTTCCTATAGGGAGATTCAATAATGTAAACAAGTCATGTAAAGTCATAGAGTATAACCCTCTTTATTGATCAAGGGTTAAAGTCCTCGCAGTTTTGGGTCCCTAGGGTTATTACACTATCCTAGAGAAGTTGGCCCTAGTGAGTTATTGTCAAGTTTCCAATTAGTATAAATAGAGAGGGAGCCTCTATATTTAACAAAAATTCATACACATTCACTCACACTCAGTTGTAGCGCATAATTTAGAGAGAGTGAAGAAGCTAGGACGAGAGAGAGAGAGAGAGAGAGAGAGAGAGAGAGAGAGAGAGAGAGAGACTACTGCTGTCAGGAGATCATCTTATTGTCTTTGGTTTTTACTTTTGGTGTTGATTCTATCTCTAAGGAAGTTGCAGGGTTTTCTCCTTTATGGTTTCCTCGAGGAAAATCTTTGTGTTCAATTTATCTTGTGATTGATTGATGTGCTTGTTATTCTCTTCGATAAGATCCTAAGATCATATAGATTAAATGCTAAAAATCTAAAAAAGAATATCAAATTCTATGATTCGATGAACCTGGATCGAGTCGGATTCTGACAACATTTAGAATGATTGCACCAACCAGACGTGAACTCAACATTTCCTCATGATTAACCACTTTTTCCCATATTTCAATTATTTGAAGGGCCAACACAGTACACATATCCATATTTGGCCTAACCCCATGGATTCCTTCTTAACAGCTGCAGTCAATTACCAATCATGTTGCTTCTTATGGAAGATTGATAAATAGGGGTCATTGTTATCAGTAGGATATGTATTGACTCCATTCTCTATGCTCATTAATTTTTGTCCAGTATGGCCGTAGATGTGAGCAAATTTGAATTCACTGATAGTACGAGTGAAATGGGTAGAATTGGAAAGAATTGAAGATAGTCTCATCTGGGTTAGATGGATTTAACTGACGTTTTCTCACCATCTTAATGTTTTTATGTTTGTTTGACAATCCTTTCCCATCACTCACTAAAGTATTTCCTGCATTGAGTCATCACCTTTTCCCTCTTCAACAACCCAAGCATTCCCTCAGGTGGCATAGCAGGCTTGATTTCTTAATTCCAGCTATTAATGATTCCATATCAAAGGGGTATTTCATGTTGTTTTCTGATGATCCATTTTTGTCTCAGCATTTCTCTCTTCCTTACCATTTTCTTCTTTCATTGGAATTTCCCTTTTCTTCTTAGGATACCTCTCATGCAATGTGTATCATCATTATAGTTCTTTTCTGCTCACATCTCCCAGCTAGATAACTGGAATGAAACTTCCTCTTCCAATCCCTTTCTACCCCTGTGTTCATTCATATCCACTTCAACCTTGTTTTTCTCCCCATGTTGCAATTCCATGTTATCCTTGTTCCAAAGTAGTTGGTATCTTCGTTTGAAGCCAAGAAAGTACAACATAGGACGGGTTGGTTCAAGGGTGAATCAACATTTCAGTTTCACTCTAATGAATTCCACTTGTAACATGGTCAATCCAACCTTTGAGGTCTATAAATAGAATGTAATCGATAGTAGGGACAATTATTATTGAAGGAGTTGTTTGAGGTTACTGATTCAACTATAAACTAGCCCTCTTCTCTGTAATGGAAGCATAATATAATAAAACTTTCTTGAGTATCGTTCTGGTTATATTTTTGTATTATCTCTGTTTTTTCCTGGGAATGTATTATATTTGTTATGTTCTCATTTATTTATTTATGGTAAGGAAGGATGATGATTTATATTATAATAAAAAAGATACAGATGATACAAACTTGTAGAGCCATGAGAGTGGTTTCCAAACAACTATCCAATTCAACCTATTTTCTAAGTTGTCCATGTCATACCAAAATTCTAGAAATACAAGATTTACTAGAGAAACTATGATGCCCATGAACAAGAAACCAACATTTACAGTTGTTCTATTCTCATTTCAAATGTTGGATGCATTCTTATTTTACAATAGAAGTTTTTATGTTTGAAATTAAAACTATACTAGTCTAATTAGGTTTTTGTATGCCTAAACAGACATTGTGTATTTTGAATCGGTGAATTTTAGAGCATAAGTTTTTATGTCTAAAATTTAAACTTTGAAAGCTTATTTAGGTTTTTTATGCCTGAACAAACACTCTATGGTTTGAATCAGTGAGTTTGGATTTGTAATGCATGCTGGGCGTGCATTTGAGTGAGGCAATCCAAAAATGACTTGCTTACGCACATGCCTTATTTCTTTGTCAAATTCAATGAATAAAATAGGAGATTCTTTTATTATTATTGTTCCTCACCTTTTATAAGTTTAATATTTCCAATCGTTTACCCGAAACTTTCCCCTTATGGATGTTTCTCCAAGAAGGCATAGTTTTCCTTTGGTGTGCATTTAGTCAAAAAGTTTACAAGTGTGAATAATAGCTTTGCAAGAATACTAGAAGAACTTATTCATGGATAATTAGGCTCAGAAATGTGTATATATGCCAAATTCCAAATTTCATACCTAGAGTGTACTTCTATTGGCAATGGTGTGCATTTCTGGTTTTGGACATGAAAAATTGGCAAATACTATCAATTGTTGTTTTGAATGACTTGGATTTTACTATAGATCATACAATTTACAGAAATGAGTACAAGAGTTTGTATAAAAGGTTGGTATGTCTATTTTATGGTGCAATTTATTCAATATAGCATGAAATGCAGGCCAATGTGTGCATTTCCTCGAGGGACTCAATCATGTTTTTTACCATGTGGAAAACACATAAATTTGGAGTTTCCTTGCATAGCATAAGTTTTTATGTCAAAAATTTAAACTTTGAAACCTTATTTAGGTTTTTTATGCCTGAACATACACTTTATGGTTTGAATCTATGAATTTGGCTTTGTAATGCATGTTGGGCATGCATTTGGGTGAATCAATAAAAAATTGACTTGCTTCAGTAAAATGAATGTACATGCCTGATTTCTTTTTCAAATTCAAAGAATAAAATAGGAGAGTTTTTTTTTATTATTCCTCACCTTTCAGAAGTTTAATATTTCCATTTTTTTACTTGAAACTTTCCCTTTTGGAATGTTTCTCTAGGAAAGCATAGTTTTCATTTGGTGTGCATTTAGTCAAAAAGTTTAGAAGTGTGAATAATAGCTTTGCAAAAATTCTAGAAGAACTTATTCATGGATAATTAGGCTCAGAAATTTGTATATATGCCAAATTCCAAATTTCATACCTAGACTGTACTTCGATTGGCATTGGTGTGCATTTATGGTTTGGCCATGAAAAATTGGCAAATACTATCAATTGTTGTTTTGAATGACTTGGATTTTACTGTAGATCATACAATTTACAGAAATGAGTACAAGAGTTTGTAGAAAAGGTTGGCATGTCTATGTTATAGTGCAATAGATTCAATATAACATGAAATGCAGGTCAATGTGTGCATTTCCTCGAGGGCCTCAACCCTGATTTTTACCATGTGGAAAACATAGAAATTTGGAGTTTCCTTGCAGAGCATAAGTTTTTATGTCTAAAATTTAAACTTTGAAATCTTGTTTAGGTTTTCTATGCCTGAAAAGACACTGTGGTTTGAATCAGTGAATTTGGATTTGTAATGCATGTTGGGCGTGCACTTGGGTGAAGCAATCCAAAATTGAGTTGCTTCAGTAAAATGCACGCACATGCTTGATTTCTTTGTCAAATTCAAAGAATAAAATAGGAGAGTATTTTTTTTTATTATTCCTCACCTTTCAGAAGTTTAATATTTCCAATTTTTTCCTTGAAACTTTCCCCTTTGGAATGTTTCTCCAAGCAACCATAATTTTCCTTTGGTGTGAATTTAGTCAAAAAGTTTACAAGTGTGAATAATAGATTTGCAACAATACTAGAAGAACTTATTCATGGATAATTAGGCTAATAAATGTGTATATATGCCAACTTCCAAATTTCAGACCTAGAGTGTACCTCAATTGGCATTGGTGTGCATTTTTAGTTTTGGCCATGAAAAATTGGCAAATACTATCAATTGTTGTTTTGGATGACTTGGATTTTTTTGTAGATCATACAATTTACAGAAATGAGTACACGAGTTTGTAGAAAAGGTTGGTATGTCTATGTTATAGTGCAATTTATTCAATATAACATGAAATGCATGCCAATGTGTGCATTTTCTCAAGGGACTCAACCCTGATTTTTACCATGTGGAAAACACATGAATTTGGAGTTTCCTTGTAAAGCATAAGTTTTTATGTCTAAAATTTGAACTTTGAAAGCTTAATTAGGTTTTTAATTCCTGAACATACACACTATGGTTTGAATCAATGAATTTGGCTTTGTAATGTAGGCCAGGCATCCATTTGAGTGAAGCTATCCAAAATTGACATGCTTCAGTAAAATGTATGCACATGCCAGATTTCTTTGTCAAATTCAATGAAAAAAATAGGAGAGTGTTTTTTTATTATTATTCCTCACCTTTCAGAAGTATAATATTTCCAATGTTTTACCTGACACATTCCCCTTTCAAATGTTTCTCCAAGTAGACATAGTTTTTCTTTGGTGTGCATTTAGTCAAAAAGTTTACAAGTGTTAATAATAGCTTTGCAACAATACTAGAAGAACTTATTCATGGATAATTAGGCTAAAAAATGTGTATATATGTCTAATTCCAAATTTCAGACCTAGAGTGTACTTTGATTGGAATTGGTGTGCATTTTTAGTTCTGGCCATGAAAAATTGGCAAATACTATCAATTGTTATTTTGGATGACTTGGATTTTATTGTAGATCATACAATTTACAGAAATGAGTACACGAGTTTATAGAAAAGGTTGGTATGTCTATGTTATAGTGCAATTTATTCAATATAACATGAAATGCAAGCCAATGTGTGCATTTCCTCGAGGGACTCAACCTTGATTTTTACCATGTGGAAAACACATAAATTTGGAGTTTCCTTGTAGAGCATAAGTTTTTGTGTAAAATTTAAACTTTGAAAGCTTATTTATATATTTTTATGATTAAACAGACACTCTGTAGTTTGAATCAGTGAATTTGGCTTTGTAATGCATGATGGGCGTGCATTTGAGTGAAGCAATCCAAAATTGAGTTGCTTCTATAAAATGCACACACAAGCCTAATTTCTTTGTCAAATTCAATGAATAAAATAGGAGGGTGTTTTTTATTATTATTCCTCCCCTTTTAGCATTTTAATATTTCCAATTTTTTACTTGATACTTTCTCCTTTAGAATTTTTTTTAACATATAGGCCTAATATTGATTTTTTTCCTAGGCCAATGTGTGCATTTCCTCGAAGGACTCAACCCTGATTTACAGTTTACAATTTTTCTAGTCAAATTCTATGATTCAATGAACCTGAATCGAGTTGGATTCTAGCAGAATTGAGAATGATTTCATCTCCCAAGCACGGACTTAGCATTTCCTCGTGATTAACCTTTTTTCCCACCTTTCAATTATTCGAAGGTCCAACACAGTACACATAGCCAGATTTGGCCTGACCCCATGGATTCCTTCCTAGCAGTTGCAGTCAATTACCAATCATGCTACTTCTTATGGAAGATTGATAAATAGGGGTCACTATTATCAGTAGGCTATGTATTGCCTCTATTCTCTATGTTCATTAATTTTTGTCCAGTATGACAACAAATGTGCACAAATTTGAGTTCACTAATAGTATGGGTGAAATGGGTAGAATTGGAAAGAATTGCAGACAGTCTCATCCAGGTTTGATGGATTTTACTGGAATTTCCTTTCAATTTTACTCAGTGATGTATTTCCTTCATTGAGTCAACACCCTGTCTCTCTTCAACAACCCAAGCCTTCCCTCTCAGTGGCATAGCAAGATTGATTTCTTCAATTCCAGCTTTTAATTTCTCCATACCAGATGGGTATTGAATGTTGTTTTTCGCTGAGCCATTTTTGTCTCATCATTTCTCTCTTCCTTATCATTTTATTCTTTCATTGGAATTTCCCTTTTCTCCTTAGTATACCTATCACACAATGTGTATCAATGTTATAATTCTTCTCTGCTTGCATCTCCTATTTAGATAATTGGAATGCAACTTTCTCTTCCACTCCCTTTCTACCCCTAGTGTTGAAACATGCCCACTTCAGCCCTATTTCCCCCCTTGTGTTGCACTATTGTGTTAGCCTTGTTCCACATTAGTTGGTATGCTCGTTTGAATCTAGAAAAGTACAACAGAGTACAGGTTGGATTGAGGATGAATCAACATTTCAGTTTCACTCTAATGAAATCCACTTGTAACATGGTCAATCTGACCCTTGACGTCTATAAATATAATGTAATAGATAGTAGGGACAATTATTATTGAAGGAGTTGTTTGATGCTACTGATTGAACTGTAAACTAGCCCTCTGCTCTGTAATGAAAGAATAATATAATAAAAAATTCTCTTGGTCCCCTTTTAAAAATTTCTTGAGTATCGGTTTGGTTATATTTTTGTATTATCTTTGTTTTTTGCCTGGGAATGTAATATATCTGTTATGTTCTCATTTATTTATATATGTTAGGAAGGATGATGATTTATATTATAATAAAAATATACAAATGATACAAACTTGCAGATCCATGAGACTGGTTTCCAAACAACTATCTAATTCAACCTCTTTTCTAAGTTGTACCTATCATGCCAGAATTCTATAAATACAAGATTTACTAGAGAAACTATGATGCTCGTGAACAAGAAACCAACATTTACAGTTCTTTTGTTCTCATTTCAAAGGTTGGATGCATTCTTATTTCACAATAGAAGTTTTTATGTCTGAAATTAAAATTATACTAGTCTAATTAGGGTTTTGTATTCCAACTTCCAAATTTCATACCTAGAGTGTACTCCAATTGGCATTGGTGTGCATTTTTAGTTCTAGCCATGAAAAATTGGCAAATACTATTAATTGTTGTTTTCGATGGCTTGGATTTTACTGTATATCATACAGTTTATAGAAATGAGTACAAGAGTTTGTAGAAAATATTGGTATGTCTATGTTATAGTGAAATTTATTCAATATAACATGAAATGTAGGCCAATGTGTGCATTTCCTCGAGGGACTCAACCCTATTTTTTAGCATGTGGAAAAAAACGTAAATTTGGAGTTTCCTCGCAGAGCATAAGTTTTTATGTCTAAAATTTAAACTTTGAAAGCTTATTTAGGTTTTTATGCATGATTAGACACTCTGTGGTTTGAATTAGTGAATTTGACTTTGTAATGTAGATTGGCCATGCATTTGAGTGAATCTATCTAGATTTGCCTTGCTTTAGCAAAATGCATGCACATGCTTGATTTTTTTTTTCAAATTAAATGAAAAAAATAGGAGAGTCTTTTTTATTAATAATCCTCCCCTTTTAGCATTTTAATATTTCCATTTTTTACCTCATACTTTCTCCTTTAGAATTTTTTATAACTTCTAGCCCTAATATTGAATGTTTTTTGGTTTTTTTCCTGCAAGGTAACTCGTCAATGGATCATTCAAATGAGACATTTCAACAAAATATTCCTCTAAGAAGAGGTTGACGTAAGGGTCTCTATTACTTTAATGTTCCAACTTTGGAACCATGTGACGTTGTCTCTCAATTCATTATTGTTAGAGGGAAAGAGAGTGCTAAATGTGTTGTTCATGGAAAATGTCAAGGATTTGGAGATGAGAATTACATACCACATAATGAAACCAGAAATTTCCCTCAATCATCAAGCAATCATGAAGCCAATTTACAACCTAATTTCACTCAAATATCGGCCATTAATGCTTCTTATGATATAAATATATCTGATCAAAGTGCTGAAGGTTGAGTTTCTCAACAACAAAGGCGTGCTTTGACTCCAATTATAGTTGCAAGAAATGACAATGTACAAGATAGAAATATTTACCATTTAATTAATCCTCTTTCACCGCATGTGAATGTCCCATACTTCCGTCAAAGAACATATGATATTCATTCTACCATTACAATGAACTTTGTTTTGTATTATGCAAATATGTACCATAGGGGAATGAACTCCGTTTTGCAGAATAAGGAAACACTTTTCCCTCAAAGGTCTGTGATTGATGATGTTGTTGTTACAAATCGGTCTAATCAAAGTGGTAGATCTTGTTTCTCAACAACAAAGGCATCGCTTGACTCCAAATATAGTTGCAGGGAATGGCAATGTTCAAGATAGAATTGTTTACTATAGAATTGATCCTATTTCACATAATGTGACTATCCCAAGCCTCCCTCAAAGAACAGATCTTATTCTTGCTACCACTACAATGAACTTTGTTTTGGATAATGCAAATATGTACCACAACGGAATGAAATCCATTTGGTAGAATAAGGCCACACTTTTCCATCAAATATCTGTGATTGATGATGTTGCTATTACAAATCAGTCTAATCAAAGTGTTGAAGGTTGTGTTCCTCAACAACAAAGGCATCCTTCGACTCCAAATATAGTTGTAGGGAATGACAATGTTCAAGATAGAATTGTTTACCATATAATTAATCTTATTTCACAGAATGTGACTATCCCAAACCTACCTCAAAGAACATATCCTATTCTTGCTGCCACTCCAATGAACTTTATTTTGGATAAAGAAAATATGTACCACAACAAAATGACATCCATTTGGCAGAATAAGGCCACACTTTTTCCTAAAGGATCTGTGATTGATGATGCTACTATTACAAATCAATATAATCAAAGCATTGAAGGTTGTGTTCCTCAAGAACAAGGGAAACCTTTGACTCCAAATATAGCTGCAGGTAATGACAATGTATAAGATAAAACTATTTACCATAGAATTAATCCTATTTCACAGAATGTGACTATCCCAAACCTCCCTTAAAGAATAGATCCTATTCCTTCTACCACTACAATGAACTTTGTTATGGATAAATTATATATGTACCGCAGTAGAATGAACTATGTTTTGCAAAATGAGGCCACACTTTTCCCTCAAATATATGTGGTTGATTATGTTGTTGTTACAAATCAGTCTAATCAAAGCGTTGAAGTTTGTGTTCCTCAACAAACTAGGGAACGCTTGACTTCAGTTACTGTTGAAAGAAATGGAAGTGTAGAACCCAGCAGAAAAAAATTGGAGCATGGATCCCTTGAGAACTTGGATGAAATAGGAAGACATGAAACAAACGAAATAACTGCATTTCATGAACATGTGGATAGATATGCAACTACAAGAAACTAGAATTGTACAGTTGGAGGAGCTACAACAGATATACATGAAGGGTATTCAACAAATGGAACTAAACATTCTCAGAGAAGGTCAGAAGGAAACCACTTAAGGACATCCTTATTGAGTCTTAAGAAGCGTCCAAGATGGTTTAACCATAGACAAAAAGAGGGGAAGTCAATATTTAAATAAATTGGAAGATGGTTTTCTGGATAATTAATCCAAGATGTGGATGAAAATGAAATTATTGCTGAAACTAGGTACTTCATCAACAAAACCTATAATGAAGAGTCTAAAATTGAAGATGTTATTGAACACCTAGATGGAATTATTAATTAAATTCAATCAATTGTTGGGGCAAAGATTCGTAACGATTTTATGCCTACGAACATGGCTTCAGTATTTATTGAATTAAGTATGACTCATAAGATTTTGTAATGTCTGAAGCAGATTGACTCTCATGGTGTACTAAAGGGAGTTAATGCAAAATCAGTTTGTAGAGAAATGAAAAAGTGGAGCAAATAAGCCAAAGGTATTGATATGGGTTGGGAGAGAACTGATGGTTTCACATATGGAGTTTGAGTCAAGGAATTAAAGTCATATGCTTCCTTCATGCTTGAATCATATGAAAAGAGGCCTAGAAGTATATACATGGAATTTTCTTTCAAACTTGGTATTGATTCTCATGTACATTATGATCGAGGGGGCTAGGTATGTGAGATATTATTTGAGCTACTAGAAGACAATGGATCGATGTCTTGTGTAAGCCTTGGAAAATGGGATGGAAAAGAAGAATATAAACAAGTTTTAACACATGCTGCTGATCCTTAAAATGAGAAGAACTTAATGGAACAGTTAAACAAGCTTTCACAAGATGGAATCAAGATGATAGATGGAAGCGAAGTGAAAAATAATTTGTTTGAGTGTCATGATCTAGTGTCATAATGCAATTTAGTATGCAACAATAGTGTTTCTCCAATGGGAAATAATTTTTGTCCTTGGTGCACATGCCATAAAAAAGTATACACATGGTTGTAGATGAGATCAAAATTGAATAAGGAGATACTATACGTAGTGTTTCTGAATTTTATGCAATGTCAACAAACTTGTTCTTGGTAAGCTATGCAAATTTATTACAAGTTTTGAAATTTGTGTTTATGTATCACCATTGATTTCAAACCAAGCAAAAGGATGGGATGAAAATTTAGATGGACGTATTTTAAACATTCAACCAAACTTATCTTGTACAAAGATGAATATTGTGAAGAACTATCCCATGGATAGAACAAATGATGAAAATGTACACAATTTCATAATTAATCCTTAACTATGATGAATATTCTTAGTATTGCACTAACTCATACCCACTGTAACATGTGCTACCAATTATTGTGCTTGCCATGCTGGGATTAGAATTGTTTTGAAGATGTTTCGTGAAATACAAAGAATTGCACAAGATTATGACAAGGTTCATCCAGCTAGAGGAATCGAGACAACCAAATTTGTTAAAATTTGGGAGGATATGGAGAAAATCGATGTTCCTTGTAAGGTAGGAGAACCATACCATTATAAAATCCAAGAGTAAAATGATATTATCTATGGAAAATCATATGGATCAGCATTAGACAAGATCCTCATTAAACATGAAGGAATTTTAAAGGTTTAATACTTATGTTAACATATCAATTATTCTTTATGTGGGCCTTGACTAATAATAAATGATGGTGTTATTATTTTTTTGAATGATATAGAATGATTCTCAGCGTTATTCATTTTGAACATAAAACTCAGTATATATTCATATTCATTGAAACTTATGTCTTGTTTCTAGGTTATTGAAGGCCTATCAGATGAAGAGAAGTATAACAAGTTGGTGAGTATGTGGAAGTGTTATAAAGAATTCCACATGTTGAAACTGCAAGGGTGTAGAGGGGACAATGCATATGCATATGATAAAAGGTATGTAAATCCATTCTATTAGTATCATATTATTATCTGTTTGGAATGGTGATATCATTTCATTCATGATAAACATTTTGAGCCATTGTCATTGCAGAATTGGCATCCTTGCTAGTGAGTGGATTTGGTTGTGTTCTTGTTGTTTAGGATATGAGATGGTTCCTTATATGCAGGTCCAAGGGGCACATGCTCTTGATATGAATCATTCTATTCATCCTTATACTTTGGTGCAATTAAGGAATGAAGTAATGGAGTGTAAGCATAAAGAAATGAAAAATTTGAATAACAACCAAGGAGGAGGAAGAGAAGTTGCTAAGGAGAATAGGGGCACATTTGAACATGACATAATGTGTCTTGTAAATGAGATTGAAGGAAAAATTTTCAATCTTGTTATGAGATTAGAAGGTACTTTCCAAAATTTTAGAGAAAGAAGATTCCTTGCTTCAAATATTAGAAGTCAACTTCGTGTTGAATATGAGAAGTCAAGAAATCGATTGAGTGAGGAAACTACAACACAATTGGAATCATGTTTCCCTAGTGTCACTAGTCAACAAGTGAAATAACTATTTGACTCATGGGTAAAACAATCTAAGAAATTATTGATTGCACCACCAACAACAAGTTTGTCCTAATTTTAAATGGTATCTAGTTCAATTGTCATTTTATAGTGTGAGGAGCCATAATGTGTGTGTTCATTAATTATTAATATGTCCTCACAATTCAATAACTATATTCCAAGACCAAGTCTAATCAACAAATATGGTGAAGAAGCTTATTGTGAATCACATGGCTTTGAAAAGCATAAGAAAAAAATTGGTGCTAAAACAAAAAAACAACATCATGTATTTCCCTCCACTAGTGAGTGTTATGTTCATTCAATTTATTACATATCATTATGTATTTGTCAATATAGTTGATTTTTGCTTGAAGATACATCTTTTTCTTGATCCCTGACTTTGTCGATCTCGCCAATCTCAGGAAATGAGCTAGGACGGAGTGATCAAACAAAACAAATGCAAGGGGAAGTAATTTATGATACCTCAATAATGCTTGATGACAGTAACAATCACAGTTTTGGTGTTTCATGCTCTAGAAATGAGGCATTGCAAACCAATCTAACACAAGAAAAGGGATCCCAAGTTGTTGACAGACCTATGATGGCAACTGAAAATTACGATAAAACATATGTTTCATGCTCCAGAAATGAGACAGTGAGTATTGTTAAAACAATAGAATTGAATGGAGAAACTAGTGTTGATATGCCACTGACGAAAGCCATGAATCACAATAGAATGTGTGTTCCTTCCTCAACAAATGGCGCAGAGCAAAGTGTTGAAAATAAAAATATTCAAGGGACAATTGTTGGCATCGAAATGATGGCAGTTGAGAATCATGTAAAACCGAGTGTTGTTCAAATAACAAAGAGACAATAAAAAAGAGAAAAGTCCAAGATGGTCATAAAACAACATTGTATGGAAAATGGTGAAAAAACATGTGATGAAGAGAAGCAGGTTCAAAAATATGGATTATTCAATCTGGCATGAGATTAATATGGATTTTTCTATCAGTCACTAATGTACATTAAGACTGCTAAAATGCCAACTGTTATATTTTATCTTATAAATCTGAAAATCTCCTGATCTAAAAGAATTTCAAAATTTCCTATAAGACATGCATAGGCCTCATGATGAAGTCCAATTGAGTGGCTTAAGTTGAAGAAAAAAGATGTAAGGAATTATTTATCCATTTTATATAGAAATTTTGCTTAGCCATTTTATAAAGATATTGAGTGTACGTATTGGTATTATAAAAATAATATTCACTTCATAAAACATATCATTCTTTGGATAAGTTTATGTATTTTATGAAAAATATTTATTTAATATGATATAGGGACATTAACATCATAACCCAATATACCCAAATTTGTGAAAAAAACAATATACGTGAAATCAATTAAAAAAAACTCATTTGCGTGCATTCCTAAGCTTGCATTAATCAGTTTGCATTCCTCAACATGCATACCGAACCAACCACGACCGCAATTGAAATTGGGTTGTTGCGTACTATGGAACGAGATGAAACATGGGCGTCTTGCACCATGGAAACAAACATAGGGGCCTTCTCTACCATGGCATCAGGATAAGCGCGAGGTTTCCAGGTTGAATAGTTCACGGTGTAAAAATTCCAATAGAATTCCGATGAACGGAGCGATACAACCATATGGCCAACTGTTATGTTAAATATCCTTTTAAGAGCAGGAGTGGATAGGTTTATTTTTGGACAATTTAATTTCCAAAACAAGGAGATAGATGATTCCATCTATAGTTATGATCATTGGGCTAAGGAATTGCAAAATTTTGGGAAGAGGGTTCATCTAGACCTTGATTTGGTTTCCAGAGAAACAAAAGTTCTATGCAAAGAGGGGGAAATGTTAAACTCTTGGAAAACCCCCAAGCTAGAAAATATTCAGATGGCCAGTAAAATTTGTGGGAAACGGGATGTTGTTCCCAGGAATTTTCTAAAAATGGAAGATGTTCCGCAAGGAATATACAAAACCCTGATTCAGATTATCCTTAGGACCATTATGAATCACCATAAGTGGCATGATATTTCGGGTGATTGCATGAAGCTAGCCATACACTGGGTTGAAACTGACATGAAGACATGGCCATAGATTTCCCTCATCCATTGGATAGGAAATTTCACTCTGCATTTCAAGATAGTAAAATGAAGAGGGTCAAGTTCAATTATCCCGACACACTGCAAAAAATTATTGATTTATGTCGACCCAGTTTGGTAGGGTCAAAATCTATTAGAAAATGCATTAGGAAGCCTAAAGAACAACAAAAAAAGAGGAATTACCTCAATCGTCTTTAAATAACAATGTAGAAGGTGTTTCTATTGTTGCCACATCAACAGTACATGGAAAGCCTTTCGAGGACAATATGGAATCTGTGGGAAACGTCATGCCTTCACTTTGCCCCAATGAATATGTTACTGTCACAAATTTGACTGGAATGCATGGAAATGTAAATGCATATCAATGGGAGGAATTTGTGAACAATGATATGGACCGTTCATCGACTAGTGATGAAGACGTAATTCATGCCAAATATTCTTTTGATGGTAGATTTGTGTTTTCTCTATTTGATAACATGGTGCATTTCAAAGAACAATCTACCTTGTGGGAGGATTCCTTCACAGCTAGTGATGAATTGTGCAGAACTAAGGATTTCCAAATTCTTGATTTCGTACATTGTGTTACAGGTTTAGAGAAAAAAATTATGGAAACTGAAAAATAATTATCCAAAAGGATAAAATTATTAAGGATCAATGTTCTAAATTTAGCATAATTCTAGATGGATCGATTTCTAACCTTGACAGACTAAAATACATGTTTTAGGATGAAAAGAAAAAATATGAGGAAGCTATAGGGAGACTTTCCAAATGAGCTGAAAAACAAGCCTGGAGTTTTGAACATGCCACCACTGAAGACTGTATTTGGTAAGGAAACAAAACTTCAGCAAGAATTGAAGCAAAAAGAAACATTTATTGTTGTTTTGAAGGTTGAGTTTGAAAAGAAAATCAAAGAAATGATCATTAAACATCAAAATGAGATAACAAAATATGAAACAAGATTGGAAAAATTGAATAAAAGAATTAAAAACAAAATGAGTTGCTAAAAACTAAGAGAATTGACAGGATTTCAACAACTCTCTAGACTAAAAGAGATGGAAGAGGAAAAAAATCAACAGTCAAGGGGAAACGGGCTTGCACACCAAAAGAATCAGTAGTCAAGGGTAAAAAGGTCAGCACACCAAAATAATCCAAAGTCAAGGGTAAAAAGGCCACCACACCAAAACATTTTGTCAGTACAAAACTTGGTGACGTAAATATGGAGAGCTTAGTCCAGTTTGAGAAGTCCTTGCAACAATGAGATAAGACCATGGATGAAGCTTCTGCAACAATCCACGCTATAGAGTTTACATTTGGCTCATTAGATCCAACATTGAAGAAGAAGATAGAGGAGAAGGAGGCCGAAATTAAAGACCTTCACCAAAAACTATTGGAGAAGCGAAAAGCACTACATTTGGGATGTGATAGTGAGATACAAGATTTGAAATCCCAAATTAAATATTTGGATGAGAAATCTGTGGCAGAACCAATTTTGTATACTCCATCTGATACAGATTTGAGGGCACAAGATTTCGAGAAGCAGGTACAACATGTCAAGATAAAATTAACTACGGTTCAATTTGAGATGAAGTGGATGAAGGATGATCTTAAAAGAAAGGAATATGAGCACTCAAAGAAGCATAATAATAATTTAGAGATGTTGAAGAAATTCCCAGAAGAAAAATATAGATTGCATACAAAAGTGGTAAGTCTTGCAAACAAAGTGAAAGAACAAGAAAAACAAAGTCACTGTGTAGACAATTGTTGTTTGATTTGTAGTTTCTTTTCTCGTTCAACATCCTCTTCAGCAAGTATTCTAAAAGCTTCTTCCACAAACTCTAGCAGTAATGACTTCCACTCTTTACATGGAAATGGATCAGGGCCTATCTTGAATATGTTAAAATTTATAAAAAGTATAAATATGCAAACATGTAAGGAAACCCAAAAGGCCTACAAAGATTACACATGAGATCTCTTAAATGGAAAGAAAGAGTGAAAAAATAGATTATTTATGTAAGAATAATGTAAATACAACATAAATACTAACCTTTGGTAAGAACCTTTGATTTCTTTTCTCCTTCCAACCAAGTTTTCACATTTGCATCCAGATGGTCCAAACAGATTTTTGCATTAAAAAATTAAGGAAAAATTTGATTACTCAATGGAAATGGCAACATGAGCGAGGAAATGAACTTTTCACCTTTGCGAAATCTTGTAAGCTCCACATATTCCGATGGTCAATATTATTCATTGATGAAGATCTGCGATGGAGATTCATTTCACATTGAAAAGTAGCACGAGATGAGTAGATTTTCAATCTATGAAATCTTGCAGGACCCACATATTTTAATGCCTGTGATCTTGGGCAGAGAGAGATTAATGACAGATATTCATTTCATAACTGAAACATGCACAAGTAAGTAAATTTTTTGGGGATGCGAAATCTGGTAGGCCCTTCACATTTGAATGGTGGATATATGGGTAGATTCCTGATGCACAGTCCATGACGATTTCACAATGAGAACAGGCGAGGGATAAATCATGTTGGAGGATTGTGAAATCGGGTAAGAGCTGCACCATTGAATGAATGATATGCATGGTATATTAAGATCTACAGTTGACAGTGATTTTGCAGGGTAAAGGTGCAAGGAAGAAGGAAATTGGTAGACCTACGAAATAGAGATAAAAGGTATAGAAAATTAACGGTGTATATTAGATATGGGAAGGATCCATGGTCCAAAATCATTTCACAGTGGGAACATGCTCACTCGAAGCGTAGAAGGAAATATGTGAAATAGTTTAAAATAGATGAAGATCAATGGCTTAAAAAGATCCATGTCTCAATCAATGGATGAAATTCAATTGGAAATTATGATCTGCAGGAAAGATAAGGGGGTAGTGTTGCTATGGAGGGAAATAGAGGATTAAGTTGGAAAGAGGATGTTGAAATATTGTAACTTCGAAGAATATTCTATATGTATCTTTTGTGGTCCCCGATGGTACTATCGAGAGAACCACTTGTATTATCTTGTACCCCGATGCTTCTAATCGAAAGAACTAATAAGAGTCATGAGGTTGTCCCCTCTAATTGTAAAGGTGGGTCATTAGCACCCTAGTGTGGTTACTTGAAAGAAGACATTGTGCAGCTACAGAAGCTAGGGATTCTTAATTTTTTGGTTCTCTATCCACAATCGATCAGCAAAAGAAGTCTAGGCTGACTCTCCATTGAAGGGCGCATCTTTCTATCAAAACTGAATTCGATTCCGAGCATTTTCAGTTTTTGGTGCGAGAAATTAGGGCTTCTTACAGAAGAGGAATTTTTGAGTGAGCCCAGCATAGTATTTCTCTCCTCATCAAAATCGAATTTTAGAGACCTGAATCAAGATTTTTGGTTGGGTGAAACTCCGGGAAAGTCAAACCCTAGTTTGACTCCGAGCTAGAAAAACCCTAAATACTACAACTGCTAAGTTTTGGTACTTTCACTATATTTTGAGATTGGTGAAGGATTAGGAGCTGAAAATTTCAGAGGCCAAATATAAAATCATGATGTACACTTTATCCAAAATTCATACTCCGATTCACTATATTCTAGGAGATATGATCCCTCCACGTTAGGGTTCCATCCTCTTCCAGAATTCATCCTTAAACAAGACACTTGGGGAGAATTGATATAGCTTGGGATACAAAGGTCCAAATGGAATTCCTAAAGATGTTCCAGAAATAGAAAGGACTATACTTTGTGTGGTCTGAAGTTCAGAACCAGAAGATGAAACAGTGACACGTGGAAGTCCGTACAACTGTGTTGTTTTGAACAGTCCTGTAACAGGTCACCTTGGGAAAAGGATCATAAATACCAATTGGTGAAACCAATTATGATAAAACCTATGGTTTTGGATCATAGACATGTGAGGTTACCGCAGTGAGAAATTTCATACATAGAGAAGCAGTAATTTCAGAGATATCACAAAAACAGTGACAGGCATTTTTGCAGAAGAAATTGGAAAACTAGGGCTTCCTATTCTGGGAGCTTCCCTCCACTGTTTTCAGAAAAGGAGTACATTGGACAACTCCATTTGAAGAGATCTATATTTCTATCCAATCAGATCTGAAATATTCCAAGTTTTGAAAATTAGGGTTTCTCTGACAAACCCTAGATTAGCCAGCTCCAGAAGTAGGACGGACACCTCAAATCGGTAAGATCTAATCTTTTGCTATTTGCATTTGAAGTTCTCATTTCAAAGTGATCTATCACATAAAATTGATGATAATATTGGTGAAGTTTACAACTTCCAAGCATGGAAGTATTTGATCTCTTTGAAGAAAATGAATTGGACACCTACATGAGTAGAGAGGTTCCAATTCTAGAGGGAGATGAGGCTCAAAGCCTTACCCCAAAAGAACTTGGTCAAGGCCAAGAAGATCATTGTTGATTCAGTCACAGATCAACTTGTATCACAAGTGTCCTCCCTAAAGACACAAAAAGAGATGTCTGATTCCTTGACCAAGCTATTTGAAGGAAAGAACATGCTTCGGAAGATGACCCTAAGAAACAAATTGAAGAGGTAAAAGAAGAAGTGAAGAATGCATAAGTGGTGATAGCCACCTTGAATGGCCTCCCAGGATTGTGGGATCCATTCATGCGAAGAATGTATGCTAGAATAAAGTGATTACTTTCAGCTCGACTCATAAGAGGAGAAGAAGAAGATGGGAGCAATTGAAGATCAATCTCTCACCATTCAAAGAAGATCCCTCAAGTGATGAGGAATATGAAGAACTCAATTCTTGAAGAACCTCTTATTCATTTTATAATTTGGATAAGAAATGATGATTTCATGAATGAAGAAGATGATAAAGCAGAATGATCAAGATGGATTCTACCCACGAAAGAAATAAAAGATAAGTATTGAATTGTCATTTCATGATATTTTTTTGTTATACATTTGATTATATTCAGTTGATGTGTTATGCATGATAGATTGTTTGCATTAATGACTAATATGCATGTGATGGGTAAGTAGCTCATGGTGCTATACAACTCTCCATTGCTACTTATCAAACCTCCTTGCTGACATATTGGATTAGTGCACAATCTCAATGATGTCATGGTAGAGATGGAAGGAATCTAGAAAGTTTCTGTGAGATATGGATGAATGTTGTATTGGCTAAACAGTTGCATGATGCATAAGAATTTGTTGTTATGCATATGTTTTATGAAATAGTTCTAACCATGCAACTAGTGCATTTGAATTGTAGGAAAGGTCCTGTACAACCTCCTACAAGAAAAGAAGGATGAGACTTGTTCTGAAGAACAAGTGATGACAATTCAATAAACATGAAACTGAAGCTCCTAGGGTCAAAGACACCATGACAGAAGAAAGAGCTTCAGAGAGCGGTAGATCCACCTCAAAGGATGAAGACCACCATGGGTATGAGAGATAACTCAAGATGAAGAAAATAATGCTATGAAAGAAGCTATGATCAAAGAATAATAGTTGATCATGGGGAATGATGTATACGATATGATTTCAATACATAAAGGGAAGTACATAGTATCTTCCATATGGATCTATAAGAACAAGTGTACAAAGCAAGGTTCATGATTTGCCTCAGAAAGAATAGACTATGACATGACATACTCTATTGACTAGTATATATAAAGCATAGAACCACCTGTACAGAATGAAGAAGGAAGATAATACTCCACTTCAAGGGGAGTGACTACAGAAGACATCTGAGTTCGACACAGTATGACATGATGGACAGCTTCCTGATGGATCGAGATTTTACCAAGAGTAAAGTGGGTTCCAACCTTCAAAGTTGAATGCAGAAGACTAGGATATGCTGATGATCTGACAAGATGAACTCATGGAAGATGTTAGGATGAAACAATATTAGAATGATGTTTGGGATATAGTACTCAAACCAGAAAGCAAGAATGTGGTATCTTACAAATGGATTTGAAAGATGAAATATGTTGCTGATAGAAGTAAGGAAAGACTTGTGGCTAGAGGTTTCTATAAGAAAGAGGAAATTAATTATGAAGAGACACTTACTCCAGGAAGCAAGGTACACTTCCTTTAGAACTATGATGGTAGTTGCTTCCATGATGAAGTGAAGACAATCCTTCCTTAATGGTATGATTTGGGAAGAGTTTTAAATCGAATAGTCACAAGGATTTGAAGTTGAAGATAGATGGACTCATATATGTAAGTTGAAGAAGGCCCTCTATGGCATGAAGCAAGCTCCCAAAGCTTGGTATGGAAGGATATATAGTTTCTTGTCAATTATGGGCTTTGCCAAGAGTAAAGTTGATCCTAACCTTTATCTCAAGTTTGTAGAAGATGAACCTGTCATCCTGTTCTTATATGTGGATGACTTATTCTTGACAGGGAATGAGAAATAGATCATGGAAAGAAAGAAGAAACTAGAAGAATAATTTGAGATGAAAGACCTTGGGTTAATGCATTATTTCCTAGGTCTGGAAGTATGGCAAAGTTCAGAAGGAATCTTTCTCAACCAGGGAAAGTATGCGGTAGAGATATTGAAGAGATTCAATATGTTGGAATGCAAAGCCATGGCCACACCCATGGACTCCAACTTGAAGCTGTTAGTTGATGACTCATCAGAGTTAGTGGATGCGACTCATTACAGACAGATCATTGGGTCATTGATGTACTTAACAAATACTAGACAAGACATTTGTTTTGCTATGAACACCTTAAGTCAATATCTTGTTCAACCAAGACGAGTTCACCTAGTAGCTACAAAACATGTGATGAGATATCTGAAAAGGACTATAGACCTTGGTCTATACTATGATGGTAGCCATGAGTATAGATTGTATGGCTACACAGATGCAGATTGGGCTAGAAGTATCTCAGATAGAAAAAGCACATCAGGTGGATGTTATAGTCTAGGATCTGCTATGATTTCATGGTTTAGCAGAAAGTAGTCTAGTGTTTCTCTAAGCACAGTCAAAGCAGAATATATAGCAGCTTGATATGCTAGTTGTGAAGCCATATGGCTTCAGAAGCTGATGTCAGGATTATTCAAACTAGAGTTGGACACTATCGTGATTCTATGTGATAACCAGAGTTGTGATAGAGAACACTATCTTTCGTTGTAACACATAGAAATCTGGTATTTCTACGTACAAGATAAGATGCAGATGATGATGTTTCAGTATTCCCATACTGAAGATATAGATGATGTTTCAGTACTTACATACTGTATATGCATATGATGGTGATTCCATATTTCTATACTGAATATAGAGATGATGATGCTTTTAGTATTTCTATACTGAAGATATAGATGATGATGCTTTCAGTATTCGCATACTAGAGATACAGATGGTGATATTTTAGTATTCACATACTGAAGATGTAGATGATGATGGTTTAGATGATGATGTGCTGACAAAGCCTCTGTCTTGAGTAAAATTTGAACACTTTTGAGACAAGATTGGTGCTGTTTCGAAAGACCTTCCTCAAAAGGGGGAGTAGTAATGTTGCAATAGGATTGTATCATCCCTGGGCACTTTCCCTAAAGTGATTTGGAGACCTCGGTCCTTAAGAATGAAGAGGGATTGTATCATCCCGGGACATCTGTCCAGAAGTGATCCAGTGACCTTGGTCCTTGAGAATGAAGAGGGATTGTATCATCTTGGGACATCTTTCCAAAATAGATCCGGTGACTTCGGTCTTCGTGAAAGTGGCAGGATTGCATCATCCCTGAACTTCAGTTCAAAATGTATCCAGAGGTCTCGGTCCCCGTGAATGTGGTGGGATTGCATCATCCCTAAACTTCGATTCAAAATGTGTCTAGAGGTCTCAACCCCCGTGAATGTGGTGGGATTGCATCATCCCTGAACCTCGGTTCAAAATGTATCCGGAGGTCTTGGCCCCCGTGAAAGTGGTGGATTGCATCATCCCTGAACCTCGGTTCAAAATGTATCTGGAGGTCTCAGCCCTCATGAAAGTGGTGGATTGCATCATCTATGAACCTCGGTTCAAAATGTATCCGAAGGTCTCGGCCCCCATGAAAGTGGTGGATTGCATCATCCCTAAACCTCGGTTCAAAATGTATCCGAAGGTCTCGACCCCCGTGAAAGTGGTGGATTGCATCATCCCTAAAACTCAATTCAAAATGTATCCAAAGGTCTTGGTCCCTGTGAAAGTGGTGGGATTGCATCATCCCTGAACCTCGGTTCAAAATGTATCCAGAGATTTCAGTCCCCGTGAATGTGGTAGGATTGCATCATCCTTGGACTTAGTCCTAAAGTGATAGGGACTAATTATCTCGTAATCAATCCGGTAACTTCGGTTGTTGAGAATGTGGTGGGATTGCATCATCCCTGGACCTTAAGTCCAAAAGTGAACCAAAGACATTTTTTTCTTTGAGATGTGGATTGCAGGTTGCTGCTGATGATGATGACGTACTGATCGAAAGATCAGAGTATGATGATGATGCCATACTGATCGAAAGATCAAAGTGTGATGATGATGATGTACTGATCGAAAGATCAGAGTGTGATGATGACGATGTACTGATCGAAAGATCAAGAGTATGATGATGATGATGTACTGATCTAAGGATCAGAGTATGACGATGAGGACGTACTGATCGAAAGATCAGTGTATGATGATGATGATGTACTAATTGAAAGATCAGATTATTACGATGTACTGATCGAAAGATCAGAGTTTGCTGATGATGATGTACTAATCAAAAGATCAGAGTATGATGATGATGTACTGATCGAAATATCAAGAGTATGATGATGATGATGTACTGATCGAAAGATCAGAGTATGATGATGATGACGATCAGTATGTGATAATGACGACATACTAATTAAAATATTAGAATATAATGATGATGATTATGTTCAGGAGTTGAAGTATGATGATGGTGCTGATCATGATGTTACTGATTAGAATATGATGATGTTGCTGATCAAAAGAACAAAATGATGAAGAAGTTGATGTTGATCGAAAGATCAAAGTGCTGAAGATGTCGCTGATCAAAATGCTAAAGATATTGTTGTTGATCGAAAGGTCAAAGTGCTGAAGATGTTGCTGATCAAAAGGTCAAAGTGCTAAAGATGTTGCTGCTGATCGAAAGGTCTAAGTGCTGAAGATGTTGCTGATCGAAAGGTCAAAGTGTTGAAGATGTTGCTGATCAAAAGGTCAAAAGATGCTGATGTTGATGAAAGAGTTGCTATCGTTGAAGATTGAAGATGAAGACTATATGATGTTGAAAAGCTTCCAATAATTTATAGATGTGTTACCCTGATGATGTTGATGATGTCCTCTCCTACTATTGTTGTTGTTGATGTTGTTGTAGAATACCCTTCTCGTTAAGGGGGAGTGTTGAAATATTGTAACTTCAAAGAATATTCTATATGTATCTTTTGTGGTCCTCGATGGTCCTACCGGGAGAATCACTTGTATTATCTTGTACCCAAATGATTCTAATCAGAAGAACTAATAAGAGTCATGAGGTTGTCCCCTCTAATTGTAAAGGTGGGTCATTAGCACCCCAGTGTGGTTACTTGAGCCTACATGTGTAACTCGAGCCTACATGATTAAATCGAGCCTACATGTCGGATGAGTTAATTGAAGTGAATGGATGAATATCAATAGAGGTGTAGCTCTCCTCATTTGAAACACACACTCTCACTTGTATAGCGAATTAGTGGAGAAGAGAGAGAAGTATCTAGAGAAGGAGGAGGATCATGCTTTGATCTCTTTGTTGGTTTTATCTTTTATCTTTTGGGGCATCTATATTGAGGAAGCTTTTGCTGGGTTTTTCCCGGGATAAATCTTTGTGATCTCTTTTGTATGGTTGTGCTTGTCTATCTTTCAGTGATCCTGCTTATATGCTTTTGTTATGAAATCAAAATGAAATACTAATGATCTAGCTTAGCATATGAAAATTTAACAGAGGATCAACGGTACAAAATAAATCATGCAGGACGAAGGAATGAGAAATGTTTCTTTTATAGAAGGTGTGGGACTGTTATGGATATAAAGAAATATAAAAGTACCATGCATGTGGAATTATCAAATTTGTTTATTCTCTTGCATTGGGAAATGAAAGCGAAGAAATATGCAGAAGAAGCCAGCTCACACAACATCCTTTGGCCACTTGTCAATACACCATGTAGGACTTTTGTTCCCATTGGAGATATTTAAAATGGCCCAGGTTGAGAATGTAAAAACTCAGAGTTTAGAATACCATAAAATTGAACAATTGTTTGAGGATAAAGATGCAGAAGTTTTTGACACCATTTTGCTTAATGGACCTATTGATATTGTTAAACAAAATCTAATGTTTCTAAAATATCAAGGAACATATGTTCATAACTTCTACCAGTCTTATTTTCATTAGTTTACTATTGACTAAACCCTTAGATTCCCTGAGTTCATTGATTTGTGTGCTAACAATTATTCCCTCTCTGACAGAGTAATAATAGATATTACCAGCTCTAAAATCCTTTTTCCTGTTAGTTCTTTAGTTGTCAGAAAAACCCTGTTAGTCCCTATTGAGTTCACCCTAAGCTCGAAAGAATACAATGAAGAGTCTATAGTCCAATATTTTAGGGAGTCCGCAAGAGAAGAAACAAGAATTATTCAAGAGTTTTTTCAAACTAGATGTCCAGCAGAAAACCTTCCATTCCCTATCGATGCAAGAATTTTTAATGAAGAAACCCAGTGCATTGTAACATTAATGAGTTAGTTCCCAGGGTTAGACAAGGACAAGTATATTACTAAACCCCTTATGAGTCTATTGTTTGTTTTGAGTACTTGTCCAGTTGAGTCTGTAGAGTCTACAGAGTCCACTCAGTTAATACAAACTTCATACCTTAAATTTGATGAATTCTTGGTTGATTCTCAGTTAATGGATTTCCACAAGACTAGGACTTTCATATTTTAGTTCTATTTGCTGAAAATGTTTTTATCATTCAATGAGGAGAATTTGCAGCTGCTAGAGATGGTAATTACTAAGGAAATGAACATGGATTATACTAAATTTATGAATTTCCTCATGTCTAAAGTGTAAAATGCCATTTTCCAAAAGAAGTTGCCCAGAGTACTGCCAGAAATGAAGAATATATTGCAGCTTTCTATAGAGAAAAGGATTGGTGACTGGTTTTTATTTGAGCAAGGGGAAGTGATTAGATTGTATGGATTTGTTCATCAACGTTATTTATTGCCTACTTTCTTGACTCCTAGAGTGTTTTCAATGGAGTTTATTAGAAAAAAGTTGATAGTGGAGACTGAACACTTTCTAAATTTAAAGAAGTCCACTAAGATCAGATATCCATGGGATGTAGGCCCTTTCATCATAAAAAATAAAGTTGTTCTTCCAATAATTGAGAGTTTGCTGAAGGAGACAGGGATTTTGGCAAAATCTGCCATTAATTATGACCCCCATCATGTTATTTCAAACAGAAGACATGCTCTGAAAAGAAAACCTTTTGAGCATGATGAGGTTGTTCGATTAGCAGATACTACAAATTGGTATGATTATCGTCATGAAACTCAAAAGGATACTGATATGCAAGAGGGTTCAAATTCTTCTGTAAAAGAAATTACTTCAAAGCATCCTGGCACTTCCAATTTGGTCTTAGTGGCTGAAAAGATCACACCTTTAGCTAGTTACTCAGAAAAGACCAATAAGAGAGATTTTTCAGATGCCATCGATATTGAGGAGGAGGATACTACTAGGACTCCAAAGAAGCCAAGAATTGAATCAGAAGGACAACTTGTCCAAACTACAGAAGAAGATGGAGGTAAGAAAAATATGAAGGTGACAAGGCCCGCTTTCTAGGTGAGGGAATATGCATTTGCTGATACACCTACTGATTCCACATCTCAATTTAACTTGCTAGAGAAATACAAATAGAATAAAGATATGAATTCATAGGAAACATTGAAGTTGTATTCATAAGTAAGGAAAATATCTAATCAAGATGTATCCCTTATTTCTGTTAGATATTACTCCCATAATACTTTGAATTTGGCCTTGGAAACCAACAACAGGGTTGCTGAAATGAATATGGATTTGGAGAGAATACCTATACCTGACATGATACATCTACATAAGAAAACAAGGGATATCCTTTTCACTATTCTGTTGAAAGCTACCTTGAAATTGTCAAAGTTGTAGACCAGTAAAAGCAGAATTGAAAATCAATTGAGACACGAGAAGGTGGAGAATAAAGCACACCAGGCTCAAATAAAGAAGTTGTAGACATATCTGTTGGCTGCTGAGAGACAAGCAAATAAAGGAGCAGGGATACATAAATTGTTAAATGAAAAGGAGAATGTTATCCATCTATTGAAAAAAAATTGAAGATACCTGCTACATAGCTGATACAGGCATCTGAATTAGCTGAACTTGAAAAGGAAAAAAAGGGCTTAAGTAATGAGTTGAATGATTGTAAATATAAGTTACTAATGTTTTTTGAAAAAGAAAAATAGTGGAAAAAAACATGACTTTTGTAGTCGAGAGTAAGAAAACTCTCAAAATAAAATATGATGAAATGGAAAAGAAACTACAGGAGAAAGAAAAGCAGTTACAAGAGAAGGAAAAAGAAATAGAATACAAAATAATCCATTCTACAGGTGAACAGTGAACAAAATATTGTCTAGGCTATGTCACAAGTTATTCTTAAAGAATTATAGCTGTCTGGATTGAAAAATAAAAATAAAAATCTAGGAAACTTGGCATTGCAAAGGGAACAAGAGAGAAAAACTTGGGAAGCTAAAATCTAAGCTTGGGAAGCCAAATGCCAAGAACTACAAAATAAAAATGGTAAACTCATAAAGCAGGTAACTGGTCAATTACCAGTATAGGGGGGAAAACATATCATTTGGGATTCCATCATAGAGGAAGAAAGAAAATTTAGACCCTACGTTGACTATGTGTTGGATAAAGAAGTTGTTATTCAACCATCCAGACAAATTATAACAACGTCTAGAGATAAAATAAATAAGAAACCAATTGATTATGCCAACAATGCCATCAACTTTTTGAATGGATTGAAAGAGGATGATTTGAAGACTGCAATAATCAAGGACAGAATATCAATTATAACCTGGGCCAGGAAGGTAGTAAACAAGTATCATCATTTAGACACAGTCCAGGCCAAAATTAATATTATGACACATCAACTGAAGCTCTTCAGGGATATGTTTGATCCCTTATTTAAGAAAGGACTCCCATTCTTTTGGGAAGAAAAACGAATGATGATGACTTAGGAGGAATACTGGGATAAGTTGATTTAGTGCAAATTGGATCACGTTAAATTTGTTGATATGAACATTCTCTGGAAAGACAATTGTTGACAAGATGGCTAATGAGTTTGAGATATTTCTTTCTTTCAAAGAAGCATGTGCTCATTTACAGAATTATACCTACATGGACAATATAGAATTGCGTATGTTGGAAAAGGAGATGTCCACATTGGAGCTTCCATCTGCAAACCAATATAAGACAGTAGAAAAGTTTGGGAGGACCAAGTACACGTTACATGCCTGAAGACACGGAAGATCATGGAGACAATATGTTGAAGAATAGTTATTAGAAATTAGTTTATTTCCTATAATTTGTTAGTAGTTAATAAATATAAAGACAAACTACTAAAATTTACAAAATGTAAAGATGTGAGCTAACAGATTATAAAGCCAAA
>LPNX011017696.1:0-52314 GCA_001517045.1 Pseudotsuga menziesii | reverse complement strand
AAAAAAAAAAAAAAAAAAAAAAAAAAAAAAAAAACCAGAAATGGAAAAGAGATATGTCTCTTGTATTTGAGAGTGAGAAGACTCTAAAAGATAAATTTGATGAATTAGAAAAGAAGTTGCAAGAGAAAGAGAAGGAGCTGTAAGAGAAAGAGGAAGAACTTGAAAGTAGAATTATTCCTCCTTCTACCAAGTCTGGTGAACAAACCATTGTTCAGGCTATGTCACAAGTTAGTCTGAAAGAATTGGAGCTAGTTGGATTGAAAAACCAGAACAAAAATATGGAAAGTCTGGCTTTGAAAAGAGAACAAGAGAGAAAGGCATGCGAAGGCAATTATGTAGTTAAAAAGTGTTGAATGAAACATGTAAAAGGAATTTATGCCTATTTTTACTAGTTTGTTTTGTTTCATCTCATGGAGAAATTGTATAAGAACTAGTGAATGTAATGAAAAAAGGGTTGGAACCCGTGAGAACTGAGTTATGTAATTTGAGACCTATTTTTAATAAATCACAGAGCCAAAGATGCCCTTTTCTGCATAGATTGATGTGTTGTTCATGATTTGATAATGTAAAATGCTATCTGTTTTTGTAAAAACAAATGTAAATATAGCATAAATACTAATATTTGGTAATAACCTTCGATTTCTTTTCTCATTCCATTTAAGGTTTCATATTTTCATCCAGATGGTCCAAACATATTTCTGCATCAAAAAATTAAGGAAAAAATTGATTACTCTACATATACATATACAGTATCTAATATATAACTTATAGCATGCTTATAAACAAAAAATACAAAACAAAATTAGTAAATTAATTTAACAGGTCTTATTAGAGGCCTGGGGTTTTAGCATACCCAAGGATGGTTTTATCACGCTTCAAACAGGTTGTAAAAATTCTACATAAAATATTAGGCATCCGGCCTGGAATTTCAAGTCACCTTTGCACTTCAAAAGTGTTGGTTGTGCTCGATGTAATTTTGTGCACTGTCAGTTGATACAAGGATTCACTCTCTATTATTTACACAGGAAAAAACAAGTTCCTCTATTAGAATCAGGTATGAAAAAAATACGTTTATGAATGTATATAACCTAGGGCACAAAAAAGTCAATATTATTATTATTTGTTGATTTGATTTGATCATACACCTAGTTGTTGTCAGGTTCATTGAATTCGTTCATCTAGGATAGATTCAGTAAGCATGCATATCATGAACTTCCCTCTCAACTAGAGGTACTCCACGGGAAGTATCTGTGCGAAATCAAAAAATACGAAAACTGGAGGGAGTTTTCCATTATTAACCACTTTGAATGATTTGAAAGGTTTCAGTTAACCCAACACCAAATCGCGTGACAAAATATGCATTGGTTGATGTGCAACCACCAAAAAAATTGATGAAATAGGACTTTGATTAATTACGTGATTAGCGATGCTAATCAAATCTTAATACATTTTTTGATCCATTTCTTATTTAGGATACATTTTGGGGCTAGTAATTTCTTATGCTACCTTAGCACGTGACAAATATCTCCTAGAGGACCTTCAACATCCAATTTCTCCTCATTTCCAGCTAGTACAAGGTCACTCGAGATAAGAATACATGGAAAGTCATAAATATTGGGGCACTGATCTGATGGACTTCTAACTAAGTTGAGGAATCTCATTGTAATTTTTGATATCGCAGCATTTGTTGGTGCACACACAATTACTTTGTACCTCATATGTAGTAAAATATAAAGAAGTGAAACTAACATTGACATCTTCCCTGTCTTCCCTGTTCGAGGGGGGGCTTGAATCAAATTTATTGAAGGATGCTCTTTCCCTTTAACAGCATTGATTGCAGTAACTGTAGGAGAAATCTGAGAAACAATCAACTTGTAGGACTTGAAATGCTTGTTTCTGAATATTTCTATATCATATTCATTTCCTTCGACAAAGTCTTCATTACAGTCCTGCAAAACCTACTTAGGTTATACCTTGTTTCCTGGCTTGTCCATTTAAACAATTACATTACATCTCACTAAAAAACAATTGACCAAAAATAAGTCTTTAAAATACAAAAAAAGCCTCAAGCATTGGGAGTGCATACTTTTGTATCGTAGTATACTGCCTTGGAAAGAACAACCAAATTTGTTGTTTCATCAGCCAAGTCAGTATGTAAAGATTTCCATATTCGTAAATTCGTAGCTAGATTACCAAGATAAATACCAAAACATCTATTTTGCGTATTTCTATTTTTGGAGTAAAAAGGATGATGAAGTGGTGGTATACAAAATGCCTATAGTTAGGTCTGGGAAAAACTGTTTGGATACCTACAAGATTAAAATAGTGGTACAATTAGAACAAAAATATAAAGTATATGATGCAATGTCCAACTAGAATATGATCAATAAGAACTAGCATAATGCTTATGGGAAATACGTTCAAAGTGAGCAAATGAGAGTTGTACTTACGTTTATAACCATCTCATCAATTTCACAAATATCAATTTGATCCACTAAAACATGTCAAGATACTTCTCCAAGAACTCCACCATCACCTCCTCCAATAACTAATACCTACAATAGAGAGTACAATTTCTTTGATTGAAGTTACATGAGTGCAGACACAAACACACTAGTTGATACATGAATAGGAACCAGAGGGTTAAAAATTTGCAGACACAAATAAAATAATTAGATTTGTTACTGATATTCTGGCAATGATTTGAAGATAAAATTCAAAAAACCATTAGCTAGAGATCTATCATATAGACTATGACGAATGGACTAATGTGTCCATTATCTATGTGAAAAAAACCGTTTAAAGTGAATGTAATGTATTTCATGATATAATTCTATCATGAATTGATGTTGTTACTTAGTTGAATACCATTTTGGAGATGTATTCCTCCATGTTTTAATCAATCTTTCAGGAATTGTAGGTGCATCCCAGCTTAGGTGAAACTACCCCAAACACTTTTATTTTTCCTCTTTATTTCTTTTATTACACATATTTTCAGTTGTGGTAGTGTCCATTTTGGTTATAGGGACATTGAAGGAGCTATCAGAGTAGGTTTTAAATGTATTTGGTAGAGAAATGTCAATTGTAGAAGCTATAAATTTCTATTGTAAAGTCAAATTGAGATGATCTTTTTCTTGTTGGAAACTAGTCTAAGAAGCTCAAATTGAGCTATCACTTCTTATGTTAGGAAGTAGATTCATAAGGATTTAAAACAAGGGATGTTGTAAGGGATTTCATGAAGCAACATTCAATTAGGCTAAGAGAATCAGATGATTTTTTTTTCTATTTGGAAAAGAATGTTATATCTAATTGCACACACAATATTAGCTTCAGATTCACACTGAAAAGTGAGACATTTAATTCAAGCTCATAAAAAAAACCTCTGCTCCAAGAATCTATGCATTTAAGTGCATGCAAATGTTTTATCTAACAAAGGATGAAAGAAACGTATAAAGAAGAAGACATGTAGTTGAGCTCTTCTTTGGTCCTCAAATATCTTTGGGGACAAAGATTCTCAATGGGAAGGGAATATTGTGAACCTAAGCATAAACATTTTTACTATGCAAATAAGTTTATGTACATGAACAATTTTGCATTTAAGCAAAGTTAGTTTTTGTAACAATTTTTATTCCTTGATAATTTGTACAAGGCCACTTATCCCTCTCTCCATAGGTCTTCTCCTTCAATTGCAATTATCATCCAATGAAATATTCTTGATTAGTTTGAGTTCTATTTTAAAGATAACTTCCTATATCTTTTAGTAATTAGAAAAGCATTCCAACTTGGGCATTCCTATTCTTGTATCCCTATTTTTGGTTCTGTCTGTGTAACAATGTTATGTTTATCACATCGATGTGTTAGTTTTAGGTTTATATATTGTCTATGTAATAACATAATGATATGACAGACGAAGGATAAGAAAAAGCAAGTACCTTAAATTCCTATTTGTAGGGCAGCGAGATTTGACGACCGGTATTGTGTTGGCGCTTCAAAGTTTGTATTTATATGTTTGATGGAGGGAAGTTATTGCCACCACCATAAGTTATTTGCTAGAAGCTGTGCATGAAGAAAAATATTACATCAAGACAAAATAATCAATCATCCTTAAACTGAAATCATATTTTTCTACTCATTTAAAACATGAAATTATACTCAGTAATAATTGTGCTATTGTCCCAAGTGCAATGCAATATTTACATTGTATGTGTAGAAAATAAATTTTTTTAAAACATATGTTTCCATTAAATAGTGGGTACCAAGTTGTTCCATGCCTGATGTCATGATGATGGCACAAGAAGGGACTATAGTTCCTTCTTAACAAATGGTGGCAAAGCAAATGTAGTTGCATGAATCTACAATTCAAGATGATCATATTAGTATTTAATACATCAGATATGGTGTCTCTAAATTATATTTTCCAGAATTATTAGCCTTGTCATATGAGGACAAGGACTTGCAACGCTTTTGGTTTGTCCAAGTTGAATCAATGTCCCGGTTTACATATATTAGACAATTCCTCGAAATCTTTGGGACGGAAACATACTCAAACAAATCTAAGATGTTTACTTTATATCAAAAGAATACATTTTAATTATGAAATATATATCTTTCATCAATCATCACAAATAGGGAAGTCTAAAGACAATAGACTATGTTAAGCTTCTACCGATAATAATATGAATTCCACATTAAAACCTTCATAAATGATAACAAAAAAAAATTACACTATTTCTTATTATACTATTAATTGAGGACCCATAATAGTTTGACTAAGCAATGACATTAATTAAGTCCAATTTTTCTATTTCTTCCAAAATAAAATCATCATAAATAGGATACAGTCTAAAGAATTTAGGAATATTACCTATGTGTTATAGTACATAGTTGCAACCTTCTTCTCTTCAATGGGATTGACGATACTTTTGAAATCTACTATCGATCCTTTAGTTGAGAAAATAACAAAACCAATTTCCCCACTAAATCTCACATTATAAGAAAAGGAATTAATAAATTTGTTATGTGACAATATAATAGTAATAAAGACATTGAACAAGACATCTAAACTCCAAAGACATATTTGATTCAATATTAGTTGTGTGACCATACACATGAAACATTATTACATTGTCAGTCTTAAAAAAATGGATTCCCAACAATCCAAGCATCATCTTAATTCACTTCTTTATTCAACAGAGTCTGGAGATGACATACCACGGATATTGTGGAACATATGTCCATGCATAGTGAACAGAGCCTTGAAAGTATTCCTGCATGCTGAGACAATAACTTGAATAACATGCATATGCAACCACTATCTTTCTTTCCAACTAATAACTACATCTCTAGGCCTCAATGCTCTAGCCACTAATTCATAAAACAATTTTTTAAATAGATCCTTAGCAAGCCCTAATTAAAAAAAATACAAACATTACCAAAGAAATATAAAACATGAATGCAAATATTCATACATAATAATTATAAAACAAGCATGATAATTATAAAAGTATCATTATGAAATGAACATATTCCCATTATGAATGTGTGAAAAGGGAGTTCATATCAACTAAGATCAACAAATTAACCACTATATGCAATCAGTTCATGAAGCATGATGCATACATCTTTTGTCCCTAGACCAGTAATCATACCTACTGGATTTGAAGAGTCTATAATAATTGCATTGTAGGTTCCAGCTCAACATTCCCTCAGAAAAGCATCTCTTGTTAAAATAAAGAATGTAATATCTTGGCTAGCTTAGCTCCATTGAAGCATTTCTCTTCCCGTTAACACCACTGAAAATATCACAGGTACTCTCAAATTTAATGGGGTTTCTATTTTGGTTTGACTTTTATAATATAATGAGAATCAAAATCTAGTATTGTTATCATTTGTTGCACAATAAATCTCTACTATAGCCTCTTGTATGATCTCATGGATCCTCTAAATAAAAACATGATTCTGAGGAAAAACAAAAGCCTACAGTAAGGTATGGGGAAAACCACCAAGGAAAATCATTTTGTATACCACCACTTCATATTTTCATGGCTATTTCTGGAAAGATCACAGTTGCATATGGAGCTTTAGAGATGGATTCAAGAGTATTATGCAGTTCTTCCCTCGTTTCTTCAATGAGTGGTGAAATAACTGAGACGAAGTACTCTAATACAGACTCAAACCTATCTGGGATGTGTTTAACCTGAAAGGACCATCAAAGAGCTTTGCATAAAACTTGTACCTTTGTATAATAAAATTTGCAAAACAAGATGTGCTTCAAGCACTAGGATTGACTATATGCAACAACTTTAGAAAGATTTTGGAATATAAGGGAAACTTTTATGTACAATTGAAGTAGCTCAATACCACTCTCTTAAACAAAATTCAGAATTTTTGAGGAATGTCATGGCCACTTTTGTACAAAATTAAAGTATCCCAATCTCCCAACAACAGCAGGAGGTGATATAAGTCTTAAAGAAAAATCATCATAAAAAAACTCTAGAGTTGACTAGATGGCATTCTTAGACTCTACCTTTGAAGTTTCCTCTAGTTTGATAGTCCAACTGATGCTTTTGATACTAATCCATGATGGTCATCTGGAACAACTACACATAATTGCGTACATTGGATATCATTTGGATTGTATTCTTTAGTTGTTTTGGCATCCCATTTTTCAGTTTATGGTTTTCTACTTGATGACCAATTTTGGTCATTTGTAGGCAATAATATAATTTATTTCTTTCAAAAACCACTTATACTATGAAACATGAACTTTATACTAAGAACGAGAACTCTAGGCATAAAAATGATGATTTTTGCAACAAAAAAACCAAAAACACCCCAAAATAGAAAAGTGTTGATACCAGTATACATGTTTTTTTTTCGGGGTTAAAAATATAGCCATGGCCTAAACATCATATACCGTTGTTTACAAAAAACTTTAAAATCAACCCCTAAATTGGAAAACAACTTTTTTCTCCAAAAGCTAAATTACAACTTTTTTGAAACTTGCATATTAAACAAGCAAAAATATTTCATAAATAATTTCACCATTCTAACTATATAAAATCGAAGAAAGTATGATGTCATTCATAATGAAATCATATATTAGACAATACCACCTTTCCCCCCTCCACCCTCCTCCCTCTTTGCCTCCCCCTTCGACCTCATATGTCGTCGCATTTAGTGGAGTGGCGCTCCCTTGGGCGCCAAAGAGCCTCCCCTCACTAGCGGTGTGATTCACATGTGTTTTAGAGTACTTATTCTTGGTTAGGTTAGACTCAAAATTGTTTCATTCAAGAATAAACTATACCTTTTAAGCATTTTGTATGTGTTTGAAATATTCAAAAAGACAATACCCATGGTGATTTGAAATTTATGTGGCAGTGGATTGAATAATGCCATGAATAATGCCATTCTCCTGTGTTTATCCCCATATACAAATAAAAATGCATGATTTTGTTTAAACCACTATGCATGCATCTAACTTTTTTTAACAATTATATTCCAAAATCAAACCAAGCGCACATACATTTAGATATAATGTATTTAACTTTTTTTATGATTGGTTATCAAGTTTTATATATATATGTCTTTAAAAAAATAATACACTTTAAGTTTATGTTATACTTAATTTAAAGATATCCATGAACATACATTATTTATGAATTTATAAATATACAAGAATTGGTAATAGAGCCTACGACTCTTAAATGAATTAAATGAAGATAGCTACAGATTGAGCACCAATCCATATGCTTTATATGTTATAATATCTCTTCAAACACATATGCAGAGTATTTCTTGCTCAGCAATGGAGGGTTTAACCTTTCAATTAAACTCAACAACAAACAACATTTTTCTCGGTTGGAGATTACCTCTGTTATTTACCATTTACTAGCTATGAGGTTTTTCAAACTTGGGTTCTTTCAATTTGCTACAGGTAACATTTTATTTATAAAATTTATGAACATAGTCGGTTGCTACTCACAGAGTATGAATGCATTCAAGAACTAAATCTTTGAGTTATGTAATCATCTCTGCTGCTTACAATTATTATATACTATTATGACTTGAACTGTGGTCAATGGATGAAATAGTCGCTCACTAGTTGCTGTATGGATCTCGGTTTAAACTCAAGGATCCATGGTAACTCCATCTAATAGGATTATGGTAAGAATACTCCTCAATCAACTTACCATATTAATCATTTCTTTACAGTGTGAGTATATAACGTTTTCTCCTAATATTACTTTAAATCATTTTTTTAGGCGTGTAAGCTAGAGAATGGCGATCCATTCCACCCTCATCCATTTGAATCGGCGTTCCATACGTACATTACATTCAATTCTTTAGGACTAATAGTTCAGTTTAGATTTGTAATGGGCTGTGCCATTTTAAACCCTAACTTGTATTTTATGTCCAACCTTAGGTTCATGCACGAGAAAAATAAAGTATTCGAAAGCTTTGGCCATAAGTGGAACGACAAAGTTGTTTTGGTTCTAATTGAATCAATTTATATTACATTATTATGTTACAGCTCACCACGATTTATTGACTTATCTAAATATAGTGGGATTTAGTATGAATTCATACATAAAAATAAATCATAACCACGATTTATTGACTTATCTAAATATAGTGGGATTTAGTATGAATTCATACATAAAAATAAATCATATAAACTTTTATTTAAATGAACAACATTGGAAAGAATGGTTGAATATATATATTTAAAGTAGTATGAAAAGATTGTTCATGGGGATGTGGAGCTTCTCTGTTGTAATAGATCTGTTGTAATAGATCATTGTTGTTAATTTTAGTTTTTCATTTTGTTATATTGGACTGTAAGAAATTATTTCTCTAGAATAGTTTTTATTATTTATAGTAAAATATTATATACCCTGGGTGACTATAGTTTTGGAGTGTTATAGAAACAGTTAGAAATAAAAGCATCCATGCACAAAGGAAGTGTTGGAGATTTTCTATCAGTTGTTGTAGAACACTTAGCTTTTCTAGGTGCAACCATGCTTGTAGAACACTTGGCTTCTCTGGGTGCAACCATGCTTGTCTGTATGCATTTTTTTTTTTCAATGATCCTAGTAAAATTAGTTGTATCACTCATCCTAAATATTGAGTTCATTTTTAGGTTTGGTAGATAGACTCATTGAAATCCAATTATAAGTTTCAATGTCTTATTACTGATACCCATTAGAATCGCAAAAAGGTCCTCTAAATCGATCCGTTTAAACTTCAGGCGATTTGGATTCATGTGCGGATGAAATGGTGGACACAGACGTAATAAATCGTAGTATGGAGAAAGGTGGAATGGTATGCATATCCATGCTCTCTTCCTTTCCTAATTCACACCCGCTTCCTTTCTTTTCATCCATAATTATTGTTATTGAGAGAAAGTTTAAGTTTATTTCCACCACAGGCTAATAGATTTGGCGGATTTTATTGTTCCCCATTATTTGGGGGCCTGGGCTATGTTATGGAAACATGGGACATACTCAACCATTCATTGGATTATGTTGAAGGAAAACCAACATACATTAACTACAATACAAATTGATTATGGTATCGAAGGAGATGACAGTGTGAAGCATAGAGATTTCTGGGGAGCTCGACATGGTGGTGCGGACAACACCAAAATTGTGGCAAGTCACAACTTTCATCCTCATGAATTTGTTCGGTAGTCTCTCGCGTACATGCATACTATAGGTTAACCTTCGTTATAATATAATTTAGTATATATGAAATTTGACTATTTTTTCTTGACTGGGTTGTCTTCTTGCAACATGATTTGAACTTCCCAAAGGAATCAGAGTATATATGTTGAAGTTTTGAACTTTTAAATATCCAGGGAAGGCTTCTAAGTTCTTGTCATATTTGTATCATCTGAACCAAATTTTCATATATGTTTGTGTTTTTTGAAGTGTGTTTTTGTGGAAGGGTGTGGCTTAGTGACCCTATTTTTGCGAACTTTAGAATGGCTGGTTTCTTTCTCTGGGCAACCATGGCAATTTCCATGTGGATGGCTTCTTTCTCTAAGCAGCCATGTTAATTTCCATACGTAAATTTTATCTTAATTTTGGAAGCTTGTTTTCAAAGCTGTAATGATGTAGTATGTTCAAACACATACACTACATATTTTCTATATTATCATGAAAAAATATTGCAATGGATTTTACATACTTTCTATATTATCATGAAAAATATTGCAAGCAACCCTTTCTTCTCACAGCATTCGCTACAAGCAATCCTTGCTTCTCACTGCATTCGCTACAGCAGCTCAGTCCTTCTTAATGCATTCAAAATGGTTCATCCAATAGAGCCCCTCACTCCCTTCAACTATCACCAGTGGAAGGAAGACATGGAGGTACTGCTCCACACCAAGCAGCTCTTCAGACTCATAGAAGAAACAGAGGCAGTGCCAACTTTAGATCATGACAAAGAAAAGTACTGGAATAGGCTTGATGAAGCCCATGGACACTTGTTCTCCTAAGTTTCTCGAGATCTTCGATTCCACATCCAAGGATTGAAGAATCCCAAGGATATTTGGGACAATATTGCCTCCTTATTTGATAAGCAGGATGAGATGAGGGTGCATTAGCTAGGAAATGATATGATCACTCTTAATCCATCCAACTTCAAATCACTAAATGCCAATTCTTCACAAAGTTCAAGAACCTGATATATAAGTTGAAGCAATGCAAAGTGGAGAAGGATGAAGATCAGCTCATCCTTTCCATTCTCACAAAGCTCAATGCAGAATACTCAGTCTTTATATCAACCTTCCAAACAGTAAGGCTCACTACTCCAAATTGAAAGATTTCCACTCGTGATGCCTTCATCCAATCTCTCACTTCTGAGAATGATAAATTGATCCAAATGGGGATCATTCGATCTTCCAAAGATCAAGATTTGGTTGCAAGAGGAGATAAGGTAGCAAATGACAAAGGGAAGCAAAGATATGAGTCTCCTATGAAGAAAGACCAGTCAAAGGAGCCTTTAGGTTTGAAGAGAAGCAAGAAGAATGGCAAAGGCAAGGTCCTCTGCTCTTACTGTGGAAGGGGCTTTCATTCAGAAAGCTCCTATATGAGAAGACAACTTGATGAAATGGCTCTTCTTTTGAAGAAACATAACATTTCTGCACCTGCTAGTTCAAGTAAGGATGACTTTGAAGAAGAAGATGAAGAATACCAAAGGAAAAGCCATGCACTGAAGGCTTGCTGCACATCAGCACATGTCTTCCTCATTGATTCTGGAGCTTCCAACCATATGGCTGCATCCAGAGAATCATTCTCTTCTTTTCAGTCCTTTGATGGTCCTAGTATTCAGATGGGAAATAACAGTAAAGTCAAAACAAAAGGGAAGGGATCTGTCAAGATTGAACATGGAAGGTTCAAAGATGTGCTATTTGTTCCCTCCCTAGCTTCAAACTTGTTATCTATCTATCAGACGACCCATACTGGATCTCCAAAGCGAGTGATCTTTGGTCCTGACTCAGTGGAGATCACAGATATCTCTACTGGGAACATCATAGCGAAGGGTGTTGCAAATCATGCTTCAAAAGCATATGATTTCTCACATTTCATGCCTCCTTTAGAACCACTGCACTCTTAGCAGCCACTTGCAAGGGAAGGTAAAATCATTGCATCTACTTCTTTTGCAGCTTCTACTAGTATTGCAGATCCATCTTTATCAATTTATGAGATTGAGATTTAGGGTGACTTAGATCTAGATTCAGTCCCTACTTCCAAACTGGAAGCTAGAAAGATGACTGGAAACTGACCTGACACTCAGAAAGGAAAGACCCTTGTGCTATGCCATGCAATCTCACCTCCTTTAGAGAGATGAAATAGACTCCCTATAAGATGCTATATGGCAAGGGCTTAGTCTCACTACATTTAGAAGAATGGATATGATCATACACCTCTTCATCCAGCAAGAGACAAAGGTTACATTCCTCCTTCTTGCCATCATCATTTTTGGAGAAGAAGGAGAAGTCTACATGCCAGGCCCTAGAATACCCGTGCATAGCACATCGTGCATGCTGCTTCGCTACCTTACAAATATGAAGATTGCAGCAACATATTTTCAAGTTTTTCAAACTTGAGACCTGATTCTACTTGCTTAGATAGAGGAGGGGCATTTTCCCATGTGGTCTTTGCCCCGGCTCCTTGTATTAAGCAGTTACTTTTATTTACTTGATGTAATGGGTGACCTATGGTTTTAGTTACCAGGTCCCATAGATTGTCCAAGTTAGCATTCAGGGAGGGTATTAGGATTATTAGTCCTCCCTCGTCCAATTTGGTCATATGTCTAAATCATGAGTCATGTCTAAATTGGGAGTCCATCTAGTCTATTTTTAGTCACTAGCACCATTGGGTCCACTTGGCCTAATTGGGGCACATGTTTCAGTTACTAAAGTGTGGGGAACACTAATGGAGGCCTACTACCACTGATTGCACTTGCATGCATCAGTTTAGGATCCTCCTAGACCAATCCCTACAATTTAGGAGCCACTAGGAGTGCCAAAAGCAACCAAGGTCAGTTTAGTTGAGTTGGTGACTAGTCAAGCTAAGTTAGGAGTCAGTTACATTCAGTTCTAGTCCTATACATTTAGTTTGCGCTAGGTTTGCATGGTTGCATGTAGGAGGGGCGCATTTCTCACCTACCACGGTTAGTTATCCTTAGTCAACACTGAATGTAACACTTGATTTGTGTTTTAGAACTTTGATGAACTCCGGTTATGGTTTATACAAGGTCAGTTAACTATTGAGTCCTTCGACAGTGATTTAGACAAGGTCTTAGTTACCTATAGTCAAGTAGAGTCTAACCAATTTGAATTTCCTCATGTGGATTCAAATTGCATGTGGCTATTTAAGCCATTTTACTTCATTGTGATTACTATCTGATTACTTTTTTTATTAATGAAAGCATTCACAGCTGCAAGCCATTTTTGCACTGTTTCATTCTTCAATTCCTGAGTAAATTGTGTGATCTATATTATAAGTTGTGTGTTTGTCCATAGATCTATGTGCTCAATTTAATAGCACTACTTTAGAAGGTGTTCCATGCTCTCCTCATGGGTTCTACAGAGCTTGCATTATGAGGGTCCTATGAATCCTCTTTTGATAAGATTGTCCCAAGTGAGAATGCATTTATGAAGGACCAGCCAAAGGAAGGTAGTTACTTTTGGCCAGGATTTGATGTCCCGGATTTTGGTCCAGCAAGGATCAGGGGGTTCAATGGGAGTGTTGTTGAGTTGATAAGCTTCTTTGGTGGAAAACATGCCTTTGGTTTTGTACCCCCACCGAAGGATATCAGGACCAGTTATACATCGGATCTAGCGTTGTTGCAATTCCTCCCAAATCCCTTCTGTGTAGAGTGGTTGCTGTTGAGGATGCCATTTGTTGCTAGCCGACCAATTTTTGAATTTCTCCTGTCCATTTCGTTCCCAGAAAAAAGTGTAATTTGTCATGCAGAGGAATGGAGAGAACGTAAAGTCTGTCCTATAGATTAAATATAGTTTCCAGTGGGGGAATTTGATTCCAGGAGTCAGTCCAAAAATTTGCCAAAGTGCCACTATGTATTTCCCAAAAACAACTCTGTTGTATAATGGGTCTTTGAGAGTTGGTCACATTCCAAATGAGGGATCCTTTGATATTTTCTAAAAACCTGATGAGTTTTTGCGTGGCCCAGTTTTGAGCATATTTTTTGTTCCAAAGATGTCCCCATTGGCTATTGTTTTTAGTGATCCAGTGCCACCAGATTTTTGCACTGAGGGTTTCATTGCTTTGTTCTAGATCCTATAGACCGAGACCCCCATTTTATTTGGTGCTACAGATAATATCCCGTTTGACCAAAGCCCAACGATGAGAGTTTTTTCCTCCATTCTAGAGGAAAGCATGTTGAAGCATGCGAATGGCTTTGAGGACCCATTTGGAAGCAGCAAGGACAGAAAAAAGGTAGGGAGGCATAGCTTGGAGGATGGATTGGATAAGGACCAGGAAGCTGGCGATGTTGAGAGAGTGGAGCATCCAATGAGACAGGTGAAGTTCCAGCTTAGTGAGAAGGTCTCTCCACGAAGAGTGCTTAAGAGCTGAGTCAATGAGCGGGGCACCAAGATATTTCGAGGGTAGGGTGGAAATTTTGAAGCCTAAGATGTGGGCAATGTTTCTCTAAGAGGGAGTGGGAGTATTGAAGAAGAAAATTTCTGATTTTTCTTTGTTGACTATCATACCGGAGGCTTTAGAGAAAGTGGTGAGGATTTTCTTGAGAGTCTTGGCTTCCTGGACAGAGGGATGTCCCACTAGGATTTTTTTATCTACAAATTGTTGATGGGTGATAGGGGTGTGGTTATGCAGCAAGAGACCCTTGAGTGAGCCTAGGATTTTGGCATGGTTGAGCATGTGTCCTAGACCTTCAGACATAAGGATGAAAATGAAAGGTGAGAGGGGATCTCCCTATCTGATGCCTCAAGAGGGATTGAATGGTTTGGATGGGACTCCATTTAAGATGATAGAGGAGAAGGTTGAGGAGATGAGATGAGTTACCCAGTGAGTCCAGGAAGGGTGGAATCTAAAGGATGACAGTGTTTTTTCAATGAAAACCCAGTTGAGTTTGTCAAACGCTTTGGAGAGGTTTAGTTTGAGAAGCATGCCCGGATGTTTGGTGGTTTTGAGCAAATGGATAGCTTCATGTGCTAGGATGATTCAGTCTAGAATTTTCCTTCCTTTGATGTAGCCTGTTTGTTCCACAAAGATCAGGGAGATTAGTAAGGGATTTAGTCGGTTGGCAATGATTTTGGTGATGATTTTGTAGAGCACCTTGCAGAGTGCTATGGGTCAGAACTTGCTAGGGGTAAAAGGTTTGTTTTCCTTGGGAATGAGGGTGAGGAAGGTGGCATTGAGAGATGGTTAGATTTTCTGAGTAGTGTGGGATTCTTCCACCATTTCCTAAACATCAAACTTAAGCAGGATCCAACAGGAGTGCAAGAAGTTGACAGTGAACCTATTTGGACCTAGGGCCTTATCTTTCTTCATTTGCATCACTGCTGTTTCCACCTTCTGAAGCATGGTTGGCCTCATGAGCATGTAATTTTTCTCATAGGTTATTAGCTTTGGAATGTGAGCTGTGACTTCTTAGATAGCTTGAGCCCTGTCTTGATCATCTTTAGTGAGGATATTCTCAAAGTAAGAGACAAGTTCAGTTTCCATGTCCTGGTGGGTTTCCAGAGTGTGGCCTTTATCATTTTTTAGACTATTGATGTGATTGCGGTGCTAAATGGTGGAACTATGAAAGAACGAGGTGTTGCGCTCTCCTTGTCGAAGCCATTTGATGCGAGCTTTCTGGTTCCAATAGATCTCCTCCTATTTGGTTCTTTTTGCAATTTGTGTAGTTAGTTGTTGTTCCCGGACATTAGAGTCTTCAGTTCGTCTGGAGGAGATGATTTGTTGTTGTAGGTTTTCCATCTCCTGTTCTAGGAGTGCCTTGTTGGTGAAGATATTCCCAAAGGTGTGTCTATTCCACTGCTTAAGGTGCTGCTTGAGTAGTTTTAGTTTGTTATGGAGTCATTGCATAATAGAAATCCCTATGACTTGAGTGTTTAGCCACCATCCCATTATCATCTTGTGAAAGCCAGGGTGGGTGAGCCAAAATTTCTCAAACCAGAAGGGTTTTCTCTTGGAGACATCATCAATCTTCCAATTAAAAGAAATTGGATAGTGGTCAGAACCCATGGCTGGGAGTATGGAGGAATCGAACTCATCATTTCTAAGCACTATGTGTTCTGAGGTGAGGAAGCGATCTAGCCGACAAGCAATTTGCACAGCTCCTCCCCTGCGATTATTCTAGGTGTGAATGCCATTATTAGTTTGAAGGTCAATCACATTGTTTCCTTTAATGAAATCTTTGAAGATCTTGTCTTCCTTAGAGAGGTTTCTCCTTCCTCCTCTTTTGTCATGAAGGGAGGTGATAAGGTTGAAATCTCCTCCAAGGATGTCAAAGTGATGAACCTACTCCTGCATGAGCCATTGGAGAAATTTGAGAAAAGATAGCTTCTGATCCGGCATCTGGGGTTCGTAGACATTGGTTATTCGGCCATGGATGTTGGTACCTACGAGGTGGAATGAGGTTGAGATGGTATGACAGGAGGCTGATAATTTATCAAGAGTGACCTTTGCAAGGTTCCAAGAGATAGAAATCCCTCCATAGGCTCTAGAAGAATCAATGGCAATGGATTGGCTGCCTTGCCGGAGTCTAGACATAAGGGAGTTGATGATGGAACTATTGGTTTTGGTTTCTTGTAGCATGAGGATGGTGGGGTTTTCTTGCTGAATCTTTTTCTTGATCATTTTGTGCTTGCTAACACTATTGATGCCTCTAATATTCCAAGATATAGCCTTCATTGATTACTTGGGTAGTTGAGAGGGAAGAATTTAGTAAGCTGGGAGTATTTCCCTGATTCAACTAGAAAGGTTCCCAGATTGACTATTCTTTGGAGAGTTGTTTTCCTTCCCTCTTTTTCACTTTCCTTGCTACCTTTCTTGGTGTCTTTGGGGTTGGTGCCTATGATGCCTAGTTTGTTGTTGGCCTTAGCATTGTGCAAAATGTCCGTGAGCATCTCAATCTATTTGGGGGCTATGTTTTGAGGGTCGTTGTTCTCACAAGCATTTTCTATGCCTTCCAGGTCCAGCTCTCCTATTTCGATGTCTCCCATTTCCTTGTTCATGAGCACATACACCTCTTGAGATGATAGGAGAGAAGTATTGGGCTGAGATTTTTCCTTATTTGGTGGGTCCGTTTTTTCATTGGGAATTTTGTCTTGGTGATTTTTATCTTCCAAGGGGCTTTCTTGGTGGGTTCGCTTAGAGGATTTTGAGAGATCTAGATCGTCATGCACCAGTTCCTCTGTGAGGGTAGTAAGGACCTCAAAGCTGTTTCTAGTGGTAGGGTTGGAGGATTTACTGATGGTTGGGGTTTTCCTTCCTTGTCTGCATTTACATGTGACTTTATTGAATCCTTCCTCATCACTGCTTGGAGTTTGATCTGTGTTGATTTTGTTCTTGGGGCAGTCCGAGTATAGATGCCCATGATCATGGCATTTCTGGCATCTTAAAGGAATATGCTCATAATCTAGTGGCTGGACCCATTCGGTATCCTTATGAGCTAGGATAATGGAGTATGGTAGGGTTTTAGTAACATGCATGTAAACACAAATACAAGCATAAGAGGTGTACCTTTGCTGTCGGGTTAGGTCAGCCACTTTGACAAAATCACCCAACGCATTTTTGATGTCCTTTAGGGTTTCCCCATCCCAATAGTCTTGAGGGAGGGAGTATAGCCTGACCCAGACTGGGGCCCAAGTAAATTCTTCCGTGTCAGGGTTGAAGCACTCCACCCAGTTGCGAAGGAAGAGCCCTGCAGAGTTAAAAAAATATGAACCCCCTTCCAGGACCCGATCTCTGTCTTCGAGCAGGGTGAAAATAATGGTAAAAAAACCTTTTGACCGAAGCTGAATGTCGAAGTGGGATTTGGGCTTCCATTTGGCTGGGATCCAATGGAGTAGAGATTTCTCGATGGGCCATATTCCCATGAATTTTCCAATGAGTGCATAGGTCTTCATGTACTTGATGCGTGCATTGATTTTGGAAGGGGGTAGGTTTATTCTTGGTTTTTCAGTAGATAACCCTATGCATGTGGGTGTGCAGGCTTTGCCATCTTCCTAAGGCTGCAGCAATGACTTCTCAGCAAGTTCAACCGTGTCAGAGTGTAGGGAATCAACAGAGGGTGGTTTGTCCATTGTGGGGTTGGTAGCGTGAGCACTGGAGGTCTTGCATCGAGATGCTGGGGGGAGGGCCCGATTCCCTCCCCGATACTGTTATCATGGGAGTGCAAGAGGGTAGAGAGAGGCCACAGAGGTGCATATAATTCAGAGCAGAGGGTGGAGGCTAGGATGAGAGCTAGAGCGTGACCTCATTTATTTACAAGGTTTAATAAGTTCTCACTTGTGAATTTGTTTGCTATACATATTTATTATATTATTTACCTATTATTTAATTTTATAGATATATATTTTAAATATATTTATTAGTTCTATACAATTTAATGGATTTGTTTGCTATACATATTTATTATTTTATTTACTTGTTATTTAATTTTATAGATATATATTTTAAATATATATTTATGAGTCATATACAATTTAATGGATAATGAGGTTGGCAACAAATATGACACCTCCTTTTAACATTATTGAAACTATGGACTATCGACTCATGAATTTTCTCATGAGTGGTTGATATGAGAGATGTACATGGTATTAATACTCATGACTTGAGAAGTATGGTCAAGGTTGTCTTAACATAAGGAGGAAAGAATCTAAACAAACTTTCTTTTAACATTATTGTAAACATATGCCATACACTCTTACTTAATAAGCACGATGTTATCTCTTAAATGCAAACTTCTGCCAAATTAGATTAACCTTTTTGATACATTAACCACTCAACAATTCATTCTATCTTTTTTTAGACTCTGCAATTAATGGCCCACAGACGTGTTGTGCTTTCTCAATGAATATTTCATTATCATTAAGAATTTTAAAACTTTACCTGCCACTCCTAGGACCTACGAGGGCACTCGAACACATCCATGCATTAGTTGTGCGTGGCATCAAGCATGCCTACAAGAATTATTCTCGCCAGAGTTAGATGCGTGTGGCATCAATCTTACCTGCTAGAATTAACTGCGTGTGTCAAAATCAATTCATAGTGTCTCCTCTCTGAGTTTCTGTGCCTCCTCTCATGCAATACAGCCTATAGGCGGTATCATGCATGATATCCTTTGGAGTTTGTATCATGCATGAATTACCGCCCACGTGGTCTCGCATGCATTATCATTTGCAAATTTACTTGTCATTACCTCGGAGCAACGTTTCTCTTTTTCGTATTTTTTAGAGTTGAGTTTAGAAACAAGAAGGGTTTTTCATCTGACAGAGGATGGATAGCCATTCAATCAGTAAGTATGAATATGCTCAAAGGAAAATCGACGCGTTGAGGACTTACTGGGAAGGAAAATCTTACTGCTTTCTTTAGGTAAATCTGGTTCTACATTTGGTTGTTATTAAATCCTTTTAACACTAATTCTTCAGCTTTCAAGTTCAACATCTAATATGTTTTTTTTTCATAAACTTCAAGGTTTGCAAAAGAAGCAATAGGGATTTTGGTCGTGTTTTCATCACCTGAAACTTAACCTACATTTTTCTGGTAAGTAGTGTCCCTTTGTCCCATTGGAACTCTTTTATAAGTTGTATGTATGGATGAGTGGATGCAGAGGTTCCATGATGTGTTAGACTACAATCCTTCATTGAACTTGAGTGAGTTATTTTAACAGTTCCCTCTGCTACATGTGAGGGTTTTAATATAAAGGTAAAAGTTCCAGGATTTGGGTCATGTCTTTTGAAATATAAGGTTTGTTACCCTGTGTGAATAGTCTTGAATTATTTTGTACTCTATATGTTATCCACAAATTTTTACTGGTTTGTTTATCTCATTATTATCATTATTATATCAAAACTAAGACGCTTTTTGTAATAGGGGTAAGTAGCCAGGCTCTCTAGTAGACCACAAGTGTGCCCATACGTAGTTTCTATCAATCGATACTCTAAACGCATGCCTGTGCACTTCCTTGGAAATTTGAGCTCCACAAATGGCTTGAAATGCAATTGAGTGGGGTTTTTTCCCAAGTTGTAGTTCATTTTCTTACATATTTCTATTCTCTTCTTATTAGTTTTAAGATTTCTAGGTTTCAATACTCTCAAGATTTTCTTTTTGAAGACTTAAATAAGAAGTTGAAGATAACGGGTTTCTAAATATAAGTGGTGAACGAAAGAAAGAGCACACACAAAAACTAAAGAGAAACGACATCCTCGTGAATGCTATCACTAGTCTCCATGATACTGGGACATATTCTATTGCTTACCATAGGCCTTTTCCCTGAGATAACCTAGTTCTTAATTGAAGAAGTTATACGCTCTTTGTAAAGATGCTTGCTTATCTGTGAATCTAATTAGATTGAGGTTAGGGGAGCGGGTTTCAGCTGGACTTCCTTTTCGAGGGTGCAGTTGATAAACTAGAGAGAAATTGGATTGCCTCTTTAAAAACCTACAATTTATCACTACATACTTGCAAAAACATTGTATTTGCACACTGATATTAAGCAAGCGCAGGTTCACTAGATTAATTGTCTGAAATTAGGGCTTGGAGAATTATGTAGTTTATCTTACTCATGTGGGTGAATTAAGAAATGTAGCGCATTTCTTGAATATGAATATAATTAAAAAATGTATCAAGGCTGTGTAGATAGTGAAAGCAATTTTTTTTTAATGAATTGAGGACGTCTAAATGTGATTCTCGTAAAAATTTACCATTGTTTATGTCGTAACTATCTTGTAAATTATGTCCTTCTAAGGATTTTGAAATGGAAATAGAGTTCTCCAAACATCTATGAAATTGCAAGCAGAATTGATAGTTATTGATCATCCTGTACATTTCAAGATGTAATAGTTATTAAATACCATATATATATATAGTTCCTGAATACATAAATGTATTATTTAATAATTACTTATTCTTGTTTTATGCTGTGTGTACACAGGTGGATCTTGGGAGAAAATTTTTAGTGTAATCTTCTTGTCCTAAATTTGTATATTTAGATACACTATATGGTAATTTTTTTTTTGGAGGGGGGGAGGGATTTTTTTTTATTAGGTGTAGAGAGGCCCTAAGGTCTAAGTGTTCGAGCTATAGCTCTGATACCATGTGTAGTGTCCATCCGTTCAAGACTCGCACTTAAGTTATATCATTTTATACTTGTATCTTTGTAGCTCCTAAATATCTATTTTGTAAGATAATACGAGAATTTATTTATTGTTTACCATGATTTTTTATCAAAATTTCTATTTAATTCAATTGAAAAGATCTATCCATAAGTTTAAATTTACAGGATATTTCTCCTAGCATGGCAATTTCATTCCATTCCTAATTTTAACAACATTAGGATTAAAATAAAAGGTTCATAATTTTAACAGCATTAGGAATAAAATAAAATGAAAGACATTTTTCCTTTGGATTTTTTAGTACTGAAATTTAGAGAGTTTTGATAAAGTAGAATACCTATTTTTTTGTAGATTGCAGTAGGCTTCCTTATGCTCGTGTGTTTCTCCTTGTTGGAATGCTCATGTAGTTGCTCCTTGCTAGAAAACTTGAGCACCCAAAATAGATAATAGAAAAACCACCCTACAAACCAACTCATCGTGCTCGCCCTAGGAAATTGAAGGATTTCCCAGCCCTCGATCCCACAATTCGATAATCCGAATAGCAGACTTCCATAGTTTAGGCCACCCATAGTTCATATTTTGATCTCTATGGTTCAATTTCCTCCATCTCCATGGTTCAATTTACCTTTCTGCTTGAGTTTCCCACCTCCTCAATCCACGAGCTAACCCCCTCATTGGTTTACCTTCCTTCTCATCAAAATCATAAGTCATATACTTGCCCCAAAAGAACCCCCTTAATCCACCCCAATTTCTCTCATATATACCATTTTCTACCTTCAATATCCTTCCCTCCCCAAAACATTCATTACGATGGCTCGTTTTACAATCTAATTCAAAATAAAATGTTATTTATTTTGTACTTATTTTCTCAAGAAGTTCAATGGTATTGGGAATAGTTAAGTTAAATTTAATGGGTTGAATGTATATTATTTAATGGTTCTCGAATCGTTCAATTTAGGATTTTCTTAAGGAAGTGGATCCATTATTAGTTTTATCCTTTATTTAATATTTTAAATAAAATAATAATTACTTAGTTATCATGTCGACTCTTCCAAATTTGAAGTGGTGGTTTGATTAATCTACAAAAATGTTCGGGTACACAGGGTACTCCCAAAAGACCGAACACCTTCAACAACCGCTTCACACAAATAGATCATAGATCAACACATCGATGTTTTTCACATGGTTAAAACCCTTGAGAGGGAAACAGTCCACTGCCCCAGCCAAATAGCTACTTGGAGCAATTTATTATGCAAAAGAAAGAAAGTTACATATGAGCTTCTCATATGTAACTTTCTTTCTTTTGCATAATAAATAGGTTGACCAACATAGACACAAAAGGAACATAAAAGATAAAAAGAAAAAGGAACACCACAAAGAACAAAGACCGATAGTGATCCACCTCAGCCAACTAGGATCGAATTCTGCAGTCAACACAGTGAAATTGAGAGATGGAGAGTTGGGTCAACTCTTAGGAACCCTTGTCACAGAAGCAGCATCAAGAAGCTAGACCATACAAGAAAAACTCGACAGCATTAAGAAAGAGCAAATTGAATTTCTGTCAAACTGCAGAAATTTAATTCAAACAGTCATACCAGGACCAATAGAGGCCGACACCGATAAGCCACTGGAGAAAGCATATCAGCTATTTGAAAGTGTGGTGTCGACCCTACAAACACAACTACAACTTACAAAAGAAGATAAAAAAGAGGAAACATACAAATTACTGAGGAAACAGTACACAACGTTCGTTGAAGCTCATAAGGTACTGCAGGACCACTTATAAGAATCCATCATTACATAAGAAGTACTTTGCAATTGGAAAAACTAATATGGGCAAGTATTTTAGCAGACCCTCCAAACTCGTAAGAAAATCCAAGCACCAGAAAAGAGGTAAGGTCTTGAAGAAGCAATGAGGAGTATAATACAAGGCCAGATTGTATTGGAAACATAAAAATTAGAGAAAATAGAGAAACAAGCACATCGGTGGGTACAAAAAGCACTGCCCAGCCTCGACAAACTGGACATAATATGCCCATAGATGAAGAGACTATTGGATACAACAGATGAAAAGGATCAATTCATGGGGCCCTACATGGAAAGCATCATAGATCTTTCCATCCAGGAGAAAATTTCAACTCTGTCAAGCATCACAACCTTGACTATCGACATCGAAAAATTTCTACAGAATTGGACAAAGTTTCAGCACCCACTGGCCATTACAGCAGAAGCCATTGTAGAAGTATGCATGGAGAAACGACCAAACATCCGACTACACAGTCCATGAAGCCAAACCAAAGTAGAAGTAACTATCTTAGACGGTACAATTTTGAGTACCTCCCATGTTTCTTCCAGAAGAAGAAATATTTTGTTCTTGGGGGAGATGTTGGAGGTGCTAGTCGATGAGCCGACTAGTCGAGTAGCCAACTAATCAGAGATTAGGTCGGCCGCATAAGTCACACCGGTTGACTGAATTGACAGGTAGTTACTTGTAACCGTTTGTAATCATATATATTAGGCTATTGAGCCAGATGAGAACTTGGTTCAGTTTTTGCATATGTATGGATCCTCATGTAATGATATAATATAATCTGTTACTTCTTACCTATTCTTGTCTCTTGTATCTGTTATGATTATATGTTTCTATGTTTATTATTCGTAACTTTATGTGACCTATGAGATTATGACATTGAACGTTAATTATACTTGATCGGTCTTCCTCTTGAATCATATTTAAAAATGTATGACCAACCTACTTTACTTGGAACCTCTGAGTAAAATACCTGCTCACATTGACTTGGAAGAACATAAGGATCTATACCTGGTTCAAGTTCCCTTGTATTAACCATGGTAAATCCATTGGCATGCTCAATAACAGTTCTTCTGGGATCATGTTCAATTTGACCTCAAACAAAACTAATTCAAAGGAATTAAATTCAAACTCAAGTATATCTTCCAAATAACCATAGTACCTATTTTCATATACTTATGGATGCCTATCACTTCTAGAGGAAAAATTACTGACTTGAAAAACTGCACTTATCCCACAATCAAATTTTTTCCTCTTGTCATCCAACTTTTTGATGCGAAATTTACGACCATTGCACCACATAGCATTGTGATGTATCAATTGCATCATGCCTGACTCGGTAAATAAATATATAAGAATACATAAACAAGAGAAATATTTTGATTTAATGTGAAACAGCGAAAAAAATGTGCAAGGTAAATATACTTGCCTTTTTATATTTTAAACCGCATGCTAAATCAATTTCCCTTTGTGTAAGTTATTTGGGATATTCTTTTCGATGACGATGCACTGTTTTAATCATTTTACTAACCCCTTCCCATGATAAGGTACCATAGTATTATGTACATCCTTCAATCCATACCTCCATCCAATCAATATTGTTTGCAATGTATAAATGTATTGCTTCCCACACACGACCAACTATATGAAAAAATAACAATTAAGAATTGTAAATTAGCTATCATTAAAGCCAATTAAGTTTACCTTAAAATATTGATGGAATAACAAAAAATTACATAAATTGAAAAATTAATTGTATAATAAATAAAATGTACACCATTCAATTACCTTTCACATTCCTCTTTCTACCTTTCCCCAAAAGGATATCCCCTTCAAATTTGTTGATGGAGTCAACATGTCAAATGCGAGGCAGATTGATATTTTTTTCTAAATTTGGAAGATATAGACTAATGTACACCATGGATTGATATAGCATATAGCCTTGCACCATAGAACCCTCAGGGTGTGCTATTTGTATAATAAAATACTTCAATGACTTAAAATACCTTTCCACCATCCAAATTGACCTTGAGTTTACAGGTCCACACAATTCAATCTCCTCAACTTGGTGTATGAGATAGTGTTCTTGTGCACTGAAAAATGATGGACGTAAATACTTCTGCATTTCACACATTAGATGAGGAATTTCTCTCTCCCAATACCTAACATCTTCTTTATGTATTTATTTATATGAAACCCCCCTACAAAATATGCAAGAAAATAACAATGATCAACCAGATTGAGGCATATATATTAAAGTTCCAAGCTATAAAACACAATATGTCAATAAGCAATGCAACCAAAAGAACGAACATTTTTCATCCATATAAAATTGTTACTTACCTCATGTATTTACCAAGATCATATATAACTTGTTTTATGTTTTCATCAAAGCTATTTGGGAGAGCCAGAGGTAGAACAAATTTACTATTGTAGTGAAAAGAAAATCATTATCTAATGTTTCCAAATAGGAGAGAACAATTACTAAAAATATTTACTTAATGGAAATTATATACGTAAATAATTATCTTAATGAATGTATGCCAATCATGAGTTTTAACACCGCCAAAATCACCTTTTTTGGTTAAGATATTTTGTATGTTCAACGAAAACCCCGTCAGAAACCTTATTTTCTGAATGACCTCTTTTATAACATTGCTTTGTTGGTCCATCAATAACCATGGAAGACTAATATTTCGATTCCCATTTCCGGCATTGGAAATAATTACACTTTGCAATGCGTTATTGATTTCTGCAATGTCACTACAAATGTTTCCAATTTTATCTTTGTCATACCTTCTATCTAATGTCCGCCATATCATTTCTGTTACATTCTTCCCGATATGCATTGTATCAAACAAATGAGCTATCTGCAGGTGCTCGTAGTAAGAAAACCTACTGACTTGTATGGGATAACTCTTCATTTGTCATGGAATCCCATTCATACCTTAAATTCATTCATTAAACATAAACGAAAACACATTAATAATAATTCATGACACCCATGGTAGAGAAAATTCAGTAAAAATATAAAAATCATAATATTATGTGAACATATTGTATGTTGAATATACAATTTTCATACCTCGACGATTTATGTTCTATTCCAACTTCCATAGGTGAGGTGTCATTATTCTTGGTTTCTTTGCATACTAATCGAGCAACCATTGAATTTTGTTTTTTCGATAGTTCGGTACCTATGGTTCTTAGGGAGGAAGTCCCTATACTAATCGAGCACCTCCTTTGCTGAAATTCTTGAATGATGAGATTTTATCCTAGGACCACATACTGGATAGGAAAATTTTCCCTTTGTTTGAATATCTGCGAGATATATGTATTAATGTTATAGCATCAAAATATTATTAATTTAAAAAAATATGCTTGTTTTTTACCTTTAAAACATATAATTTTAACGACGTGCAACATAAAGTTACATACCACACAAATGTGTTAAGCAAGGAGCATCATGAGTTGTCCATGCAAGTATTCCATGGAACTGAAATTGTTTCTACCCTATTGGTCTAGAGATGTAATACATAGTGTTTCCAACCCATAACTTCAATAGCTCATCAATAAGAGGATCAATATATACATTCATATCTTTAACTTGGTACTTACCTAATTGATCAATAAACATACAATATTTCTATTTAGTTATAAGTCCAAATATATAAAAGGTGTTCTCATGCAGCAATTAAACAAATAACTTTATGAAATAATATAGTTTCTTTCAAAAAAATACCTGGAATAATCATTGCCAACATTGTGTGCTCTCTCTTAATCGTCATCCAAGGAGGTAGGTTATTGTTTATGACGAAAACAAGCCACACTGAGTAAGTAGAATGAATCTCACCAAATGGATTGAAACCATCAGCTACCAATGAAATTCTAACATTATGAGGTTCATCTTTAAAAATTGGCCATTTTTCTTCAATGTTCTTCAATGAAGAACCATCTGTAGGAATTCGAAGAGCACCATTTTCACTTATGTTCTTCGTATGGTAATCCATAAACTGTGCTATACTTTGGCACCTGAATAGCTATTGGAAACATGGAATTATGGGAATATAATGATGAACTTTGTGAGGGACCTCTTTTGTTACTTGATCAGTTCGATATCTACTAATTTCACATTGTGAGAATTTATTTTCTGATGCATACTGTCCATAATATATAATATGATCATTAGGACATGCATAAATAGATTGATACTCCACTCCAATTTCTTTCATAATCAAGAATACCTCTCGACTTGTGCATGGTAAAATATTTGATGGTGGTAATAGAAATTCACCCAACAATCTCCAACATTGAAAAAAAGTGAAATGTAAACAATATACATCATAAATATTTCATATCCCTAATTTATTCATTAATTAACACTAAAAATAGAGGAAAATAATCAACTTTGCATACCTAAGGAGCTGTGTGAAACAAGTGTTTGATAAACCATTCAAAACCTTTAAGTTCACCAACAACACTATAGCAGATAGAATATTGGTTGTTGAGCCTTCATAAAGAGGTTCTTGGGACTTCTCAAGAAGAGGAACATCATTAATATCATGGAGTTTGTCCTCATCCAATGGAGCAAATGTGTCTTGCAGCAATCTATTTATCTCATCTTAACCATTAGTATCAATAACGTCATCTTCATCCATAGTATCATTAAGATCTCAATCTTCAATAGCATGATCTCCATGCTTGTCGTTTTGTAAAGTAGTATTTCTTTATGTGGCAAATATCTCTCTGGTGGTCGACATCTTGGGGGAATTGTCTTTATATCTACAAACAATGCAATAATATTAGTGTATAATATACAACACATATATTTAAAATGATAAAAATAATTGTGAATACATTACCGGTACTATTACAAGAAGTACATTATGTAATGAATAACGTCTTAGCAAGGGAAGATATTCATACCCCCCTTCAGCATTCCCCTTCTGCTTACAACTTTTTTTCAGCTAATATTCTTAAAATTCTTCTAGTTCTCAAACATTTGCAATCACTGCAAGGGAAATAACACTTTCCATCACCCTTCTCCTCCAATGCTGCCTTAATCTCAACATACCTCCTATTGTTTTCTTCCCAGGTATATTTATTTGACGTTCTAATAGCCTATACGAACAAAAACTACTCATTAATCAATATAAAACGTACATCTAGATTGAATAGAGTATATATATATTAAAGGAGACCTAAAATTAAAGGAGATGATTAGAGGATTACCTAATCATGTGTAGAGGATTACCTAAGTTATAATTCCCTTGGATTACTACATGTTGTTCCAATAAGTATTGGCGTATGGTGGGTAATGGCTATTCACTCTACATAACACAAATTTATTTATTGCCTTAAAAAAGGGGCTAAGGAATTGTGTTAATGATGTCACAAATTAGGAGTTTACATATTACTTCAATGCATGTGTTGGTATATTAAATATAGATACGTTGTTTCCTTATAAAGTAATGAATTGCTGTGTAAATGTCCAAGCAGGTTAGTATGTTGGGTTAAGTGTATTTTTGAAAGGAGTTGTTACACCATTTTAACAAGTGGTAATACCCATAGGATAATGAGTGGTTATATGGTTCCCTACGTTGGTTTATAATTATTAATTATAAGAAAGTCTACATTATGGTGCGAATCGATCTAATGTGGAAGAAATTAAGGGGTCGGTAATATTGTTCATGTTCGCNACATTGACATGATATTGTCAAATGAGATTATGAATATAGATGTAGACCCTCAAAAATTGAAAGGATTGTCAAATGGGATTATGGATATAGATGATAATGTAGATATTGTCAAATGAATTGTGACCAATTCATCACATTGTTGGCATGCCACGATGCTCCTGCATCAGACTCGCAAGGTAGAAAATTATGAACCCCTGTTCATAAGATCAGCTACAGTGAAACCCTTGGTTGAGAACGACCTCGACTTCCAATGGTTGTGTCACAGGAATCTGTGTTACCCATTGTAAGTCTTTAGTAGGATCTTCACCTGCTCTAAAGGTTCCATTGTCACCTGCTACATAAGGATAAAAATATGCTACATTACATATTGGTGAAATACCCACTCCTGTAGGCATCTCTAACTCGTAAGCATTCACTGAAAACTTCTTGAGTATTCTGTAGGGTCCAATCGTCTTCATATTTAGCTTGTTATACTCTCCTTTAGGAATTTGGTCTCTCTTCAGGTGTGCTAAGACCAAATCCCCTACTTCATAGTTCTTTTCCCTCCTTTTGGAATCTGCTTGGGCCTTGTAACTGGTGTTACTCTGCTGCAATATTGCTTTCACATGCTCCTGCAACTCACTGATTCTTGTTGTAAACTCTTCTACATCATCACTTCGTTTCTCCAATTGACCTAAGTCACGGAGTTCATACACTCCTCTTGGATGCATTCCATACAAAATTTGAAATGGACTCATCCCTGTACTCCTGTTTGGTTAATCATTATATGCAAACTCATCTTGAGCTAATACTCTGTCCCATTTCTTAGGACTTTCCCCAATCAAAATCCTCAACAAGTTTCCTAGACTCCTATTGACTACTTCGGTCTATCCATCAGACTGTGGGTGATATGCTGAACTAAAATTCAGTCTGGTACCCAACTTCTTCCACAATATTATCCAAAAATTCCCTGTGAACTTCACATCTCCGTCTAATACAATGCTTCTAGGTAAACCGTGTAGTTTCACAACAAGTTAGAAATGTGTGTGGCATCACTAGTCTTGTAACATGGAATGAAATGTGCCATCTTAGAAAATATATCAACAATAAAAAAGATAGAATCATGTCCCCTCTGAGTTCTTGGTAAACCAAAAATGAAATCCATACTCACAGAATCCCACGACCTAGTTGGAATAGGAATGGTGTATACAATCCTGTGCTCTGGATTCTCCCCTTAGCATGCTGGCATACTTTGCATCTGCTTACAAAATTCTCAACTTCAGACCTCATCCTTGGCCAAAAAAAGAAATGACCCAACTTTCCGAAGGTTTTATCACTTCCAAAGTGACCTACCATACCTCCATTATGTTTCTCTTATATCAAGTTCTCTCTCATAGAACACTTTGGTATACACAACTTACTATTTTTAAAGAGTAAACCGTCTTGTACTATATACTCTATCCATCACTCTCTGTCCACCTCTACTAGATTCTTACAATACCTGTAAGCCTCCTGGAAATCAATGTTAGCTTCATACAAATCTCTCAAATTCTCAAATCCCAAAACTTGGATATGATTTTCTTGCATAATCAACAGTCTCCTACTTAAGGCATCGGCTACCCTGTTTGACTATCTGCTTATGTGTTGCAACACAAAGGTAAAGCTCTGCAAGAACTCAACTAACTTGACATGTTTCAGGTTCAACTTAGGTTGATGCATTACGTACTTTAATGCATGGTTGTCTGGATATAACACAAACTCTATGGGCATCAAGTAATGCCTCCAATGCTTCATTGCTTGAACAATAGCATAAAACTCCTTGTCATAAGATGAATAATTTTGCTTTGCATCATTCAACTTCTCACTGAAATATGTTATAGGCCTATCCTCCTGACTAAGCACAGCTCCTATTGCTACTCCACTAGCATCACATTTCACTTGGAAAGGGTGATTGAAGTCTGGTAACTTCAGTAATGGTTGCTCAGTGATCTTCTTCTTCAAGAACTAAAAGTTCCTTTCAGCCTCTGCTGTCCACTCAAATATGTTCCTAGGTGAAGGCCAATCAATGATTGCTTGCACCTTTTCTGGATCCATCTTCAACCCATCTCTTGAGATAAAAAAACCCAAATATACTATCTCTTGTCTTCATGAAGGTACACTTCTTCACATTTATCAGCAACTTTTCCTGTTGCAGCCTCTCCAAAACATACCTCAAATGCTTTAGACACTCTTCTTCTATTTGGTTGAAAACCAAAATGTCATCAAGGTAAACTATCACTAACTTACCTATGAAATCTCTCAAGACTTCATTCATCAACCTCATAAAGGTACTTGGTGCATTGGACAATCCAAATGGCATGACCAACCACTCATAGAACCCATCATTTGTCTTGAAGGCTGTCTTCCACTCATCTCCTTCTTTGATCCTTATATGATGATATCCACTCTTCAAATCTAATTTTGAAAAGCATGTTTCCCCATTTAGGAAATCCATCATGTCATACATCCTCGGTAATGGAAACATATATCTAAAGGTGATCTTGTTAATCTCTCTGGAGTCAGTACACATCCTCCACTCAGCATCCTTCTTGGGTGTTAGTACTGCTGGTACTGCACATGGACTCAGACTCTTCTGAACCAATCCTTTGTCCAACAATCCTTGGACCTACTTCCTCAACTATTCATTCTCTTGAGGTGTCAACCTGTATGCTGCCTTGTTCGGTAAACTGGCTCCTAGAATAAAATCAATCTGATGACTTATATTACTCCTTGGTGGTAGTTTATTGGGTAAATCATCCACCACAATGTCTCTATACTCACTCAACATCTCTTGAATATCCTCAAGTAGATCTGTCACATTAGTCTTCACTGTCACCACTCTTGGTTTGCACACCACATCATAGTTCAACTCTGCTTCCTTAACCTGCTACAATTACTCTTTTCCTGACAACATCAAAACCTTAGGTTCTGACTGCCCTGTTGTACTTCCCACTTGTAGATGGTGAAGTACATGGGTTCTCCCATTCTTCTCAAAACTATGACATTTACTCCTACCATCATGAGTTACTTTCTTATCAAATTTCCATGGTCTGCCTAACAGTATATGAAAAACATCCATTGGCATAACATCACACAGAATTTTGTCCTGATATGAACCTATCTGAAAATCAACTTCACACTATTCACTCACCAGGATTTGATGTCCTTTATGTAACCAAGATACTTTATATGGAACTGGATGCTTAGTCTTCTTTAGCCTCATCTTTTCCACCATCTATGTGGAAACAAGATTGTCAGTACTCCCACTATAAATCACCATCTTACAGTACTTCCCTTGGACTTTACATGTAGTCCTGAACAACGAATTCCTTTGAGAAGGCTCTACTTGCTCCTTCTTAGGTTTCAACAAGACGTTGTTCATCATCAAAGATTCTCTTGTCTTTGGTAAGAATTCTTCTACCATCTCCTATTCTTGTTGTTGCTCATTCCGCTCTACATAGGCTCCTCTCTACCCTATGTCTTCCTTCCCTAGACACTCAAATGATTTATGACCTGACTGGTTTCATTTGTAGCATCTAACGACAGCTTCTCTGCCTCGTCCTCTACCTCTACCTCCTTGGTAAGGTCCTCTTCTTCTAGAATCACCTCCTCTGCCATGCTGCTTTTTCTAGCTAGAGTTATTGGACTCCCCTCTCTGTGGTCCAAATATTCCTCTTCCCATCGCTTTCCCTCTTTGTCTGGCTGAACCGCGACCTCTGTTGAAGCTCTGTGTCCTTTTTATCTTCTCTTCTACCCTTAAGGTGCACTGATATGCCTCCTCCATTGTTCTAGGTGAAATCATACTGATCTCTTCTTGGATATCCATCCTTAGACCATTCACATATCTAGCAGCCTTTTCTACTGACTCTTCCGCATATCCAGCCCTTAGCTTTACTTTGTAGAACGGGTCAATGTATTCCCTCACTATTAACAATCTCTGCCTAAGGTTCTGTACTTGTCTATACATAATTAACTCGTAATATTTGGGAAAGAACTTAGCCCTCATCTTTGCTTTCATTCTATCCCAGCTTTTTATCAAGGGTTTATTCTTCCTCCGTATTTATGCTTAGACACTATCCTACCATAAGGATGCATGACCTTTCAACCTGATCACAGCCAATATGACTCTCTTATCTTCTTCTACCTCATCATACTCAAAGTTCTTATCCATCTCACTGATCCAGTCAATGAGATGCTCCACAACGAGACTCCCATCATATGTAGGAAACTTCAATCTCGGCCTTGAATTCGCTCCTAGAATAGATATGAAACATATTAACTCTAGCATTTCCTACATAGGTGTAGCTTCTTCTCTTTGCTCTTCATCCTTAGGTTCACTTATATCCCCTGCTTTTGGGTCTCTTCATCTGTCCATTTCCATGGCTTCCAGACGTGCCCTTAAATCCCTCATTTCTTCTAGAACTTTTGCGTTCCCTCCTGGTCGACCTCTGTCATGACCTCTCACTCTTCCAATGCATGAAACCATCTTCCCAACTTAAGTCTCCGCAATAATAGTTCTCTTTCACAGTGTTACAACTTACCTCACCAAGCCTCTTCTCGACCCTTGGTCTATCGAGAATGCTGGTCCTCTATCCATAACCTCCTGAGCACTCTTTCTTTGCTCTCTTTAGGCTCCTATGGCTATACTTCTCTATTTCACGTGCTTCTCCTTAATCCTTCAAAATTCTACCCACAACATCAGCTGTGGAATTCCTCAACAGGAAATCTCAACTTCCTCACTCTAATACAAAAATTGGTGTAGGTGGGTAGATCTCAACCGACCCCAACCAGCACCTCCAGAATCTAATGGCTCCTACACTTAGTAGTACTACCATATTTATCCCAATGGATAAATTCTGCTCTAAAACTGCCCTCCTGCAGATTTACCTCCACAAATCCCCTTCCACAGGAGGGATGCAAGATATGGGATCTCGATTACCCAAATTGCTCTCTGCAATTCCGTTTCTGCAACTCTTTTTCTGCAATAGAGCTTCCGCTTGTAGGATGCAGGATGCCAAATTTTCAAAGTTGCTCTCCCGCAACTTTCTCTTCACAAATATTTCCCCGCAACTTCCCTGCCCTTCAATTCTTGTGGCCTTCTTCACAATCGTCGATCTCCTTCTTTTTTATGCGGCTCTCAGATCTCTGCGGATCTGTTAACTTCCTCACAACTCTCGGTGCAGGATACTTCAAGACCATTAGATCTTGATCTGTGGCCTCAATTTCCACCGTTCATTCTCTGCAAAAACTTATTAAAGGAAAAAAACTTGTAGGTTGCGCCGATTGATCATGAAATTGATCAATCCATCCTGCAATCTTCATGATACTTTATCCTAACACTCTTATGCATGCATTTACTCTCTACTTCAACTGTTTAAGTAAGAGATTGATGCATGAAATCAACACCTCACTGAAATATACAAATGTTCATGAAAACGTCGAAGTTGACTTTGTAAGATACACAATTCAGCATAGCACATGCATAAAGGCTAACAACCCTACAAACATACGATTAATCCTTCTATTAAGCGACAAAGGAAAATGCACACAACTTGGATCTCTCTCCCTCTGATTCTTCAAAATATTTACAAATAGGAATCAGAAACAGGTCTGTCCTCTCTCTGCAAACTCGGAATTCTAAATGCTGAAGAGAAGAACCCCTCCTACATCTCTAATCGAGCTATTTAAACAAAAACTGCTATCCTATCCTAAGTGGTCCTACAACTGAAAAAAAAAACTACTAAGGCGCATGATAAAATGACCTTGTCTAAAACAAACTAACGACAGTTTGATCTCCATGTAGGGAGTCATGATCCATAATGATTCCCTACGTTGCTATTCAAATTATGACTTAGCACAAAAATGGTTACAAAATATGCCACAACATGTGACCAATTCATCACATTGCTAGCATGGCACGATGCTCCTGCATCACATTCCCAATGATAAACTCACTCAACCATGGTTAGAGAAATTCAAGGATGATTAACAAATCTAAAAAAATTTGACCATGGTCAACGGTGTAATGTGGCCAACCATTATTAAACTTAGTCAACCACGGTTAACTAAAATCCAACCATGATACAATCATACATAACTAAATTCATCGATGGTTGACCATGATACAGCCATAATCAATGACTATGCACCAAAGTGAACCATAGATAAGCATGATGCACTAAAGTCAACAATGGTTTAATATGGTTAAACATAGTTTAAATTCAATCATGCAAAAATAATGGTAAATAATGGTTTAAAATCGACCATTGTTTACCATGATGAAACAATAGTCTACCACAATGCACTGAACTCAACTATACCTAAACAATGGTCAGCCATGGTTTGATATAGTTGAGCTTAGTTTAAAGTCAACAATTGCTAAACAATGGTCAACCATGGTTCATAGTCAACCTTGGTTTAAATTAAATTATGGATTGAAGTCAACCATGGAGATACAATGGTCATCCATAGCTTGAGCATGGTTAACTGAAGTTAACCACGGTGGACATAGGTCAACCACTGTTAACCTAATTAAACCATAGCCTACCATGTTTAAAAGTAGTGAACGACGGTTAACTAAAGTCAACCATATTCGACCATGATGAAACCATAGTCAACCAACATCAACCATGGAGCAACCATAGTCAACCATCGTTAGCCAAAATCAATCATAGTAAACTGTAGTGCACCATGATGTAGAAATTTCAACCACTCGATTAGTTAATCATGCTGCATGAAACTCAACCATTCATGAACTCAAACATAATCAACCATGGTTAACAAAATTGAACCATGGCTATATACAGTTAACCATGATTAGCCAGTGTAAACAAAGTCAACCATGGTTAAAAGAAGACAACAATGGTTTAGCATAGTCATCCATAGTTAACTAAATTCAACCATGGTCGACCATGATACAACCATAATCTTCCACGATGTTGTAAAGTCAAACATAGTTAACCATGGTCAAGCATGACACACTAAAGTTAACCACACCCTAAAAATAGTCAATCATGGTTTAATATGGTGAATCATAGTTTGAATTCAACCATGCAAAAACAATGGTCAATAATAATTTAAAGAAAACCACATTCTACAATCATGCAAGCATATTCAACTATAGTTAACCATGCTTCCCTAAAGTCAACCATGTGAAAATTTTTACGAACCATGGTTTAATATGGTTAAAATTAGTCAATCATCTTATCAAACCCTTTATTGACCATGGTTAGACATGGTCAAACAATGTAATCCAATTTCTAACAATGGTTAGTAATGGTTCTCCTCGTTATGTCCTCCATGGTCAATGATGGTCTTGTTGATCCCAGTTTTGTCATTGTTTTTTGGCTAATAATTTACATGTTTGACATATGTTTTGTCACATTTTGGCATGTTTTCTGTCATGTAGTTCACTATTCAGCCCCAGGTACGATTATAGTTTGAGTTTATGCAAGTTATGATTTATTTCTATTATTTCACGATTTTATTGGTTAAATTCAATGATATTTGATGATATGCTAACATATGAAATCGTTATTGCAGATGTTAGTCTTCGATGAGACAACAAATAAACCATGTATCCATTCTAGATATGCGTAGAGCATATCTAGCTAACTGCACAACTCACCATTCAGTCCACCAAGCTAATCGCGGGCTAGTACTGATAGATTCCCAAGCGTTAAAGTATGGAACAGCCTGTAAACTGCTTACTGTCCACGTGCTAGAGTGATAACACGAACCCCATTCTGGAAAATTTCCAGTATGATGCCTTTGCATGACACCTTGTCACCAGCCACGCCAATACAGAGCTTGTATGCCACATCACGCGCCATAGAAGAACCATCTCGCGAAGAAGGATGAAAATGTTGTGTTGGTCACTTCATTTAGTTATTTTTCATAATGGTTGACTTATCTTAAGAGCATTCGACCACTGAAAGGGTCAACTTGCTCTCCTTTGTAAAACGCTATATATATATACAAATGCTTCTATGCGAGAGAGAGTTAGTTTTTAGCCATTTTTATACATGTAATTAGTCGTTTCTAGAAACTCTGTAATATTTTTCTTCATTTAATGAAACTTCTTCTTATGCTGTGCATGATCGTGTCTTAGTAGCATTTAGCAATTCATCACTCTGATTGCTAGGAGGGCCCCTCATCAACTAGATATTTCTATTCCTGTGTATTTTCGTTATTCTCTTTTTGCAATTAGTGTAGTTTTTTTTGTAATTTGTTTATGCAATTTAGTTAATGTAGTCGTTCATGTCATTTGTTTCATGTAGCATAGATTATACTTTGATATCATGCTGTTAATGTAGTTTCCTTTTGTGATTTAAGCAACAGGTTGCGCACAAATTTTCTTTCAATTTCCCTTTCAAGTCTTTCTAGTTTACTGCTTGGTTTATGTTGATAGAATAAATTGCTTTGATCCAATTATAGTAGATTCAATTCTGTCCCTTTCCATTTTGTTATGAATTCATTTAGTTATATTCCAACTTGTTTAATAATACAATATATAATGATGTTTTTAAGTATGAATTGAGTTTAAGTTTTTTATAGATTGAATTTAATCATTAGGTAGAGTTAATTCCTGTCCTTTACATTTCGTTATCATGTGCATGGATCAGCTGACCTCAAAACTAGCCTAGATCCAAATCCTAGGCTCTATCAAGCGCCAAGAGGGATCAAATCTCTTCTTAGGTATCCATTGATTTGATTCAAACCAAAAGACACATCTTTTTATTTAAGGTCTACATATAATATTTTTATTATTAATATTTAATATTATTTATGGTCGACATATAATATTTATTATTATTTTTTATTTTATTAGGAACGAACATTACAACATTTCCCCATACATGGTTTTAAAACCACATGCAAGGCCCTCCTACAACCATGGGTTGTTTAGGAGGCCTTGCACATGGTTTTAAAACCATGTGCAAGGCCCTCCTAAACCATGTACAATAAAACCATGGGTTGTTTAGAAGGTCTTGCACATGTTTTTAAAACCATGTGCAAAACCATGTGCACATGGTTTTAAAACCATGTGCACATAGGTTTAAAACCATGTGCACATAGGTTTAAAACCATGCACATGGTTTTAAAACCATGCACATGGTTTTAAAACCATGTGCAAGGCCAACATTTTTTTGAGGATAATTCAAATTTTTATTTTTTATTAGTTTTTTAGGTAGGAACATTACAACATATCCCCCATATTGTGTTTTTTTCATGACCCACATTTTTTTTACGGATAATTAAATTTTTACTTTTTTTATTGTTTGGTTAGGTAGGAAGATTACAACATCTCCCCCATATTAGGTTGTTTTTTTGGCTGACATTTATTTTGGCCTATAATTAATAAAAATATTTTTTATTAATAAAAATAACGTTACGTAATGTTACATAAGGTTGAGTAACATTACAAGATCTCCCCCATATTGGGCTGTAGAGCGCCTCTCAACGCAATCATTTAGATTAACTAGCATAGATCCAAATCCTAGGCTCTATCAAGCGCCGAGAGAGATCAAATATATTCTTAGGTATCCATTGATTTGATTCAAACCAAAAGACACATCTTTTTAGTTAAGGTCCACATATATTATTATTATTATTATTATTATTATTATTATTATTTAATATTATTTATGGCTGACATATAGTATTTATTATTATTTTTTATTTTGTTAGAAACAAACATTAAAACATTTCCTCATAGATGGTTTTAAAACCATATGCAAGGCCTTGCACATGGTCTTAAAACCATTTGCAAGGCCCTCCTAAACCATGTACAATAAAACCATGAGTTGTGTAGGAAGCCGCGGCACATGGTTTTAAAACCATTTGAAAGGCCCTCCTAAACCATGTACAATAAAACCATGGGTTGTTTAGAAGGCCTTGCAAATGGTTTTAAAACCATGTGCAAGACCAACATTTTTTTGCGGATAATTCAATTTTTTATTTTTTATTATTTTGTTAGGTAAGAACATTACAACATCTCCCCCATATTGTGTTTTTTTCTTGATCCACATTTTTTTTACAGATAATTGAATTTTTACTTTTTTATTGTTTTGTTAGGTAGGAATATTACAACATCTTCCATTTTTTTTACAGATAATTAAATTTTTACTATTTTATTGTTTTGTTAGGTAGGAATATTGCAACATCTTCCTCATATTAGGTGGTTTTTCTGTTCGATATTTATTTTAGCCTATAATTAAAAAATTTATTTGTTATTAATAAAAATAACGTTACGTAACGTTACATAACGTTACGTAACGTTACAAGATCTCTCCCATACTGGGCTGTAGAGCGCCTCTCGGCGCAACTATTTCTTGACATTTTAGTGTTTTTTGTGTGCAGGCTATCATTCAGACATCCTTTTCTGCCTGCCATCCAGACCTTTGCTCCAGTCTGTTATCCAACCTTTCATTTAGCCTTTAGTGTTTTTAATCTGTTTTTAAACCCGTTTCTTTGATATTTCAATTATGTTTTGTTAGTGGCAGTTAGACAATGGTTCTGTTTCTTCTTAAATCCTTAGATGCAACTGTTTAAAATACTTGTTAAGTTTTATTCCTATTTCTCCCTTCTTTTCACCCTTTGTTTAGAATTATGTCATGAGTTTCGGTTTGCTGTACTGCTTTGTAATTATATCTTTGGATTGAATTGATTTGACCCTTTCTTTTCATATATATTTTAGAGTTAGATATATCAATACTAGAGAAATATGTTAGTACCTTGTAAATTGATCATAGGCGGCAAGATTTGTCCCTTCCAATTAGGTGGCTACCAAAGAAACGTATAGAATAGGATTTGAAATCATATTTATTAAGTTTTCTACTTGCTCCTCTTTATTGAGTTTTCTACTTGTTTATAAGTTATGTCTACCTTCTTGTAGTATTGTTCTACTTTTTGCAGTTAGGTGTTATTTTCTTATAAATCATCATGTTTGCTATCACTTGCAATTGGACGTTTCTTAGTCTGCACATCTTTGTAGAAGTTAAGTTAGATTTAATTCCCTTTAGTTTCTTCACTTCCTTTGAAATTCACTTCGATACTTCTCCTACTCCTGTTCCACTCACAGTGAATCCTTATCCTCAGAACAACCCAGGAGAATGGAACTAGATAGCTTAGTTTAAATCATTATGTACATCCGATTGTTGCATGTATAGTTTTTCTTAGAAGCATATCCAGTTGCTGTAATTTTGTGCAGTTAGTCTCTAAGATTATTTACCAGTAAAATAGATCTTCTTATAGAGAGTAGTTTATTGTCATAGAAATATCATTGTCTATATATTTATCTTATAGTAATTGTTTATAGATTAGAGTAGTATAACTTGATACCACTATGGTCTAGTACTTTGTTTCGGTTCCATTACCTTGAAAATTGAATCCTTAGGAGTTTGACTCAAATTTTTATTTTGAAAGATCTTCCGATCTTTTGTTTGTTAAAATATTCCCACGATACCCTGGGAACCCCTCTACCTTCGCATATACTTTGTGTCAACTCTAAGATTACCAACCCTAGTCGATAATTAAATATTAGGTGAATTAATCAAGACAATATTTTACCCAACATTTTGGCGCCGTTGCCGGGGAGTTGTTCTATAAGGTAGAACATATATGAGGTTTAGTAATAGGATGGTGGTGGGGGAGCGGTAAGAAAAGAGGTAAGAATCTACACATCTGTTATAATAGGTGCCTTCAAATCCAATATTAGTAGTAGTAGTATAGGTTTCCCTTTAGTTTTTATGAACAAATGTAGAGATTCTCAGGGTAGATTCGTTAAGACATTAAAATTTTGTTAAAATTCTTATTAGTTTTTACGGGGGACATAATGCCCCAACCATTAACTCAACGCAAAGGCATCGGAAAAAAAACACCTATAGGAAGTAGTTCTATTGGAAACATAAAGAGACTCTTTCGGGAAATCTTACAGGGGAAGCCATCGAAAGATAAGAGATCCTAGTAGGAGGTCCTGAGGGCCTCATTTTTTACGAAGTTCAAAGGGACTAACCATTGGATATCCTTAAACCTTCCACTAGTCACAAAACCAAATGATACAACTTTTTACTAGCAAAGGATCCAAACTTCACTAATTTTGTCAATTCTGCCTAGGTGAAAACTCTCTTTGGAAACTCAATAAACATAGTAATACCACAAATTGAAACATCCATAGTAGCATCTACCATCCCTATAAGACCCAATAAGAGAATGGTTTATAGGAGGAACATCTCTCCTGGAAAAGAACATTGGGACACCAGATTCTCACCTCAAAAGAAACCTTCTAGGTATACTCACTTTAGAAACCAAAATTACATGAATAAACAGGAAGAAGAATGAGCAGCAAAGAGCATCTTCTATCCAATATGTAATACTAAACATCCCCAATAGGAATGTCCATTAAACAAAACCTCTGCATGTCACATTTGTAGGGGGCATCATGTTTCACCCCAAGGGACCAAGGTGGATCCTACCAAAATAGAGGTAATTGTTGGACTTCCCTCTCCAAAACTCTTCCTCCTCCTGATCCTTAAAAATATTTTGGGTTATCATCACTTGTATATATGTAAATATGTGTGTATTTATTTGAATAAATAAGAGTCACTGGTGGCTGACGTTGGTTGACTATGGCTGCATCATGGTTTGCTATGGTTGACTTTAGTTAACCATGGTTAACTATGTTGATACATGGTTTACCACATCCCATTGTTGGCTATGGTAGATTTAGGTATACTATGATTAACTTTAGTTAACCATGCCCAAACTATAGTTGACCAGTGTATGGGAATGGTTGGCTTTAATAACAAAGGTTGAATTTGAACCATGATTGACCATTGTCTAAGACTTGACAAATTTAAACTAAGTTTAACTACATAAAACCATGTTTGACCATTGTTTAGGAATTGTTCACTTAAGTGCATCATTGTTCTCTATGGTTGACGTTAATACATCGTGGTTGTCTATGGACCAGTACATTGGAATCACAATTAAATATGGTCGACTTTGGTTAACCATGGTATACTATGTCTAACAATGGTTGATGACATATCATCATTGACCATGGTAAATCTTAATCATGGTGGACAATGGTTGACCCTAATTGGTTGAACTTTGTTGTTTGTTGTTGATTATGGTTGACCATGGTTGAATTTGGTTGACGATAGTTGATAATGGTTGTTTATGGGTAAAGCACCTACCAAGCATCTTTAACTTTAGTTGGATATATTTGAACATGGTTGATTTGATTTACCATAGTATAATTATTTGATTACTATTTACAAATATTATGAAAGTTAATTAATTATTAGTATTATTATATTAATATGATTAATGGTAAGTATTACTTTCAATTTACTATTAATTAATTAATGGTAAATAATACCTCTGCATTCACATTATTACTTTATTATTAATTTATTTACATTATTAATGAAAAAATATTATCTTTATTGTACTACAGAAGTGTTTTGAAGAAGCAGGTTGCGTCGGTACAATATTAGCTGGGCTACTTATCTTCCTCCTACTTTATGTTGATGGTATTGTTATTATGGCAAGGTTTCCTTGTTGTCTCGATAATAAATTAAGAATTCCTAAAGATTTTTTCTGTAACATGGGTATGACTGTTAACATCGACAAGAAAAAAATAATGATTATACAATCTAATAAATACACCTATGCAAATTTTATTTATGATAATAGAAATCTAGAGGAAATGAATTCTTACAAGTATCTCGGAATTGATATTTGTCACAACCTCAATTCGAACTGTAGCATTGAGAAAATGATTAATGGAGGGTGGAAAGCTTATTTTGGTCTTGAAAATAACTGTAAATCAGTAAATCTGGTCATGTGGGATAAAAAGAATTTCCTCTTTGAAACTCTTGTCATCCCTGTTATCTTGTATGGTTGTGAAGAATTGGGGTGTAACATTTCTAGAGAGTCTTAGAGGAAGATTGAGCAAATCCATAAGAGGTTTATAACTTATAACCTAAAAATTAAAACCAATACACCTTATCCTATTCTCCTCATATAAGTGGGTATTTCCCTCGTCGACATCATGGCTATGACTAGGTACCTGATGTACAAGCATAAAATAAATAACATGGGAAACGAGAGACTTCCTAAATTTTTTTTAAACTCAAGTCAAGACAAACTACTCCTCAAGTGGTGTTGGTGTAAAGATGCCACATGGCTTGGTTAAACCATTGGGGCATTGATGAAAATGACATTTTGCAGAACATTGATAATGTCAAAACTATTAATACTTCTAAGTTTAAAGAGAAATTATGGTGTGATGACAATTTAGCGGTTAAGAGAAAGTTAAGATACTAAAAGAAGGTCATTAATCCTAACTTGAAATATTGAAAGTATCTCTCGGTAGTAACTATCTCACTGAATAAAATTAATATAGCCAATATTAGAACGAACTCTCACGAACTATCTCCTTGAACATTATAGGGATGCGATCCTTGTTACGAGGATCTTGTTTTCGTTTCCTTCATGAACAGTGTGTTTGCAATAGTGGAGTGGGGATATTGTCTTCCATTTTTCCTCGATGGGTTTCTCTTTAAGTAGGGATGAGACCTTTTTTCAGTGGGGGATCTCCCTTGATGGGGATGGGATTAAGTGGAAGGGTGCTTCCATACCAGGAAAAGGTATGTATGTTCTTATGGTCCCCATTGCTTTGTTTTGTTGTGAAATTGTAGGGTGTCTCCATAAAACCTGACTCATGCATTTTTTCATTTGTTTTACTCTTATTGTTGTAGGGCCTCATATGCCTTTGATTTCTTTATAGTTTTGTAAATGATATCATTTTGAGAAAAGATATCGATGATATCTGTCATTTTTCTCTTGCTTATAATTTTCTTTTATGAGGAGGTTTCAAGAAGATAAATGAGCGTTCCCATAAAAAATGTTTTGATTTTTATATGATTCTGTCTCGAGTAGATACGAGTTCTATGCCTTTTTTATTTAGAGATTCTCAATGAATTCGTTTGAAATAGAGAAATGAGTGTTCTATGCTTTCTTTATAGATTTTGAGTTTCAATAGAGACAATCCTTCTCTGCATGTTTATTTTATTTTTCTAAATGATTCTTGCAACGTAGAGAAGGTCATTCTTAGTCCTCTATTTTCATTTAAAAGAATTATGGCTGATTTCATTTGCAGCACAGAGAGGGGTGTGCCTACCCTTTTGCTTTGTATTACAAGTTTTAAATATTTTCTTTGCAATAAATTGATCCATGGGTTGAATAATCTATGGCTTTTATTGTTTAGGTCTTAATTTAATTATGGGAGGACTCCTTATGAAGCAGCAACTCCCTCTATTTGTTGTAGGTACTATCTACACGATCGCTGTGAATTTTACTGTGTGCATAAGGAAAGAGTCTCATTATCGAAAATAAAATAAAATTTGAAAGATAAGCCTACCATCTCAAGGAAACCATGGAAGGAAAGGATTCTTGAATGTTGATATGAAATATTATACGTTGGAATTTTGTTTAAATTATCGCTTAGTCTTGGTTACCACTATCTATGGGGTGGCCAATATGTCTATCAGTTGTTGTAACTTTTCACATACAATCTTTCCACTATGTCTTTTCAATTTTAATCCTTAGAAATCTGTCGTCTTCCTTGAGGTCATTGGTAATACTTCTAATACATGAAGCAATCAAGAAAAATAGTAATCAAAATGGATAGAGAAACACACCCAATCTATATCCATGACATGAGAAGAGTCTCATGGGGGGTTGAAGAAAGTCCATTCTCCTCTTCATTGCAGTAACAACGCATGCTCGTCATTGAATTAGAAACACGTACAAAATTCCAGGAACATGCACCATACCATTTTAAATAGATTTGCACTCGCTCATCGAACCCCCATACAATATACGCCACATATATTGAAATTCCACATCCTTAAATGTGAAACAATGCACACTAATTAGGAATGTGTCCATTTTGAACATGTGTGGATCTTAAGAATGTGTGTGCATTCCTAGCATGGGTGAACTAGGAATGTGTGTGCCTTATTTTGTCTATAAAAGAGGCAACGAAATCGTTAATATTTTATTTGACCCTCCCAAGGCTGATGTCTATTATCGGGAGTTCAATAAACATGAGAACATTATACTTTTAAAATTACAACTTTCAAAATTTTCACATTTTAGAAATTTTCATATTTTTGAAAAAAAATATTATTATTGTTGAGTTGCAGTTCTTATTCCACATATATGTTGAAAAACCTTGAATGAAATGAAAAAAAAAAACGAAACCCCCATAATACCCAAAGTAACACTCAAATAAATCAAAAGTTTAGGATCTAAGCATAGAAACATAATTGGCAAATTTATTTACACAATAGAACCATATCACTTTTCATTGACAATTTCCCTAGACACCGTAATTGCTTCCATTATCTATTCCCATGGCCAATTATTTTATATATCTTATACAACCAAGATGAGAGGGCTTTATTAAAGTGGAATTAGTACGGGTTAAGTGGTTTTTTTTAATATAACCAAACAATCAACTGTTCTGTTGCTCATTCACCCTGTTACCAACTCACCACTTGATTAGAGAAAGATGTATCTTTGAATGGATTGGTGCCAATTTAACCATGGAAAGAAATGTTGTTTCCATACAAAGCTAGTGATTAATATGGTTATCGATTGGATTACGCAATCAAATTTTATTATATAATATTAATATATTTGAAAAATGGAAATACACTAGTAACATATCCTAAAAATAACAATATCATAACATTGGATACTAACTAAAACAATATGTTTATACATAATGTGTTTAATGTATAGCGACCACTTTTATTAAATATTTATTTATCTCTTAACTTTCTCAACCATGCAAGCCCTTTCATTATTCTCACAAATATAAAAATATAAAATATCATTCTAATAAAATTAAAAATTATTAAAATTACATTTTTTATTTTATTTTTATAAATGTGTTATTTGAGATTGGTTGAATGTATAATGAGATCGTTTTTATTATACCAAACCATATCCATTCAAGACATTATAATAATATTTATATTCACTGAAATGAGTGATACAACGGGATTAAAGTACCAACCCTTTAGTGGTTATCAATATTGTTTCACCAAAATTGGAGATGAAAAAAAAAATAACACACATTTTCAATTATGAAAAAAGAAATACACTCACCTAACCACACCCACAACATTTCATCTCAAATACAAGTGATCAAACTAAAATAATGTAGGCCTGTCATCTAAATAGAAGCAATCAAAGTAAAATAATGTTAGCCTATACAGAGTAGTTATGATAATTATCAACTTCTCATACTAAATTATCTTTGTGATTAAAACTTGTGTTTTTTATTTTCTCAATACAGTGCTAAAATAAGTATTCAATATTCTAGCTAAAATAAACCTAATTACATCATTACTATACTAGTAAGTATTCAATAATATTCTAGCTATTACATCATAATTACGCCGTAAGGCGTTTTTATTTGAATTTCTTTTGGAAACCACTCTTCATTTCATCGTCTATTCAACCAACCATATTTCTCCGCGTGTCTTCTTCGTGATCTGCTGGTTCTCCACGTGTCTTCTTCGTGATCCGCTGGTTTCTGGTTTCTAGTGTTTTTTTGCGTGTTTTTTGCCTCTTCGTGTGGTGTATTATCCTGGCCTGTGGCAGTTGCATGTTCAGAAGGTTCGCAGGTCTAGTGGTGAGTTACCTCCAGACGGCTAGCAAAGTTGTAATGCAGGTTTTCAGGTGCGCTCCCCACTCTATTCAACTCATTTGGCCGTGTGAATGGGGATGCCCAGGCAGCCGAGATGCTCATGTCTGCAGGCGCAGATTGGAGTCTACAGAATGAGCAGGGTTGGAGTGCCTTGTAGGAAGTGGTATGTGCACATGAAGAGGGAATTGCTATGATCATCATGAAGCATTATCAGCCCATTGCCTAGGCAAAATGGTGCAAGAGGGTGCCCAGGGTCATGGCTACGATGAAGCAAATGCGGGATTTTTATATTGAGATAACTTTTCATTTGTGAGAGCTCTGTGATACCCTTCACTGGCCACATTGCGCCTTCGGATACATACAAGAAATGGAAAAGAGGGTCTAATTTGAGGGCCGATATGACCCTTGCGGGGTTTGATGGTTTTCGGATTCAAAGATCAGATCAGAGATTTTTGTTTCTTGGGGATGGGAGGGTCGCACCTGGGTCTCTATGTGTGTTATACCACAAGGATAAGGAAATTATGAATGCATTGGATAGTGTTGGGTCTCAGCCTTCTGATGTCAAGATTTTGCAGGAAGTCGCTGCGATGTCATAGACGAATATGTACAGGCCTGGGATTGATGTTGCTCAGGATGAGTTGGTTCCTTAGATCACTTGGAGAAGGCAAGAGAAGGCTGAGATGGTCAGGCCTTGGAAGGCCAAGATCTATGATATGCACCATGTGATGCTTAGTGTGAAGTCTAGGCGGGTTCCCGAGGCGATGATTGATGAGGAACTATTTGCAACCTTTGCAGGGGATAGCTATACAATTGATAATGAGAGATATGAGACTGAGGAGGATTATGCAGGTCTATTGACAGAGGAGGAGAAGAAGCAGCGAGAGAATGCCTTGAAGATGGATCATTTGGAAATTGGGGTGATGGGATGCAGGAGGATGAGGCATTGGATGTTGGACACCTCCATAGCTGCTATGGAAGGGAGGAATTCCTTCATAGGGAAGAGAAACACAACGTGGGCTTGTTATCTGGTGCCAAATCTAATGGGGATGTTGTTGAGGCAATGGGACTTAAGGAAGTCAAGGAAGAGAAGAAGGGTTGGTTCAATTGGGGCAAGCGGAATGTGAAACAAGACAATGGAAAGATTGTGCCACCTAGGAGTTCTTTGAGTGTAGAGGGAAAAGTTAGTGATCTGCTCAGATATTCGGCTACAAGGATTCCGATGAAAGATGGAAGATATAGAGTGTGGTAGAAGGTCTGTTGATGGAAGGACTACTAATTACAGGGTAGATGATTATAGGAAGGGAAAAGAGACAGATGGTAGAAATTCAATAAGTATAGAAACAAATCACAGGCGTAAGCTCCCTGTTAATGATAGCGAAAATGAAAGTGAGTACAAGAAAGGATTAAGGCCAATCCTGTGGCTCAATGTTTGCGAAACAACATGTGTCAACACTCCTCTTTAAACCGTAATTGGGCCTCTATTAATAATTCCCGAAACACCAATCTGTGTCTGTATCATCCAAGCTGCCAGCGCGTGCAAGTAGCAAACCCGGCCATCAATGATTAAGCTTCAAATCACATCCCCAATTTGGAGTCTCTACACTTTTCTGAGCATTGCTTGGTGTGTCACTTCATTTCTGCAAGCTCAAGCAACAGCCCTGATGGACCCAAAATAAGGTAACTGCGAAATATATTTTAAAAAAATACCGTGAGCTACAATAATTCTTTTGTCCTATGATTTTTATCAAGATTTTATCAATAATTTTTTCTGTTGATCAATTCATTTCCTTTTCCTTGCTCACGGTTATTGTATTATAGTCACTTGCTTAGAAATGGAGCACCGGTATAGCTTCTAATACATGGAAAACTCCATGAAATTTTACTGGAGATCCTTGCACTGGACGAGCCATAGATAGTACTCAAATTATGGATCCTTCTATGAATCCTGCCTTCAAGTGTTATTGCAGCTTTAACAACCAAAACATTTTCCATATTGTGCAATTGTAAAAGCTTCTTTCAAATCTTTAGTTTCTTTTCAAGGTTCTTAAATTATCCGCTCAAATTAGATACAATAAACTGTTACTCTTCCAATGAGCATGAAGTGTCCTTTGTTGATTTTAGATGTAAGCCCCAAAAGGCCTTTCAAGTATCCTAACCCATTAGCTTCTTTATTGCTTGCAAGAAAGCCTATGCAATTGACATAAAGGGACAAATTCCAGTAGAACTAGCTAACCTGACTTACCTTTGGGATCTGTAAGACTGTTTCTAATTATCTAGTTGAATTGAATACAATTCTTTCTAATGGCTCTGGTTCCCAAAATTATATGACTAGTAGTATTCTTTCACAAGCACATAGTATTATGTTCTTACAACTTGATATAGGGATCCTCCTACAAAAAAAATAAAAAATGCATTATACAGGTTCAAATAAATGCCAAAAACAAAGCATAACTCGTAAGAGAAACAAATACCTTTAACTCTCAAGAAGCATTAACTGTAATTTTCAAATGAATGCAAACTCTGTAATGCACTTATTTCGTATGTGTCGCTATGTCAAAGAAAGAGAAAAGCATATAGATGAAAAGGGGATGGTGTGCTCATCATCCTCATGGCATCTTCACAAATGCAAAACTTTAAATCACTTCCAGCATTTTGAAACATGTTGAACTTAATACAAGTTTCAGGTGAGATTACGAATTTTGGGGTAGTCATGGCATTGAGTGAAGACTGGCAGGGGATGCCATGTATGAAGTGCTTGGTGGTTGTATTCTTTAGTAGAGTTGTACCTCTAGGTAAATCATTTCAACAGAGCTCTGTGGGTATATTTAGCTGTTGGGAAGATTTTTGAGGATTTAGATTTGGTATAGTGCTATTGGTCTTCCTCTACATTCAATTTCAACTAGTGCTTTGAGGATACTCTCAGCCTTTCTCTTTCTTGAGTTGGAGAAGGTCTAGACAGTGTTTCTTGTGTAGATTAGCTCCGGGTTTTGTTTCTTGTTTCACTACACCTGCAGAATGGAGGCTGCATTTTTCTCCCTCTTGAATTCAAAATTTCAAATTCCATTATGGGATCTGGTTGAATTGTCAATCACTGGTTATGATTGAGTATGCTGGGCAATGCTGGTTATTTTGAGTTTAAATTGGCCTGCCAATTAGGGAATACTTTGGGATTGCCTCTTTTTCAAGCCTGGGAAGGTCTAATTCCCTCCTCTGTGTCTGACAGATCCAAGGTTTGTATTTGAGTACATTGCACTATTTTCCTCTCAAACTAAGGTAACTTAGCATTTCCTTTGTGGGTGGTTGGAATCCAGTCTTAAGTGATTGTTCTGGGTCATACTTGTTTGATTAAGCTGTGGACATTCTGGTTGGGCACTTCTGGAGGCTTTGGGCTATGGACTTCCTTGGGAACCATTGGAATTGCCTGAAGGAGATACATGAAATACATTGTATTGGGCAGGCATGAAGACTTTATCAATGGAAATGGGACATCCATATTCTCAATAACAATCAAAGTCTATGGTAATAAAATCAATGCAAATCTCAAAATGCAATGATAATGGAAACCCTCTTGAAGCAAAAAAGGCAAATTCAAGGCTTGGAAGCAGAATGTTCAATGTTGACGGCGTTCTTGCATAGAAGAATGAAACTAGGGTTTGTGGGCTCCCATGACAAATTGAAGCAAAAACGTAATAGGAAACAAAAATGCAAAGGGTTGTGCAAAGTTAAAAATAGCTGGAAGTTTTATAAGTGTTGTGTACATAGGATGCTTAACTATACAAAAATGTAAATAAACAATATACAAAAAATAGCAGGCCATATGTGTTATAGATACATGACCACACTAATATGCACAAAGAACTAGTGCAAATTACCTCAAGGGTTGAGAACAGTTAAATAGAGCTGGTAGTTTAATAAATAGGCCAGTTAAAGACTACTTAGACAAACAATAACGTAATTGCGAAGTACCTTATGTCAAGCTCCTCTGATTTCTTAACAGCTTCAGTGGCTGCCTTAATAGCCTGTGAGTCATACCAAGATGTGAACAAAAGCGCCTCTGTGGATAAAAAAATATGAAAACAAAATACTTAGAATTTCATAAAACCCATCTCATAGCCACATGCTTGTGGAGACAAAACCAAAAAAGTTCACACTCTTTTCAATTAACAAATCGTAGAAATAGGAAAAGGATGAAAAGATTTGGTTTATAGCAATAGGAAAAAACAAATTCACATACCAGGAAATCCCCAGCATGGATGGTTCCCATTTCCATGGATTTCCCCATTTCCTCCTCAAGCTGTTTCACAATGAACTCCTTTGCTCGACCGACTTCCTTTTTAGAAGCTCCATTTGCAACTGAGCAAATCTCTGAAATGTAGATGATAACAAAGCAGTCAACTACGCAATCAACAACAAGATGTAACATCCACAAGATTACTATTGACCAAAAATAGGATACCTTTCATTGTACGAGGTTTATCCTCTTGTCTACATGCAATGTAGAGGAAAGCAGCCAAGATGGCATCCTGATTTCTTCCCCTAGTTGATTTTGAATCTTCCACCTTCTTATAAATTTCATTTGCCCGGTCCTTCACAATAACAGAAACTCATAATAACCTTAATAGAGAGGCTAAAACAACGTCATGGTCAAGAACGAATAGGACCATGCATCTCTCTTGCATTTTAGAGTAAGTTGTATGATTTTCCATTCTCGTCATTTTTATGTAGAAAAGATCAAGTTCAGCATGCTATATGTTGCTTTGCAGACTAAACGTACACAAATGTTAAACATAGTGGAGCATGGTCCACATTCTTTCCTGGGTTCTGACAGGCTAAATCTAGATAATGAGTCTACTACATCCACGAATAAGGTACTGTAAGAAGACCGAGATTTGCAAAGTGCATGCAAAATTTTACTGCTTATCTGTCTTTAATGATAATATCTATTTATTTTTCAATTTTGTCATTCTCATTTTATGTTATTTACCTATAAATTTTGAAGAGGATCTATATAACAACCATGCTCTGGTACAATTGGAGTAATGGGAAAGTTTTTTATTAAGAGAATAAGTTTTTAGCTGGATACACATGACTTTTTGTTTATTAGTAGGTGCTGGGAGTTCTTTAACATGGGTGATTAAGAGCAGTTGAAAATGGAGTTCTTTAAAAGATGTAATTTTGGGGTATCTTTAGCAACATGCTGTTGGGTTATATCCCATTTTTCGTATTCATATATATGCTTTCAATTTGGAATATGGAACTACAGTAATCTAAGCACCTACAAAGATGATTATTAGGCTCAGGTTCCCTTTTGCTGGCTCTGTCCAACCAGTGTTAGGATTAATGTAGTTTTAATTGGAAGTGACACTACTCGATAGGGCTTGAACTTTTGTTTACTGTTTGGCAAGTACCATGGCTAAGCACTAGGTTATTGCATTATTGGTAATAGGTGTCGTGCTATATTTCAACTTTATATTTTCTCTAAGATCAAAAGGGCGATATTATTTAATGTGTTTGGTTATACAAGAGTGTTGAATGATGTTGTGTGACTTTGAATCTTATCCTTGTTTATACACTGGTTTGAGAGGGATCACTTTATTGGCATTGTCTGAAATGTATGTTGTATTGCAGTCACTCTATTTTTCATAGTTGCTTCTTCTCTCTTGCAAGGTGTTATACATAGCATAGATATTTTTCACAACTAAAATTCTTACCTTATCTTGTAGTTTCAATGTTCATCCGGGCTTAACTATGATAATAACACTGATGTAATTATTTTCAGATAAGGTGTGTCAATTGCTCGCACTGCTCAGACACATTTGATCCTCTTATTGATTTGAGTTTGGAAGTAGAGAATTTGAATTCAATAACAGAGGCATTAGATTCTTTCACGAGAGCAGAAACTTTAGAATGTGATGCCAAGTATGAATGTGAGAATTGCAAACTTGGCAGCTCTTTTTTCAAAAAAGCTTACGATTGATAGTGAACTTAAGATTCCTTCAATCCAGCTTAAACGTTTCATCAATACTGGGATCATTGGGAGTAAAGTACACAAAGAACTTACATATCCTAGAGTTTCGGACTTGAATCATTTTACTAATGATGAACAAGATAATCAGGTACTTTATCATTATCATTCCATTTGCATGTAATTTAAAACTAGTGTTTTCTTTGTCTGAAGCAACCTCTGTTTTCCTAATCTAGCTTTTGTCTACAA